>CM035809.1:11992567-12380917 GCA_020466095.1 Chlorops oryzae | reverse complement strand
AATGGATTTTTTTTTTGAAGTTAGAAAAGCGATTTCAAGTTCAACTTCGCTAAACTTATTCGAAAAATATTGATAAGAAAAAAATTTTCCCCCCATAAATTATGCTTTATGGGCACTTTATGGTACTTATGGGTACAGTGCGTATCGGCACTTTTCTTGTTCTTATATTTATGTTTCATTGTTTACTATTGTTGATTATTGTTTTACGGCGCATCTATGTGGCTTACTGAGAATCATGGGAAGCCTAACCTGGTGCTCCGGAGAGTCTTATCCCGGAATGCTTTCCACTTTTCCTCATGCATCTCATACTAGGGTCCGCGGGGTCGTAACACCCGTCATTACATAAGGCAATGCCCCTGCGGAAAATATTTTGTGTTTGTAGTTTTTCCTTTTACTGCAGGTGAAGGAAGTTTCTGACTATATTACATGTTTTCAATATATCTGCTTCTTGGATGTCGTAGTGGGTAGTTTTATTTAGACCAACTTCTTCTAGGTTTCTTAGAAATATTTTATGCAGAATTCCTGTTATTATTATAATTATTATTTTAATTATTATTCGGGGGGTTCGAACACTAACTGTTCATGGCACTGCGTTCACTAGAGGAACTATTGTGCCATATCGTATGTTAATTTTTATCGGAGGGCTTGCATCAATCCGGGTAAGTCCTTATCTTTCCTATGTCAATTTCAAACAGTTCGTTTGTCTATATGACTTCCTTCAGTAGCGTACTCTTTCTCTCATGTAGGATAGCATTGCATTCTGCTATAATATGAATCGAGGTTTCCTCTTCGTCCTCACAATATCTGCACGTGTCGTTGTCGGTAAGTCTCAACCACAATTTGTGCTAAAATGTAAGAAAGTTTTTTAAACATTCTCAAAATGCACCGCAATTTGAATTTGAAAACTTAATTTAAACAGAGCAAGAGCACGATGTGGTCGGAGCCAGAAAAGCAATGCAACTTTCAGATACTAAGGTAAAACCATATGTGGTGTATTCTACGAAATTCTGAAAACATCGCTTACGTGTTGTATTCAGTTGCAGCAAATCAAATACGAAAAACTTAAGCCCATGAAATCCGACAAAGTAAATCGGTTTATTTCAATGTTGTTTATTCAACGTAAAGTTCGCAGTTTTTTCTCCCTTTTCATTTCATTGAACTCATTTTTTTTTATAGATAGAAGCCAAATAAAACATGATATTTTAAGTTAATTAATAATCGATTCAATTGATCCCAAAATTAGTGTGATAAATTCAATAAAATAGAAATACTCTCAATGACCTCTATTTCCTCACAGTTATATTACTCTCAAATATTCCGAAATAGCAAAACGTGTTCCCGCAACGTAACCCATTTATGCTGGAGAATTCAATTAACACGTTACGACTGCAAAAAGTTTCAAATTCTGTCATAGAAAACCTCTGCAATGTCATAAATTTGCAGTCACACATCATGGCCAGCCGGTCGTATGCGTGTTGTGAATGAACAAAATTTTAAAGCGAAATAAAATTGCGTATACGACAATCTGTACCTCGAATGGATATCCGAATGCAGGCAGGCTTATGAATGTAATTCCATGTGTTTACTTGAAACTTTTAGCCGAATTGTAAAAGTTTTCAACAAACACATTGAAAACGTTGCAGGAATGAATAATTGCCTCCGATTTGGCATTCAATGAAGCAGTAACGAAAATACAAATGAAAGGAACACAGGATGTTGGAACATACATGGAACGGACATAGTAAATACATAGAAAATCGAATCAATTCAAACGGAAATTAGTGCAACAAAGGTGGAAAGGTGAACAAATACGCATTGGAATGTTGCAATTAAGGGGGAAAAGAATTTTAAAATGGACACCAGCACGTATGGCAAGGGTATTGTATGAATGTTTTTTGGACCTGTCATAGATGCTTTTAGCGATAACTGGGGCAAATACCTTTAAAACATTAATTTAAATCAGAACTGCAAACGAATGATTCTTTTTTGAGTGAATCAGTAAATCATTCACTTAATGAATGGTGATTTATGACTGAATTTATTTAAACACAAAATTTGAATTGAATTTGAAATTTGAATGCATTCTTTGCTGAGCTCCAAGAAGCCTTTTTGAAGATAATGCACATTTTTCGAGAAAAAACTGATTCATATCATCGAAATTTATGATTCTCCACATTTATGTATATGCTTGCTTTAAGGGGCTGACTTTATTCTGTTTACATTTTCTTAATTATCTACCATCCTATAAGAGTTTAAGTCCTACTTTATGTGCGATGGAAAACAGATCTAAAGAGCTTTTTCTTCATTATCCTCAACACTTCATTTCTTCCGACAAAATAATTATCTCTTTCTTTTCATTCACACTGATTCTCTTATTGAATTTGAGCACAGGATAAACTCTTTAACCGCGGAATGTCGAGACTGTGGCTGGATGAGTCCGAGCAGTTCCTGCTTTTCATCATTTTTAGCATCAGCATTAAAAAAGGGAAACTCTGTGCCGTTGCTTGCGCATTAAAAATGAAAACATTGGAAGAGAAAATTAAAAAAAAAATCGTAACGAGTGCGATGCTATAAAAGAGTTTCAATGTAAGGAACAAAAGCACGCGATTACTTTAAGTATAGGATATGGACGTCGATGCGAAATGATGACCAGGCAGTAATCTCAATTCTGTGGTGTTCATTGAATTCAGAACGTGGCAGAAGAAAGTGATTCTTTCAGCAGAAGCAACAACAACAGAAATGCCATACAATAAAAAATGCATTAAAAAGAAAAGCGACTCTCATTGTCGACTTTAAGTCTGCAGAGTTTCATTTTCAAGCAATGCATGCAATTTCAACTGTTTCGAGTTTTGAAAAAGAATAAAAAGAGCTTATTTAAAGTAAGCCTTAAAACATGCATTTAAGTATTGATGGCTTCTCCGATCCAGGGGATCCCATAATAGCAGAACAGCCCAGTGTAATACTCTTTCATATAGATGGGAGTACAGTATTCCCCAGATAAGTAACAGCACCGTGCGAAATTCACGAAAAATAGTGCCTATAAGCGGCGCTTCTTGTATGAAAATTTTAGGCGTATGAGACAAATTCCCGTGCATATAAGCATGGAATGCTTATATCCGTGGTGCATATATCCAGGGAATACTGTATTGCCTTTTAGTTTTGCTTTTTATTAACGCGTCTGTGTAATTGAGCAATTCACTTGGCTTTGACAAAGAATGAAATGCTCACGCTCTGTTTTTGCGTACACTTTCAAAATTTATGACTATGCAGAAAAAAAATTTTTTTCCCAAAACTATTTTTCGCCGAACTCAATGCTTTGTATGCGACCAAATAACCAAAGACAAAAGAAACATAAAAAGGCATTAAAGTATATTGCCAGCTTACGCTTTAAATATTTTTTTCAGTGCATATGACTCGCATAAGCACACAAGTGTGTGAAGAAGTAGAATAACTTGGAAAAAATTGATTTTTCCGATAAATTTTTTCGCGAACGAAGCTGTATAACATAAAAAGACAAAAGTAAAATAGCATTATTATTTGCAGTTAGTTTAAATATTTTCTTGTGAGTCCCGCATATAATCGAAGAGCAATGCAGTTTGAAAATCTCAAAAACTGTGAGTGAGTCGTAAGGTGACGGAAAATTTCAGGTTATTTTAAAGTTTTAAGGTATTTGGTTCTGAGATTTTATGTACTATTAAGTTCAATATAGGACAAACTTTTGTCAAAGGTTTCGGAAATCAGCTTTGAAAAAGTTTCATTAGAGTCGCAATAACCAAAATTCACATTAAGAAAATTTCTGGATAAAATTTCAAAAGAATTTTCTATTTAAGCACTTTCCTAAAAGAAAAATTTTTTACATTCACCGAACTCTACGAGCTCTTTTGAGTTACTTTCACAATGACGGTCTTGATTTCAGTATAGCTTTTCAATGCGTCCTTTCCATTCTCGCGACCGATTCCGGACATTTTATAGCCACCGAATGGAATATGTGCACCGAGCACGTTATAACAATTAACCCAAACAGTTCCGGCGCGTAGACCCTGCGAAATGTAATTAACTTTATCAATATCGTTTGAAAAGATCGCAGCAGCCAATCCATAATCTGAGTCATTGGCCCTTTCGATGACTTCGTCCAGCTCTTTAAATCTTATGATCTGTTGAACTGGACCAAAGATCTCTTCCCGTGCAATTCGCATATCGTCTTGAACATCTGCGAAGACGGTCGGTTCAATGTAATATCCTTTGAAACCTTCGGCTTTCTTTCCGCCCGTTAATAGCTTAGCTCCTTGTTTCTTTCCTGAATCGATTAATTCCAAAATCTTATTCTGTTGTTCTTCGCTAATTTGCGGACCATGTTCGATGCCCGAATCGAATGGGTTCCCGACTGTACGCTTTTTAGCACGTTCAGCACTACGTTTCACGAATTCATCGTAGATTTTCTCCTCGACATAAGTTCGTGAACCGGCGCAACAGCATTGACCCATGTTAAAGAAGAGTCCAAAATGTGACGTTTCTACAGCATAGTCCAAATCACTGTCGGCTAGTACAATATTCGGACTCTTGCCACCAAGCTCTAGAGTAACTCGTTTCAAATTCGTATTTCCCGACGCTTGTTGAATCAATTTACCAACTTCGGTTGAGCCCGTGAAAGCAACTTTATCGGCTCCATAGTGATTTGCAAGTATGGCACCAGTGTCACCATAACCAGGTACGACGTTAATAACACCTGGCGGGAATCCTGCCTCCTTGGTCAACTGTGCTAAGTACAACGCTGTCAAGCTGGTCTGTTCCGCCGGCTTTAGGACAATTGTGTTGCCAGTCGCCAAAGCGGGTCCAAGCTTCCAAGCGGCCATTAAAAGGGGAAAATTCCATGGAATAATTTGAGCACATACTCCAACTGGTTCGTGACGTGTATAGGCAAAGAAATTACCATCCATTGGTATGGTCTTGCCATGGTTTTTATCTGCATAGCCAGCGAAATATCGTAAACACTTTATTGACATTGGTATATCGACATTGTAGGACATGACATATGGTTTACCA
This sequence comes from Chlorops oryzae, assembly GCA_020466095.1. Classification (NCBI taxonomy): domain Eukaryota; kingdom Metazoa; phylum Arthropoda; class Insecta; order Diptera; family Chloropidae; genus Chlorops; species Chlorops oryzae. The sequence continues at coordinate 12,375,874 of CM035809.1, read as the reverse complement.
TTGTCCAAAGTTTCCAAGCTCTGTAAATTCAGTGGATAATTCTTTTTTGTAAACTCTAGGAATTATGTTATTTGAAGAACTCACCGCCAAATAGACAATATCACGTTGAATAAGATCAGCCAAGCGATTCATCAAAACTCCACGGTCAGAAGCATCCATGGTTCGCCACTTTGAGCCCAGTCTGAAAGAGATCAATCAATATTGGATTAGCTAATAAGAACTAATTTTGTTTATAGAAGAAATCTTACTGGAATGCACAATTGGCAGCTTCTATCGCCAAGTCCACATCTTCCTCGTCGCACCATGAGACGTCTGCGATAATTTCCCTTGTTGCTGGATTCTCCGTGCAGAACATTTTTCCCGATTTACTTTTTTGCCATTCGTTATTAATGAAGGCCTTAAATAGAACAGAACTTCATTCAGACTGAACGTAACTTTACTTTTATTTAGACCTTGTTCTCTAAACTCTTGACTCTGATTAAATTTTAAGTAAAAACCATAACTTAAGTAAACGTTATTAGATAAGATCCGGTTAAATCATGAGTAAAAAATCCATTGTTGGATTTTACTTATTGAAACTCATCTAGGAAATAATCTTCAAGTTGGGTTGAATTATCTGGAGTCAATAGTAGCTATTCAGTGAGGGTCGATAAACTATGACAACATAACAGCCTAACATAGCATAATATAAATAAGGCATAAGCAGATAAATAGCATAACATCATAGCATACATAAACATAACAGGGCATAACTAGCATAAGCACAACAAATAAGACATACCATAACATAATAGAGCATAAATAGGCATAGCACAACAAATCAAGGAACGCAAAGCATAGCATAACATAGCATAACTTGGCATAGCATAATATACAACAGGGAATAACAGAGCACAACATAAAATAACAGAGCATACAGCATAGAATAATATAAAATAACAGAGCATAACGAAGCATAACATAGCATAATATAGCATTGCATTGCATAGCATAACATACCATAACATAACCGAGCATAACATAATATAACATAACATAACATAGCATAGCATAGCATAGACATAGCATATCAAAGCATAACATGGCATAACATAGCATAGCATACCATAGCATAATGGAGCATAACATAGCATCATAACATAGCATAGCATTGCACAACATAGCATAACAATTCATAACAAAAAACAAAATTACATAACATTGCATAACATAACACAACAGAATAAAATATAGTAACATAGCATAAAAAATCTATCGCAATACTGACTTTTGTACGAATCATTAGGTTTCGTGTAACGTTATGTTGTGTTTTTATGTTATGGTACCACAAACTTTGTCGCAAGTTAACTTAAGTAATCACACGTTTTAAGGCCCTTATGCTACATTGCGTCAGACTCATGTAACTTACCCCTGTATACTTTATTTCAGGACATTTAATGGGTTCCGGAATGGTTGCAAAACTGACAGAAAGCGGACATTTAATTTGTGCAAAGAGAAATCGCGTTTTTCCAAATAATCGCAACATATTTTGAAATTTTACTTTTATCCGAAAATGCGTAAGAAATTATTTATAAAAAATTTATAAAATTCAGAAAGAAATTGTTTTAAAAAGTTTATTAATTTGAAATTAAATTGATACTTGAAAAATAGAATTTTATTGCAATATTTTGCTCAAAATAGAATACATATCTCAATGCCTAGCATGTTTTCAGATTTGAATTGTAATAACCGCGTCTTCAAGAGGGATTGAGAAATTTCAGTGAGAATGGCTTTTCATGAATTCATTACACGTTTATCAGAGACAGTATTATTGTTGTCTTTCAAAGAACTATCGACAGCTAGCCTGCTCTAGAGTCCACCTTTATGGGCAACTGCAAGGCGTCTATACAGGTCCGAAAAACTGCGTCTAAGTTTTTTGTGGTCACCATACCACACATTTAAAAAAAAAATTCTGTTATTCTCATTTTTGTATATACGTATATATAAAACGGATTTTTTTTTTACTACTTCTGATTGTGTTTTAGCTACCAAATATCATCCTCACTTACGCCTTAAATTTCGAACATAATTCACGAAAATCGCAAAAATTTCATTTCACAATTTTGAATTGAGTATTCGCAGCTGGATATAATGATCTCAAATAAAGTAAAATTTGACCATGACCACCATTCACAAACGGTGGATGGTAATGGTTTAAAATATTTTTTCAGCTGAGAAAAGGTATGTGTGCAATCGGCTAAGCCGAGACACTGTATTCCGTGAAAGTTGTGAACAATTATAATGTGTACTAACTGAATGTCAAATTTCAATACTTTTGAATCAAAAGACAAAATTTTTGAAAATCCCTGGTTAAATAGCCTTAACTGGCAAAATTTGGTCGTTTAATAAATTCCATGGGTAGTTAACCAAAGCACCCTTTGCTAACATAACCACAGTTTAAAAGACACAATCTATGGTTAACACTGGAAATAACCAAGGGCTATTATTAGCCAGGCTTTTAAAGACCGGTCCTAAGAAGAATTTATCTCCTCTCCTGAGGTATAATTATTTATTTATTTAATCAATAATAAATTACTGCATAAATTTAATGAGAGCACTAGCTTCTGGGCTTTCGGTTCTCTCCTGAGGTAATTTGAACTTTTTGTTTAAAGTTTTTTAACTAAAATTGTGAAACGAAAAAATTCAAAATTTTATTTCAATATCTAATTAACATTTTGCTGAATAAGAAAGATCAAAATTCTTATTTAAATCCGATTGGGAGCGGCGGCAAATTACTCAATGCGTTAGCTTCATTACGTTCGAGAAGCCAATCAATCAATGAATCATGAAATCATTGAAATTAATTTCATACAAAATCACGCACTGCCAAAAGCCGTGATTTGGAAACCATTTGATGGATTTTAATTAAAAGCAAAATCATTTGTCTTCTAATTCCGACTTGTCTTTTCACGCAACGAACGCAACGCTTGAACGGAAATACGCCTTCACTCAGCTGGATGTAATGCTCCTAATGAAGATGTCGATAAACATCGGAACGAGTCTGAGACAGGCAGAGCACAAGTAGCAATAGACTCTCAACGGAACGGAATGAATTTCGATCTATTTAAAAATAAATTCTTTTTTCTTCTATTTTTAGGTCCGCAAGAATGTTTGACTTGAAGCGAGCCGTAATCAACAAGGCGCATAATATCCAGCTGTGAAGAAATCATGTGCATGTGAAAGTACTTTTGGGGAGCTACGCTTGAAATACTTGCTTCTTAAGCAGCTGGTAGCATGTTCTGCTGCTTCGATTTTAGGAGTTTATTTGTTATGCTCCGGAAGTGATTAGAGTTTACGGAATGACATCAATTTGATTTATGGTTTGGAACCCTTTCCTTGATGATTAAATGGGCTCGTTGAAAGAGGGAACAGAACAACCAGCGCCCTTTTTTAATGTTAGAAAAAATTTCATAATTTGCTTACAGTCTTTTCTATGAAATCTTTTTTTTTTTAGACAGCCATAGAACATTGCTCTTCCCCCTTAGCAATTTAAGTACTTTAAACAATAACTTTGCTCCAGCTTTCTATGTAAGCTAGATTGATGGCGAAGCGTACTTTCGGCAAGTAAAAATTTCTTGAGTGAAAATATAATGAACAAAAAATTTCTTCATATACAGTAGTTTTGTAAGAGTGAAGAGTCACACAATGGGGGAAAAGGGTTATAATTTGATATGATCTTCTAAGATTTCGCAGAAAGTCATAAGAACTCGGGATGATTCAAAGAACCTCTTTCTAAAATCGGAATTTTTTAACTCGAAGGAACGTTTCTTATGGAGATTATCAGTCACAAAGTGAAGAAAATTTTCCCCAAGCTCTTTCAAACTATGGTGAATCAAAAGGTGCTTTCGGAAAGTAAAAGTTTTCTAATTCCTTATTTCCACACACGAATTTTTCTTTCCATATAATCGACTAAGTAGGCGAGAAGGGCAATTGGAAGACAAAAAATTTCCCTTCGTCTTAGGGGCTATTTCCACTACACCGCATTTAGCATTTGCATCTTTAAAGATGCTAGACCCGTTTCCACTGCGTTTCGCATTTAGCATTTTGTGAAAATTTGAATTTTTGTTTGGAAAAATATTTGAATTCTTTGAAGTAAGCTTTGAAATGTTAAAAATTTGAAGAAAATATCAATGAAAACTTGACGGTTTTTAGCATTTTTATCGCATTTTTCTCAAGATGCTGAAAAATGCTGTTTTAAGAACAACAACAATTACATGTAATTCAAATCCGCATTTTTGAGCATTTTTTAAAAATGCTGAAAAATGCTAAATGCGTCTGTAGTGGAAACAGCCCCTTACCTGCCTTACCAAGCAACTAAAGAATTTCGAAATAAAAATTTGTGTATGGAAATCGGGAATGAACAACCAAAAAGACTTAGGCCCGATATTACAGTGCATACTTAAGGTCTCCTTAGCACTTAAGTAAAGCTTAAGTCTGTAAAGCATTTTAACAGTAAAAATTTTAAGTGCTCCTTAAATAAGTTTTCAAATTAATTTAATGAAGGAATTTCACTAATTTTACGAATTTTAAAAAAGTATAAATAAAAAATATAGGCTTTTTCAAATGTTGCCTGCCAAAAACAATTTTCGTGAGTTTTGGATAAAAATTGACTGTTAAACCGCTTGCCACTTATGGTGTTCTTAAGTCTTCAAGCTTCCTTAACTTAAGTATGCACCGTAATATCGGGCATTAATCCGCCCAGGCAAGTGGGAGCTTGCAGAAAAAGTTTTCAGATCTTCTCCTATATAACTTGCCATGAAAAAAGCACTGGTATTTGAATAAAACTATTGCGGTTCTCCCAATCGCTGGCTTTATACCCTCACCAAATGTAAATCTTCTCTTATATATGTTTTAAGCCCCTCCTAAATTAACACAAGGACACACTCAAGCTCCTTAAGACTACGCAAGGCTTTAAGTACTTCATTATGTTGATTACCACATGCGAGTCACGGAAAAAAACTCTTCCCATGTGCATTTTTTCCTTCCACAAACAAAAAAAAATGAGATGTCACACGAAGTGCAGTAAATCACGTAAGAGTTTCTCGTCTGATCTGAGCCTGTGTATGGAGATGAACAAGCTCTTGTGGCAAGGAGAGTCTAATAACAGCAAATGTCATAAATTGTTGTAAGCGGTTTTCCTCGCACAATTGTTGACACATGAAGCAAATGTTGTTTTTCTCTCTCACTCCCTTTTCTCTCTCTCTCTCTCTCTCTCTCTACTCTCTCTCTCTTTTTGTTGAAGCCTACAACAAAAGGAAATCATAAAACATCAGCTGGAACTGGAAAAGCACAGTCGAAAAAAGGAATTTTTTAATCCCCTTGTATGCAAAGCTGTCATACGTGTACGCATGTTGCTGCTGAGACGAAGTGCGATGCTAGATGCGACATGTCAGATGAAAGTCAAGGACTGGCATTGCAAGCTAGCCGACAGCAAACGTTGATAAATTTTTTCTCTCTCATGCGAGATATTTTTCTTCTTATTAGGAAAAATAATACATTTTTAAAATTGAATAGATAAATATGGCTGGATTCCAATGTGAGAGAAATTTTCTACCACAATCTCTCGCTGTATTTAAGTTTCTTTGCTTAAGAGGGTTGTCTCTTTAGCGACGCTGTTCTTGGACCATTTTTAAAACATATTCCTGACAGAAAACGAAAAGAGCTTTTTAAAAAAAATTTTTTTTTTTTAATTTGCAATTTTTAATGCAATTAACCCTTTCAGCCCCGAATTTTAACCTGCTGTCTAATACCATTATTTTCGACTCCAAAACAAAAGGTGATGGTGACTTGTTGAACCAGGCGAAGTTTTGAGTTGTTTTGATCAATCATATTGGTGCTGAAATAAATTATCTCCAAACAGAAAAAGGCCTATAACTTTTTGAGCAACCAACAAAATTACAAAAATTTTCTTTTTCCTCATTTTTTGTTATATTTGCGCTTCAAGTCTGCAAAAATTATCAAAATTATTTTTAATCAAAATAACCAATTACCAAAAAGTCATTACCTTTGGAAAAATTCAAAATTTTAACTATTTTCTACATGTCCACACTCTAAGGCAAACAAATTCGAAATAAAAGGATTCTCTTTGAAAAATTGTAACGTTTTCTTTTCTTAGACAATTAATCGACCGCACTTTATTAAAATCAAAAAATTATTCTGAATCACATAGGCGTAACTGCAAAAAGAAGGAGGACGTTCAAATGTTGCTTATAAGCAACTTTGGGGTCGAAAGGGTTAAGTAAAATAAATACCTTTTTTATGTGAGGGCGGCTCAAAAAGTTTTTAGCCGTCAAAGTGGGGACTCCCAAAAAGGTGTAGTGCTGGCGGCCACGAGTTCACGTTTCCAAGTTGTATGAAATAAAAAAGAAAAACTTAATTATAATCTGTATAAATGTCATTATTGAGTGTAGCTCGAAAATAATTTTGCAATTTTTTTCCACAAAATGGCGGCCATCCGAAAATGCCCCATCGATTTCAGGTATATTTTTGTAAGTCAGTGTAAAAAAAAAATAGTAAAAAATTTTTTTAAAATTATGATTGAACTACAACCGATAATAGTGACAATTCTGCGTCGAATTCATCTTTATTTTATTAAATTCGGTTCAGTTAAACTGGAGATATCGTAGCCGGCAGTTCAAAAAAGGTGGCTTCGAGATACATAAATGCGTTTAAAGTTTGAGTTTTAATGCAAAAATGACCTTGCTCGACAAAGACGGCTATATCTTCTAAACTATTTCGAATTTCAAAAAATCGTTTTAGCACGATATTCTCAAATATCCAATCTATGAAAAACTGCAACAACAAAAAATCAAAAAAAATTTTTGCCGAATGAGACAACCTCCTTAACTAAAGCAACTACGTCTAGCTCGGTGCTCACAGCTCCCCCACTCAATAATGATAATAAAAACTACGCCTAGCTATAAAAGAAAAAAAAAAATTTTAAGATTAAAAGTTTTTACCTCATTTACGGAAGTTTTATAATATTTTTTCTTGATCTTTGAGTGCCATAAAATTTTCTAGCCAATTAGAGATATTCTTTTTAACAAAAACACTTGAGCGAGCTTATCCAATTATTTTCCATCCTAAAGCGCTTCAACTTGTTCGACATACACACACATACACAGACACACCAAAATGAAGTGAAATAAAATCCCTTCTCGACATGCTGAATGAGTCGTACTCTTATCGCACAATGGCGACGTTCTCCTGCAGGACTTAGAAGCTTTTAGGTCTTTTCGTAGTCAAACGAGTGCCATTTAGCGACCACTGCTTGTTGAAATTGTGACTGCCCAAGTCGTTTAAGTTGTGTTAAGCTCAGTTAAGTCCATTTAAATAGGATTTAACAGGTTTTAAGGATAATTTTAGAAAATTAGGAAAGGTAAATCCAAGACATGTTCCATTGTCTGCTATTAAATCGTTAGAGTTCCACGGAGAAGAGTAAATTGTCCAGAATAATGAGAGATTAGAAACGCTAACAAGGAACATATATTCGTCTCTTATGCTAAGCTTCTGTGAAATCTCTTTCTAAAAATGCCACGCCCAATTTTTAAAACCCATACAAAGAAAAACTTGAAACAAAGGCTATTCGAAGTATGGCCATCTGCGAGAAAAAATTTTGTGCTCTTCGTAATCCAAAAGTGTATCTTGCTTCCCCTGAAGCACCTACTCCATTGTTTGTAAAAGCTCCCAAATATTACGCATACATTTTTTTTAAACTATTTAACCCATCTCTGATAAGAGTTTTCACAATTTATTTCCAGTCCAATGTAATTGTAACAATGACGTTGTGTTAGGACTTCCCAAACTCAGTTATCCTTGTGCACAATTAGATTTTCAAAGCATACTTGTCGGCGTCAAACGTGAAACTGCACTTTTTTGTGGCATTTTTCCACAACTAAATTTCATTGTCCCCCGAACTTTTTTCTCATTCATGTGCACGAATCAAATATAATGCTTGCTACAACAAAAAAAACTTTTAAATACGTGGCCAAAAAACCCAACTGGCGTGGAATGACTCAGCGCGTGCCTTGTCGGATTTTCGTAGTTGACTGCTCGTTCGCTTGAAATTGTACCACTTCCACTTCTCGTTCCTTGCGTGTTTGATCCTCAGATTTTTCAAAGAAATTCGTAGAGGTTTTATTTTCATATTTCTTTCTGTTGCTGTCACCCTTGGCCCTTTACTCTTCACAAAAAATTTGGGTTATTATATTTATCCGGGTATGTGTAGCAAGCACATTAATTATTTCCTTCATGATTTTGCTCATTTAAAATCAATTTTGTTTATTAAAAATTGTTTGAAGAAAATTAAGTATTTAATTAATTCTTAACTCCTTTGACCAATAAAAGCTGTCGTTTTGATTTTGACTGGTTTATTGATTTGAAGTTTTATTTTCCGACATCGATTTTTTCTACTTCTTTCACTTTCTTCCACTTCTTTTCCATTATATATGTTCTGAATATAATTTATATTTATCTGCTCGAGTACGTGCATACCACAAAGTATGTTGTTCACAGCACGCTGCCAAAATTCGACTTCTGTCCACTTTTCGTAACTTGCTTTTTCATCCCTGAGCGTAAAAATTTTTTATTTGAAATTATTTTAAATATTAAAATTTTTCCAAATTTTTTTCCGCCTCCACTGGGATTTGAACCTCAAATCTTCATATTGCTAACCGAAAACGCTTCCAGGAAGCCAACGAGCCCTTGATTCGCGCGCAGGAAATGTATTCAATGAATTAAAATCGAGGGAGAGCACAGAAAAACGAAACAAACGAAACGATTTAGCAACTGTTGTATTCTCTGACCCCGCCGTGTAGACACTTTATAGACATTGGTATCTGTTGACATACCTTCTACTTGGGTACATTGAATATCTATCGAATAAGTGAAATGCGACTCCTTGCTTTCTGCAGCAGAGCCGTGAACGGTTATAAGACATTGGTATCTGTTGACATACCTTCTACTTGGGTACATTGAATATCTATCGAATAAGTGAAAAGCCGGCTCCTTGCTTTCTGCAGCAGAGCGTAACGGTTACAAAACATACAAATGACTTTTTGAATCTAACCCGACAGAATATTATGTCGGCGGTGAACAAGTCCGCGCGTCCTTTTTTAGCGTCAGGAGACCATTTGTGAGCTGTCCAGCGTGGTGCATAGAAATGACGTTAAAAACCCGACTTTTTCAAATTTCTTAGTAAGTGGTCCCATATTGTAGGGTTCCTCGAAAGGAAACTTTATGGGCCCATAATTTTTTCCTATTCTGTAGGACGATGCTTTCAGACGTGCCCCTACGGGGTTCAAAGTTCACAAAAACCCCCCAAATCTTACTAATGTCGCCATACACTCTGTCCAGGGAGGTCAGAAAGTGGGTAAAATGTGAGAGCGACCCACATTAACTTTTTCCCCGTAACATTTTATCTGAACAAACTTTCCCTCTATCTCCCCTCCTTAGGGGAGCCCCCATACAAAATTACATTATTTTTATCACATTTTCATACAAAATGGCTGTCACTACAGTCAAACCCCTCCTAGGGGGATGATATATATGACCGACCCCCATTATTTTTTTACCCCAAACATTTTCTTCAAACATACCTACCCTCTATCTCCCCTCCTTAGGGAGGTCCCAATACAAAAAAAGGCTTAAATTAAAGAAAAATGCCTCACGAACTTCAATCTATAATATAGATGCCGTAGGAACAAGAACGAGCATGTTCAGTATGCATATTCAAAAAATTTACAAAATTACCTTTTAAACGAGCCTAATATGAAGAATATTGGATTAGTTTTTCGTATGTTTTAATAATATGTTACAATTATTACCTTTTTTTAAAACTGAATTTTGGGTTCCATCCCCTAACTGGCCAAATAATGACCCTAGTAGAAAAAAATAAATTTTCGAGTCAATTGCCGCAAACCTCAATCAATGACGAGTTTTTTGAGACTATAACCATTAAAATCGGTTAGTGGTTAATATTCATAAAATTAATTCAAAACAAATATTTTTTGAAACGCATTATTCACTGTTTTCACGTTCGTTTCCAAAAAGTCGTTTTTAACGTCATGTCTAGTGGTGCATGCATACTGGCCTCATAATCCGAAGATCGCGGGTTCGATCCGAACTCGATGGGAGATCTTCTCTCTCGAAACTCGAGTTTCCTGCACTCAGGAGAAAGAGAGAGTTATCAAACGATTTCTAAAAATAGACACATTGACAGAGAAAAGAGCACGTGCAGCTCTCAAATACTTTTTTCGCTATTGCGGACTTTTTCGCTCCGCGCCGATGACTTTGTCGGGCGTGATTCGCAATGCCATTTGGGTAGAAATATCACCGCGCGACTCCTTTACAAAGGGAGCCGGGACGCCTTTTTTTATGCTGATCTCATCATGGAGGTCCGCCTGACATTTTCTACTGGGAAAGATTTACCCCTGCCCAAAGCGCCTAAGTTTAGACTTCAAAAACAATTGTGGTACCTGTGAGAACTCTTAACAAGTGGAAAAATTCGATGGCCAATAAGGCAACGCAATCGGTTGGATAATTTGGGTTGTGGACCGTTGATGTGGCTTCCGATTTTCCATCAAATTTTCACATCCTTAGCGGCTTATTTTCTTTGCACAATAACCGGAATATCGTATCCCCTTAAGTGAGAATTACGTGCGAAGAAATTAGATTGAGAAAAAGATCTTCAAATGGTCCATTTTGACATATGTTGCCTAATGTATGTATATTCGGACTTACTACACATCTTTAACTTTGTTCCATCCTCGACTGACTCCCGAAGTCAACAGCTATGGACACCTAGAGGGAAAAAATGCGAACGAAGAAATAGGAAAACCAACGACCTGATGAAGTATTTATTTTCTCGTTTTTATTATTTTTCTTTTACTGTTGTTTTAAATGCTTCGCTCGATTTTCTTATCGTGCCGGAAGCGACGTTTGGCATTGCTAGAGAAATGTTAACGCCTCAAAGCGCAAGTTAGGCATAAATTTCAATCCAAAAAAAAAAAAGTATCTAGAGCGGAACTATATTGAGTTCCTTATGAAATGTTGTTCGTTCAGTTAGGCGTCATCAATAATGAATCAAAAAGCGATTAAGGCTTGTGTCAGTCACAAGTTTTTTTCTTCTTTTTTTTAGAAGAATTCTTACTAAAATAAAATATGTCAGGTTGCGAAGAAGAAGAATAAGAAGAAGCATTTATTAAACTCTTTCCGGGGATGAATAATCTTAAAGCAATAATTTTTTATAACACTTTGTTTTAGGAATCTTACTTCAATTTCAATTGACTGAAGTAACTCAAAATTTAAACCAGAAAAATTAGGACATTGAGGAAGGAATCACAGTCACAATGACAGTGGAAAAATTGCGCCAAGTACACATTTCCCATTGGTAAAATGATAACGGACAATGGAAAATAATCTCAATTGTCACGCAGAGCTTCTGCGAAAAGTAACGAAGCCACTGGATGGCAATTTATTTTGATTAAATATCATAGAAAGAGATTGCTCACAGTTTATGTTGGTCAGCAGTTAGGCAACAGGTTGAAAGGGAATGTTCTCTCTTTTTATAGTCATTTTTGAGTTTCGGAGTTCAAACTGCGGGTCATAAAGGCGTCACCTTTCGAATAGAAATAGTTATGCAGGGGTGTCACAGAATCCGATAGCTGTCGGAATCGGAACCAAAACCGATCGAAATTTTATACAGAATTTACAAATTTTGTTTTTGGTTTAGAATCGGTTCTAAATTGCACAAATCCCTATTTTACCTGGCTGTCTATGAAATTATAATATATGAAAATTCAATTCAATTCAATTCAATTCAATTTATTCATTTGTACCTTAATTAAGACCGAAGTCTTTTATAGTACATGATCCAACATAATATTTCTATGTACACATATCCTTAGACACTAATTCAGTCAACTAAAATTCCAATTCCGACAGCTATCGGATTCCAGACACCCCTGATGGACTTAACACAGCACCACAAAAAATGAAACGTCAGAGGCAGGGCTCGCTGAAACAGAATTTCAGGCCTAAATAGCTCCATCGGCTCTAGTTGTAGCCATAACGTTAGAAAAGCATTCTCTCAGGGCCCTACTCTGTATTGCGATGCGATAGCTTATTCGAGTCACAATTGGAACGGATTTTTATATAGGGGTGTCACAGATTCCGATAGCTGTCGGAATCGGAATTAAAACCGATCGAAATTTCATACAGAATTTCCAAATTGTCGGTTTTGATTTTGAATCGGAACCGTTATCGGTTCTTAGTTGCACAGAACCCTATTTTATCCGGCTGTCTATCAGATATATATGAAAATTCAGTCGCCTAAAATTCCAATTCCGACAGCTATTGGATTCTATGACAACCCTGATAGTTTTTGATTCGTAAAATTGAACTGAAAGGTTCAGAAATGATTTCCAACATATCTACCATATAAACTGGATAAGGAAATAAGAGCAAACAATCGGTCCAATGGCGACTCGCAATAAGCTATCGCATCGATTTGCGTATCGCATCTCAATACAGAGTAGGCCCCCAGTAGAGGTTTTAGGCTTCCTTTTTAAGGTAATGGCAAAACCTAGACCCTATGGAGCTATGTATATAGGCATACATTTTGGATTCAAAGTGCCGGAAAACTTACAGTAAAAATTGTTTAGAACGATATGAAAGGGACCAGAATAATTCTATCGTTATAACCAATAATCGCTATATCGGGTTAAAAAAAAAAAAATTAGCAGGTATCGTTTTATCCGGTATGTGGTTATGGGGGAAAATTCCCTGGGACTTTATTTTAGGTATCCAAGCTGAATTACCCCGAAGTAATTTCAGATCCGGGACCAATCATTTAAGGAACAAAAGTTCTATTTGACCAATGAGTTAATTACCTTTTTGTAGGTCCCAACAATTTTTGTATGAGAATTGAAATACCGACTGCCAAATTTGAACCCAAGCGGATATTTTTTGCATAACTAGACTTTAGAACCGAGCATGCTGTGGTCTCGAATATTCGGAACCGAAAGAAGGTCTTTTCTAACGACCCTGAAATAGACACGTCCACCCTTAAATCTAACGACATAACCGCAATATTCCGAATAGCAAAATCGCTTAAATTGCACGAAAGAAATTGCTTTTGGGCAGAGTCCTTTTGTCCTACTGACTTCAATACAAAGAAAAAGAGAACAGTAGTTCTGGGACTCTCCCATGCGTTCTAGAAAACCGAAAAATGAATCCTGGCAAAGTCCACTTTAGCACTATGTTGTATGTATGTTTAATCGAAAATAAAGCAAAAATTTTGACGGTCCATTAATAAAATTAAATTCTCTTTTTAGCAAATACGCCGACGACGACGACGTTTCGGGGATCTTCTACTACGTGGAACACACTTTCGCTTGCGAGTTCTCCTTCGTCTGGCACATCTCATTTTCTTCGAAGAGGCTTTCTTCTTTGGTCCACACTTTGGTCTTTTACACACTTTTCGACATGTTTTATCGCTTTGGGAACGAAATATTCCCATGAGAGTCCCAAACAGACCATCAACTTCGCTTTCACTGTCACTTTCACCATCATTTGCATCGGAATTTTCACCTTCGTTCCCGCTCAAGATCACGGTGAGGCTACGTTGTTGTATTGCTCCTGAATGATCGCTTAAATTCTCATTCTCTTCATCCGCAAGCGATCCTGATAAACTGAATGTAAGTGAGACAACTGACTCCTGTCTGCTGGGCTGCGGAGTCGACTCGTCATCCGAATCTTCATAATTTTTTACCGCCTGCTCTGGATTGCAAGGATTCACCTCCTCCCTAGGGTTTTTAGCGTTGTAAGACTAGAAAAATTCCGGAAATGAAGGAGCTTAATGTCACGATAGAATTCGATCCTTCATGAATAAAAGGAAACATTCCCCCCCATCCTCTATATCCTGCGAGCATCACTCTGACAGGATAACAAAAAGGATAATCTCTCCCACTCTCAATCGTCTTTAAAAGGACACAGCGTTCTTACCATATTAAGATTTGGAGACGCCTTTTTTTTTTAATTTGACTTCATGAACCGCAACAAGGATTAGAAAAACAAGGATCAAGGATTGTAACTAAAAAAAAAATACTATATGACAACGAAACTAGTAATTTTTTTCAGAAACACAATAAATTGTGAGAATTTTCTCACGAAATAAAATTCTATAAAGACTTAATTTTGTTTAAATTCCAACTAAATTCGCTACGTTATTGATTCTATGATATTAAGGAGTGATTCAATTCAATATATCGTCTGTTTCTTTAAAATGACTAAGGGTTAAAGGCTCATTTGGTATGACTTAGAGTCAAATAAAAATACGGTTCGTCATATAATATTTGACACCATTTAAAGGACTCCGTTCATACCATGGCACTGTTCCCAGTTTCTTTGAGAAAAATTCCATAAAATTCGATTTGAAAATCTTTTAGAAGCAAGAACATTAAAATTTTAATACAGAATTTTCTTCCTCAAGTACCGCCCAAAGACCAAAAATTCCCCCTTAGGTTAGAGAAGGTTCCCCTAAACTGGTAAAAGTGCTTATTCTCATAATTCTGGACGAAACTCCTTTGTGATTCAGTCCATTTGTCTTTTGGCCTTCGTCAAATTGATCCATCACTCCTCTTGATATGGAGATGAATTCCATGAAATGACATCAAAGTAATGGCATAGGCTGGAGGTAGTTTTGTGGATTTCAATCCCATCCAAAACAGGAGTTATCGAGATAATATTGTCTTGATATAAAGTTTGTTTTACGCCTAAAACCCCTACCGAAATTATTTTCTACGTAGCCATCTGCATCGAAGGCAATAGCGGAAATGACTTAGGCCTCCTTAATTTTTTTGGGGATTGAGGTCCTCACTTGGCTTCTCTTTCTAAATCTTTCACCTAAATACGAAATGTAATTGGACGACCGAGAACAGAACACCTGGTAAGAATAGCCGAAAAAACCAGTAAAATTACTTTCTATTTCTATCACTCTTTCTCTCTCTCTCCTCTTTCTCTGTCTTCCTCTCTCTTCCTCTCTCTTCCTCTCTCTTTCTCTCTCTCTCTCTCGCTCTCTCTCGCTTTCTCTCTCACTATCTCTCTCTCGCTCTCTCTCTATCTCGCTCTCTCCCACTCTCCCTCTCCCTCTCTCTCCCTCTCTCTCCCTCTCTCTCCCTCTCTCTCCTCCCTCTCCCTCCTCTCCCTCTCTCTCCCTCTCTCTCCCTCTCTCTCCCTCTCTCTCCCTCTCTCTCCCTCTCTCTCCCTCTCCTCTCTCCCTCTCTCTCCCTCTCTCTCCCTCTCTCTCCTCTCTCTCCCTCTCTCTCCCTCTCTCTCCCTCTCTCTCCCTCTCTCTCCCTCTCTCTCCCTCTCTCTCCCTCTCTCTCCCTCTCTCTCCCTCTCTCTCCCCTCTCTCTCCCTCTCCTCTCTCCCTCTCTATCCCTCTTCTCCCTCTCTCTCCCTCTCTATCTCCCTCTCTCTCCCTCTCTCTCCATTTCTCTCCCTTTCTCTCCCTCTCTCTCTTTCTACCACTCCTTCTCGCAATCTATCTACATCACCATTAGTGATTTCACTGGGACCTTGGGAGACAATGTCATCGTTAGCATGAAGAGGCAACGTAGATACGTCTTCCCCTCAAAATCCGAAGATCGTGAGATCGATCTCTGGCTGCGGCAAACAATAATTGTAAAAAAAAAAAAAAGATTTTTAAAAGTTTCTCGAAAATTGGAAATATTCAAAGAGAAGACAAGGAGAGAGTTTTTCATATGATTTCTACGAATTGAGATTTAGAGAGAAAATAGCCATCGCAGGACAATGTCCTGCTAAGAGTCACTAGTGACTTTTTCCAATCCCTTGAAAACAAAGACACTCTGGAATCCCTGTCAGTTCGTGTACAAATGTCATATAAAGTGTCCTACGAAATGTCATGCATACCGGCAGCAAAGTCACCCTGACGTCTTTGATTCTTCAGGGTGACTTTTCCTGCTGGGTATTTATCCGTTTTCATGCTTTTATACAAAAATAACTATCAGTGTATCCAATCCACCAATCGTTGACTTTATTATTCCATTTCGGTTTCCTTCTTTTAGCATCCGCTCATTTGGCTTTTTAGTTCTATTCTTCCTCTTCAAATAAGTGCCCTTTTATCTTTTTAGCACTTGGCTGTTCCAGTTTAATTTCTTGGTAAACGTTGTACGCCATCATAAAAGAGCGTCAACAGAATTTCCCAGCAAATTTTCCTTTACTTTCGTTGTCTGCTTCCGCTCGTGGATTTCGTGCTTTCTCCTCGGAATTTCTTTTTCAACCGACGAGTTTGCGAATCACTTTTAAAAGGAACCACGGTTCAAGAATTCGCCCCCATTAAGATGAAGATGCACAAAAAGGAGCATCTTCCGTAAACAATTTAAAGTGCTTGTAAAAATTCCATCTCATCTTGTAATCTAAAATCCTCCTTTACTTGGCTTACATGTCAAAACGCATACAGCTTTATTCTAGGACCCCAAAATGTTTTCCCCCTTAAAAAAATGGAATCGAAATTGGAACAAATGGTTGGAACACAAGCATCGCATCCCGCTTCATTTGCTATTTAAGAGTCAGTGAGCGTTCTCCTGAAATTTTAATGCATTTAAGTGCCTCCAATCGTTTTCCAATTTATTTAAGGCAATTGTTGAAATGTAGGTGAAAATTTTTTTCTCCAGAAATTCAACTGCATCTGGTAGCGTTCATGGACGTCGCTTGGTGGCAGAGGCACAGACGTTTTCTTTCTAACCTTGGAGCAATCGACCTCCATATCCGTCTCTACAGGTAAATGTATCTTTACTTGCAAGGATTATTAAATATTTTCAAATCCCGTTGTTTTCTTTAGGTAATGGAGGATTCTTGACATTTCAATACATCTGTCCCATGACTTATATCAATTGCTCCTCTTTGAAGATAGAAATATTGAACGAAGTTTTATATTCGCAAATATTTTTCGTAGCACCACATAAATATCAACATAGCTAACGTTCTTAAATATTTTGTATTTTTTGATATTTTATCTTTATTTGGAGAATTTTCACAGCTTCTGTCCAACATACACAAACATGTCAAAGAAGAGGATCTCTTTGTAAGTATCTGCATTCAAATGCCTTAAAATTTTAAGATACAGGGTCGGATTTGAAAACACGGGGCCAATGCAGGAATGGAAGAACATCCCTATATGTACATCTACATATCTGTTTATCTATCCGACTATCTTCAGATATCTGTCTCTTAATATTCTATCTATCTACTATCTATCTATCTATCTGTCTATATCTCTATCTGTCTATTTTTCTATGTCTCTTTATCTCGCTATCTATCTATCTCTCAATCTCTCTAACTCTCTTTCTCTCTATCTTTCTATCTCTCTATCTCATATATCTATCTCTATTTCTATCTCTAGATCTCTATCCTTCTATATATCTGTCTCTTAATACTTCTGTCTATCTACTATATATCTATCTATCTGTCTATATCTCTATCTGTATTTTCTCTTTGTCTCTTTATCTCGCTATCTATCTATCTCTCAATCTCCATAACTCTCTTTCTCTCTATCTTTCTAACTCTTTTTCTCTCTATCTTCCTATCTCTCTATCTATCTACCTCATTATCTATCTTTGTTTCTCTCTCTAGATATCTACCCTTCTATATTTCTATATATTTTAAAATATGAGACATCCGCCCACTGCAACGTCCACAGATAAATTTTTTGTTTATTGTGTAAAGCCCTTATAACTCTCAGATCACTCAGTACATTACATTGATAGTTGATAAACTCGTAAATTTCCAGCAGAGACGTAGTCTTGAATGAAATTGGCGTCGTCGTCCTACAGCCACACCCACATATGCGTCCACAAATATTGGTTATCGGAACTTGCGTATGGAAAGTTTTAGGAGCTTCATATTTATTTCGAATATGAATTAACCACGGTATATCAGAGGTGTACAGGAAAAATATACGTGGTCCGCCCACAAATGGAGATATTTCGTTACCTCCGAAGTAAAAAGCGCAGTACCTTCAAATTGAAAACATTGATTGGCCAAGAGGATTGAAAGGTCTACGAGACATTGATTTTTCTTTAATTCCATAAGGAACGACAACACATAGTCTTCTAATATTTTCGGGACCCGGGGAATATCCAGGCCCAATACAGATTTTTTGTCGCTCTGGGCGAAAATAATATTTGCTGCCCCTATGATGGTACTAATGGAGAACTTTGTAAGTGAAACTGCCTTCCCTCACAGAGCCAATCTAGAAATTTTGCCTGCTTTCCCACTCCTTAATCGGGGCCTGGGTATATCCAAGCTTTAGTTTTCTAACTTGTTTTATCTTTTTTCGAAATTTTTTCTATTCTTTTTATATATTTTTATTCTTCTGTATCTTTCCATCCTTCTTAGCACATTTTCATTCATCTTTCCATTTATCATATCAGTTTATTTATTTTTTTTTTTATGATTGCTTAGGCTTTGGCCGTTTTATATTAAAAAACATAAAAAATCTCTGCTGTAAAGTTTACCGCCCCAAACATTCTTTCGCCTTCTCTATGACCAAGTCCTACCCTGTGCATTGAGGGAATTATTCAGGCGCTTGTCTTATGCTGCTTGCAGAAATGCGACATATGCAAGACTTTTCCACTTCATCGAACTCCAAGTCGAAACGATTTAAATATTTCAGTCTTCGTTCCAAATGCTCTTCGGTTTTTTAAAGCCACCTCCGCCCTCGCTTGATCCTTTCAGTACAATAATCCCCACTTAATATTCTTTTCTCACGTGCAAATATTTTTGCTCCAGTATCTCAAACTCTTAGGCGCTGTTCTTCCTTGAATACTTCGGATGGAATTCCTTCTTCGTTTTTTTGTTTGCTTCGTTTTTCTGCATTTGACAATGCTTGAATGAGTGGTTTTATGGTATGGCATTGAAGCTACTGACGAGTGTCTATTAATATTTACTTGATCATATGTACTTGAAGTACCTACATTAATCATATAAATACATATGTAACTTGTGTTTGATATATGCAAATATGACATGAAAAGTTGTTCTATCGTTTTACAAATTTTATTGAATATCATATTAAATTTTTTTTGCAATAATATTTGGGGTTCAAATTGTGGACTTTCAAGATTATTAAAAACGAAATTCATTGAATCGAGTGAGATGTTTTCAAATGTTTTTATTTATGCACCAAGAGTAGGTACTGGAGAAAACGATGAAAATTGTTTTCACAGATATGTATATTCCACAATACCAAACTCTGCAGAATATCCCAGTAGGAATGTTTTACATAGATGCGGTCAACATGAATTTTTAAGAAGACAGTTTCATAAAACTGTTCTATTGGGGAGAGAGATAAAGAGCTTCCCCGCTCTCACTCTCTTTGTCTCTCTTCTCTTTCACTCTCTTTCTCTCTCTTTCTCTCTCTCTTCTCTCTCTTCCTCTCTCTTCTCTCTTTCCTCTCTCTCTCTCCTCTTCCTCTCTTTCTTCTCTCTTCTCTCTCTTTCTCTCTTCTTCTCTCTCTTCTCTCTCCTTTCTTTCTCTCTTTCCTCTCTCTTCTTCTCTCTCTCTCTTCCTCTCTTCTCTCTCTTCTCTTCTTCCTTTCTTCTCTCTTTTCTCTCTTCTCTTTCTATCTCTTTTCTCTCTCTTCATATTTTTCTCTCTTTCTCCCTAATGATTTTTATGTCTACCTCTTGAGACTCGACAGGTTTCAATTCTTTAGCATAAACTGCTTATTAAAGACCAATACAGAAAAATAAAGTAAATAAAGCTTGACACTGACACCAATTCGTCATTAAAATAATATTTCCGATAGTAAGAAATCTGGTCACTGGTAGGATGTCCATTAATGGACATCGTGGGAGAGAAGATCCTTTTTAAGGACTGAACAATCTCCGTTTGTAAAGTCTTGAAATTATATAAATTAGTTATAAAATATTGAAATTAATACCTGTAATAAGTAATTCCTGTTACCCGATCATTGTCATGCATCAGATTCTTCTCCGTTGGGTGTGTATCGTTGCATTTATTTTTAGTTCGATGATTAGTGTGAATGGCTCTGCTTTAAATTCCCATGTTACATTTGGAGGCATAAGTGTTTCGATATTTTGAGAGTTTGATTTGAAGTGATTAAAGCGAAATCCAAAACCCAGAGTTTTTGGTTATTATTTTCATTTTTTTGTTTTTTTTTTTTGTCCAAATCTAAGTGAGTCCAAGTGGAAGAAACATTAGATATTGCTAGACTACGGAGTCTGCAGTTTGTTTTTTGCTGTTGAAGTTGGCCGACTCTTGTAAAATTATTGAATTTTTAATGCAACTCGAGTGGTTTTTTTTATTTGGAAATATTTGTAATAAATGCTTGATGTGTTTCAATTGGAAAAAATACTTTCATTAAGGGAGTCTGTTCGAATGTCTAACGAATGGAAATTTGGATATTTTAATTTTATTAAAAGAGCTTTTTAAAGCCTTAATTTGTTTCAAAAAGTCATTTTTTTTCTCCAAAGAAGAAACTAATGAAGGGATGCTGGAAAAGAGCATAAAGTGCTCAATAGGCCACGGGCACCTGGCTAATGCAGTAATGAATTCAAAATTTCCTTGAAAAATAATCTTTGAAAGCAATTTCAATTACAAAATTGATATAAATTTTCTTTGAGAAAATTGGGTACACATATAAGGAATACTGGAAGGAGCTTGATCTTGTTCCAATAGGAATATTGTATCCATGATGATGATTTTGTCACTCATGCCTTGTCTACGATGGCAGCCCTTTTATTCAAGAGTAGATTCAAAAACTGAAATTTAACTCAAAATGAAATGTTTTTCACATTCAAAACTATTGTTATACTCACAAGACATGAAATTTACTCAACCACATCGTAAGAAGAAAAAAGAAGAAAGATCGAAAAGGGCTCAAAATACATAGTGATTAATAAATGATTAAAAAATCGAAAAGTTTTTATTTCGAATTGAAATAATGATGGTGGCTATACAGTCCCGCAAAAGAATGTCAGCGTGCGATATCGTTCGATCAGGTCTAGAAGTCCCAAAACCCTGTGCGGGGATGCTCTTTTGAGGATCAATCTGGAGCCGATTGAGCTGTATAGGCATCAAATTCCGGTTCATTAATCTCGAAAATACACATAAAACATAGTGAGGCGCCTGGGTCTGACACTTTTTTATGCGGTTGTGTTATGATTATTTCAAATTTGTACGTGGCTCATCATAAATTTTTACGATTACAGTGTAGTTCCTGGAAACCCCTCATAAAGGGACATATTTTTCAGTCCCGCAAGTGTCCGCTCAAGAGAGAGTACGCTGTATTTTGATTGCCAAATAATCGTGAAATACTTAATCGGCATTAATTCAAGTAAATGGAACAATCTAAATTTATTGAAAAATAATCAAAATATAATAAGACATTGAACATCGGTTATAACAATGTCGAAGGGACCAGCAAAAAACCATCGTTATAACCGATAATCGTTATATCCGGTAACAGAAATTAAGAAGAATTAGAATATCCAACCAAACTTTATCGAAAATGTTCATCGCTATAACCGATAATCATTATAAGCGGTATCGTTATAACCGATTTTTATTTAAACTTATTTAAGTTAAATGAAAAATGAAGAAAAATTTAGGGGAAAAACTATATTTAAATTGAATAATTAAATCTGAAAAAAAATTTCAACTTTGCAGTACCAAAACGGTATCAAGGTGCTCTCGGGTGTAGTTTGTGTGCTCCGAAGAGTTGTCCAGTTTTATTTTTTCTTCATTTTAATAAACAAATTTTTATAAAATATATTCGGGTTGGGGATCTATGGGCCAGAAATTCTAAAAAGATGGAAAAGAGTTGCTGTTATTTTTTTACATTTTTGCTATTTGTACCTACGAGATGGAGTTTTTTCGGATAAGCTTCTACAACAGCTACAATTTTGTTATAAGCACGAAAATAAAATAGTAAACAATTTACAAGATAAAGCCATAAGTAAAACCATGCAATTGCACAACTTAGTTATCGGCCACAATTTTCGAGAACGATTTCAAATGTGTACCCAATCTAGCAACACCAAATATAGAAATTTGTTTCATTTATCAAGGAGGTACATTCAGAGCCTGTAGTCAAGACACATTATTAACATTTTACTTGTTACACCGTGAAATCAAAAGTTTAAAATTGACAAATTAATCATGAATAAAGAATTCAAAAAATGAATTCAAATGATTATTGATCATACTTCAGATTTAACAAGTCTAATCTCGATACGAATTTAAGTTTTTTCATCCCACGTAATGCCAAATCATGCAACGGAATTGAGAACATTTGTCTCTGGCTGCTCTGGCTGCAAAACAAATCTTCCCCTTTTATCATCCATTTGCACTCTTGAACTTTGCTCGTTTTGCAGCTTGCATTGTGACTCCACTAACATTGGCAGTACGAGACAAAAATGAATGGATGTATTGCAATTTGTTCCTTTCAGATTCCGACTTAGTCATTCAGCATAATAATTTTTGTTCGCTTTAGCTGTTGGTCATCTTTACTCGCGGTTACATCACTTTTACCACAATAAATTGAAAGAATTGTTCAGTTTTTTATTTTCTGAAATCCACCCCGGAGACTTTAATAATAATAACAGTCGAAACTCTCTATGATGAATTTTAAGGGACCGGAAAAAAATTCTCCGGAGTTTTCGATAGCTCAGTTGTTTAAGCTGTGACTCGACAGTCGTGAGCTTCGGGGTTCTATCCCTGCTGGCGGCGGGAATTTTTCTGAATTTTTTTTTTTTAATTACAGTTTTTTTTTGTTCAGAGTGTAGTTGTTTTGGAAGACAAAAATTTTCTCCTAAATTTTTAAGGTTTTAATTTATTAAATTTTTTTTTTAATGGTTCATTTTCAAGCAAAAAATTTTGGGAGTGAAACAATTCCTTAAGTACGTTCCCCAAACCTTGAGCAACCATAAGCTCAAGTGAGCATTTTGACAAACAAATTAAATTCGTTCGTTTAGCGTAATGGTTAAGACGTTCGCCCAGCGAAGCGGAGGTCAGCGGTTCAAGGCTCGGCCGAGGCAAAAAAATTTAAAGAGATGAAAGAGAAAAATATTTAAATAGAAACAAATATCCAACCATCAGGTAGTTATATCCTTATTGACTGTGTTTGTACTGTTGAGTTGACCGCTACTGTACATAAGTTAACAATTATCGGTGAACTCGGTTATTTTGACCTGCTTTTTCAGTTAATATAACTACCTTTTGCTCTCGGTGTACCTACTTGGTAGTTAAAGGATACATGTAGTCGGTAAAATGCAGCCCCCTGAGAGGGATTTTAAAGGATTCTTGACTTTTCGGCAGGTACTGCAATGAAAAGCAATACTAAGAGGTATTTTTTAAGAATAGAAAGAAAATTGCCAAAAAACTGGAAAACACTGAAAAAAACAATTTTACTTTTTCCTTCGATTTTTTGTATAAGTTTTTCTCAGTGTAAAATAATAAAACACAATTTTTTGATTTTCCGTTATATTAGCAATGGGCCAACGTTTATTTCAACTTTCTATCTTAATCAGTTTTCGGAATATCAAATTTAAAAAAAAAATACTCTTTTTAAAAAAAGATTTTTCAAGGATATCTCAAGACACTTCGTAACAGGAACCTGTAGGTCGGTTCCTAGAGCATTCTTAGGTTATACCTATCGAAAGTTAACAAAGCTTTAATATCCCTTTCTGGAGGCCGCACGCCTTCCTGAAATGGAAAGACCCTTTTTCTCAGGATCTTAGTCTTCAAGTAATTTTAGGAACTTCTAAAGTTTAAATTTGCGAATATTTTCTGTCATTCTCATTCCAGTTTAGATCAATCAATTAATTTTGTTATATTTGAATTTTTCAAAAATTTTCATATAAAATTAACAAACCTGGCTTAAACTCTCCTGAAGACTATCATTTGAAAGTTTTAACCTTAAAAAAGTTTAAACTATCATGAGGACTCAGTGTAAAAAATAAAATAAAAATTTGATCCCTAGTTTTAATAACCATCAGTTGCCATTAATTTTATCTTTCTACTCTAACTAGTTTTCGAGATATAAAGGTTTTAAAAAGGGCCTTACTAAAAAGGATTTTTCAAGGACATTTTAAGGGCACTGCGTAATAGGAACCTTAAAATCGGTGTCTACAATAGTTTAGGTAATACCTCTCCAACAATAAGCAACACTTTACGATCGCCTTCAGAAGGCCGACTGCCTTCCAGAGCTGGCAAGACACTCCAACAGGTATTCATTTTTATAAATTTATAATTTTTCGAAAAACGACTTCGGCTTCTTTAAGGAAATTTTCATAATATCTACAAAACGAAACAATTCACATTTAAGGAAATATTTTTTTCATATTTCGTTTCCTTATTGCCGAATTTTGCATCTGCTCTTGAAATGTGATGCTTGATTCCTTTATGAAACTTTCCAATTTTTTCCAGAGTTATGCAAATATTTCGAATAGCAAGAATTTTCTGAATTTTTTCTTGCCTGCAGATATGTTTGTAAGCACACACATACGTACATGCACACACACTCACAAACACACATGTCCTCGCTTTGCGGTTTACTCTTATGCGACATATTCGTATGCTGAAGTTTTCCACTTCATCTGACGTTAAGTCGAAACTATTTGCATATTCCCTCGTGTCAGACTTTTCGAGGATCAACTTTACTTTTCAGCTCTCTTAAAATATTTCTCTTGTCCTTTTTTCTTTTTTTTTTTTGTTGCTTACCGCAATAATAATCCCTACTTAATATTCTCCACTCATGCTCAAATGGTTAGCCAGCATCCTCCATTCATTTATGGCTTCCCTTTATCTGTGCGAACACCTTCGCACGCTTTTCTCTCCTTTACGCAGTTTATGATATTTATTTATTTATTTATTTTTTGTTTTTTGAATTTATTTTTATGCGTAGGAGAACACGAGTTCCTTGAAAGTGGTGGATGGGTGTGCATTCGTATTTGTGGTGAAAATTATATGTAAATATTGACTGCATTACAAATAATCTGAGCGGTGGTTTTTGTTGCTTTTCATATTTTCCAAATATCTCAATTTTTTCTTCTCTTGCTTAAAGCATTTTCCTGTATTTTTGCATGTTTTTCTGCTTATTTTCTTTTAATTAAGCAGAATTTTCGGTTAAAAATCTTTGATGACCAGTGTAAATTTTATTCAAATAATGTCTGATAGGCTTCTTTGGTCTGGATGGGAGGAAAGTTTTTTTAAATTTATCCTTCATTTATATACCAAGCCTCTCCTGGAGCTAATTAATGCTTCGATAATGTCGGTCCTTATGTTGGATACACCCACTTTAATCCATTATACAATGCGTTTGATCAGCGGTTGTAATTGAATTCGCCTCATACGTTTCAATGCATTGTACAACGTCCAATCCAACATCACTTTGTCGTATGTTTTTGTCTTTATTTGGGACTATTTCTTTCGTAGAAATAAAATTCAGTGAAGTTGATACAACAACGCTACAGTCGTTCCATCGTGTTGGACGCCCATGGGTTCCAACTTCAAAAAATCAAAAAAATTTTTGATTTTGTCCAGCCGTTGTATCAACTTGAAAATCGGTCGTCCAACATTACAGTAGACGATCCAATCTATCGTCCAATATGCCTTGGTTGTACAATGGATCAATTGACTGTTTGTATCCCATGACACAGTCTTACTGACGGTAAGAAAGTAACTGTCAATTATGGTTCAAGTATCCTTGTTGACCACGGTCGATAGTATTGCACTCTTCTTATGTAGGATACACACAGTACAATACATTGTAGAACGAAGTCAGATTGGAAAATAGATTGGATCGTTTGTAGCAAAGTTGGACGATCAGTTTTCGAGTTGATACAACGGTTGGAAGAAAATCAAAACGTTTGGATTTTTTGAAGTTGGAACCCACGGTCGTCCAATGTGTAACAGTTGCAAATAAGAACGATAACATAAAATAAAGTGATGTTGGATTGGTCGTTGTACAATGCATTGGAACGTATGAGGCGAATTCGATTACAACCGCTGACCCAACGCATTGTACAATGGATTGGACTTTTTATATCGTACATTGGTATGACTATCCAATCGTTTCCATGCGGGTTGTGGACTAATAGCCTTAGGACTTTCCAGAAACTATGCTAACGGTGATACGATATCTCCTTTTATGAGATTCATGTTATAATCCTTTATGAATGCGGCTCTTAAAATTATAAAATATTTTTACCTTTACGCACATAAAATATCTCATAAAATTAATTGTAAATTATCTTGCTTCTTTAATTACCTTCAAATAATAATTCGGAGTGTTCTTCCAGTCCAATCGCAGTAGGAAATATTGCCACAAATGTTGAGAGCACAAAAGGCTTTAGAGACTCCTCAGCTTAGTCACTTGCATTTCAGCACGTAATCATTTATCTCCTTAACGACATTAATTTCATGCTTATCAGAAGTCATCCGTTTCGTTGTATATGTGTGTACGTGCCCTTTTGTTGAAAATGTACAGTGAAGGGACTCCAGAAGACCCTGTAGGAAATTTGTAAATAATTTTTGTTTTCGATTCAGAAGTATGGTCGCGCGCAGGAGAGATTTTGGGTGTTAAACAGCCCTCCGAAATGCGGAGGATCACAAAGGAAATGAAGAATTTAATCACTTTAGAAATTTTGTAGCGCCTGAAGCCCCTCCCTCTTCTTACGTCTTTATTTAAGAAATAGATAAAATACTCCCAATAGAAATTGAAAAACTTTCCAATGCGCACATCCTTTGAAATATCAGTCCTGGGAAGTCTTCTAGAGAAGCACTACATGCCAGGCCGTCCACAGAGATCTCTTTCGAATTAGATTTCTCATCGTATTTCATTATTTTCCTTCCGTCCCCGGAAGACGGAAAATAATCTTCGTAAAACAATAAGAATCACGTTGTCAATTCGCATTGCAAGGAATTAAAGCAATTAGCTGCCAGAGACGAGCTAATGAAACTTGTGCAGCTATTTTCCTGCTGCTGTTGAACAATTCATTTGTGGCCTTGTTAGGAGTACAAGAACATGCAACATGTTGCAACTGACTGTGCTTCTTATGGAAGCGACTAATGATATTAAATCATGAGATTTCTATTGTCAATGGGGATTTATTTAAAACTTATTGGCTTTTAATGTTATCTGAATTGGATACAAGGAATCAGGGGCGGACTGGGTCAAAGGGCCTACCGGGGCCCGCTATCTAAGAAAAGAAAAACTTAACATCTATTTTAGCCGGACCTAGCAACATCTCCCTACGCCCATAGAACGAGGGATTGGTACCAAGCCAACAATGTCACTGTGGTACCAAAAAAATAAAATCTTCAAAATCGCCCCGAACTTCGTCCAATCGAAAGATATTGGGTTTAAATGTGGAAAAATCTTAAGACCAAAAAGACTGCGAAATATTTCGATTTAAATGGCATCGGGCATTCACTTCAGTCAACCAAACCTCGGTAAAGACCTTAATTAAGGACCTTAATCAAAACGTCTAAAATTTTCTTTAAGGGGGTCTTCTCATTGAGCAACTTTTTTTTCGACTTTTTTTTTGCATTTATTTATAGCTTGGGTAGTTGTGAATATGCCCCTAAAAGGATTTTTTGAAATTCGAAATAGTTTAGAGGATATAGCCTTCTTTGTCGAGCAAGATCTGCGCTAAAACGAGTAATTTTTGCGTTGCTTCAAACTATAAACGCGTTTATCTCGAACGTTTTTCGAACTGGCGGCCATGATATCTCCAGTTCAACTGAACCGATTTTCATGAAACAAAGTGGAATCGACGCAGAATTGTCACTATTCTCGGGTGATTTTTTTACACTAAACTACAAAAAAAAAGCCCGAAATTGAAATTTTTTTTTTGAATGGCCGCCATTTTGTCAAAAAAAAATCACAAAATTAAGCTTGAGGTTCACCCGAGAATTACATCTATACTGATTATAACCCCGTTTTTTTTCCATTTCGGACGCTCCGGAGACCCGGAATCGTGGCCGCTGTGACGGCACCTTTTTTTTCACCACCAACTTTGAAGTCTCATTACTTTTTGAACAGCCCACGTATCGAGGCAAAAAAAATTTTTTTTATTTACTTTGAACCTTTTGTAATACAATAAATAAAAAAAGTTTTCAATTATTCTTTGCGTTTTCAAATAAGAATTTTTTTAAAAAGGGTCCAAAAAACGGGTTTTCAATGAGAAGACCCCCTTAAGTGTATTTCTTTAATGTACCTAACTCAAATTTTGATTTATTTTACAGTACATATACCTTTAATTAAAAGCTCCAAGATTTAAAAAAAAAAACACAAATTCTGTTGTGCCCGTGGGCCATGTCACGACCCAAGGCGGCATTGCTCAGCATATTAATATTTTTCAGAAACACGTACAAAGCAAAAAAAAAAAAAGTTTTTTAAAGCTTTGAGCATTTAATTTGAGAGGAAAAAATTCATTGTATTTGAGCTTTTTAGTTTCCAATGAGTCATATACATAGATGGCTTTTTATCATGGAGGGGACTGTGAGAAAAAATACTAGTAGGCAAAAATTATGTTTATCAGGGATATACAGCCTCTTTTCCCGCTCCTTATCTACGTCACTTTAGGTCTGTGAATTAATTTGACAACACCGAGAAAAAAAAATGCCGTCAAAAAAGTTTATCAGAAAACGTTGTCAATAACGTTGATTGTGGTTTTATCGCATGACGACGGTAAAAAGGAAATAAAAATTTTAATTGAAAGCAGCAGGAAACCTGATTGCCATATTACCTTATTGTTTGGTGAGTGTAATTGCATTTTTTTTTTTACTCCATCTTCTTATGCAATTATTTCTGCGGTAAGGCCAGCCAATTCCGATCAGGTCAACAGTTTAAGGGACGTTGTTATTATATGCACATTTTTAGAGGCATTAATTATAATTAAATTACACTGCTCAACAATAAAATTGCCTTTGACTTGAAACCAATTTTTTTTTGTAGTATTTGTTTCGCTGAATCTCAATATATGCGTAAAATTTGAAAGTTAGCTCGCGTTTTTTAAATATCCGCTAAGAAAGGTTTTGCGAATTTTTGTCAATATTTTTTAGTCGTAGCCCCATTATCGTTCGACCGTTTCAAAAAAACTTTAATTTATATGAAAGAAGAGTAAAAATACAACATATTCTTCATACATATGGATGAAATCGGTTCAACAGTTTAGGCGCTATAGGTCGATAAAGGCGAGAATTTTATGAAGTTTTTAACAATTTTGTACAAAAACTTGATTTCAAACCCATATAATTTCCGAAAAAGGTCCGGTATTTAAGTTCAGGCTA
Organism: Chlorops oryzae; assembly: GCA_020466095.1. Classification (NCBI taxonomy): domain Eukaryota; kingdom Metazoa; phylum Arthropoda; class Insecta; order Diptera; family Chloropidae; genus Chlorops; species Chlorops oryzae. The sequence goes on along the minus strand of CM035809.1, from coordinate 12,346,492 downwards.
TCTTACGTAAAAGAGTGGATTTCTAAGAGCATTTCAAGACCAAGGAAAAAAAAATCCGATCAATGGTTCATATTTTAATTGGGTTTTTAGAAAAAATGAGACGACTTTTTTTACGCCGGAAAATATGCCACAATTTTTTTATTTCTGTCTTTAAGTTATATTAATATATAAAAAAAAATGTGGCATATTTTCCGGCGTAAAAAAAGTCGTCTCATTTTTTCTAAAAACCCAATTAAAATATGAACCATTGATCGGATTTTTTTTTCCTTGGTCTTGAAATGCTCTTAGAAATCCACTCTTTTACGTAAGATAGCCTGAACTTAAATACCGGACCTTTTTCGGAAATTATATGGGTTTGAAATCAAGTTTTTGTACAAAATTGTTAAAAACTTCATAAAATTCTCGCCTTTATCGACCTATAGCGCCTAAACTGTTGAACCGATTTCATCCATATGTATGAAGAATATGTTGTATTTTTACTCTCCTTTCATATAAATTAAAGTTTTTTTGAAACGGTCGAACGATAATGGGGCTACGACTAAAAAATATTGACAAAAATTCGCAAAACCTTTCTTAGCGGATATTTAAAAAACGCGAGCTAACTTTCAAATTTTACGCATATATTGAGATTCAGCGAAACATATATAATACTAAAAAAAAAAATTGGTTTCAAGTCAAAGGCACGCAAAAAGTTCGATTTTGTTGTGCAGTGTTATTATTTACACTCCTTCGATAGTAGAAGAACATTGAACTTCCAATATAATGAATGCTGCAGGATTGAAGAATAACCGACTAAGTCGACTTTGAACCAAAATTTGTTAATGGAATAATTGGGAAGCGTAAAATCGCTCCATCGTAACTGATTATGCTTCGGAAAAAAGTTCTTTGTTGACTCGGAAAACCTATGAAAATGATCGTCCTTTTGAAAAATATTAGACTCTGCTTTTGAGTGATTTTAAATTTGGAAATACCTCAACCAACTCTGGAACGATTTGATATATGTAATCTGAGAGGTGAAACTCATTCAACGATCATTTTTCTGCTATTTTTTCTAGATGTAATTCAAAGCTCTTAGCTTAGGTTAGATTGGTGTGACGGCCCGTAGAGAGATATTTGAGGCCCGGAGGATTTTTTTCGGGGTCCTCACAGAATTATGCGACCAAAAAAAAAAAAACCAAATCCCCTTGCCAATTGTGGGCCCCTTCATAAAGCCCGGGCCCGGGGAAAAGTCCCCTTTTACACCCCCTCTCTACAGGCCTGACTGCCACCATTAAGGGTAACCCACTTAGGTCTCACATGGGCCCGCTGTGATACCACGAATAATGGGAAAAACAGAAGGACACCAACCTCCACGACCTTACCTGGGAGTTAAACCTAGACCCTCTCGCTTCTCAAATGGGCATCTCAACCAACTACGGCACAGAGGGTGTCTTCAATTTTGTTAGTGAGAGTAAGAATACTAATGGTCGGTCAAGTCCTACTTTGATATACACAGCTTCTCGACAGCACGTCCATTTTTCCCGTACACCTTTCATGTATCATGGTCAATTTATATTTTGAATTTGAAACTTCTGCTTACACCTTTCCGTTCGCAATTGACGATAAATTCATTAAATTAGTGGGCGTGGCAGTAAACAAATAATCATTTTCATTTAGGATCATCTTCAAGGCCCAACATGCCTATGTACTAAATTTCAACTTGATTTTTTGAGCCATTTCAGAGGTAAACTGGGACAGATGGATTTGTCTTAACTGGCTCGTATTTCGATATACATGTATATACATGCAGATCTTAGCTCTAGCTGTTACAAGATCGGCACAAAACTAATATGCCATGCGCAAACTGGGTATAAGAAGCTTAAATTGTAATAAAAGAACTACATATATACATAGGCATATAGATCGAGGTGATTTTAATTCTGGTATTAAGCTCATTAGTAGATTTACCAAATAGTCAGCATAGGCAGCAGACTAGGGCGGAAAATTTTCAGGGATGGAAAATTCTGACCGTCAATACATCAATAACAGAAAAAGCGAATAGTAGGCTGCTGTCTGAGACGTAAAAATTGCAACTGACTAGGGTGGCAAATTGTCTTAATCCACCCGTGATTAAATTCAAACTAAGTCACAAGCTTCAGCAATACATTTCAAGTGAAAGATAAAGAATTTTTTCCCACCTCTCATGAAATCACGTAGCTCAGTTTACCGTTCTATAGAATAGCACAAACTTCATCCTTTAACTTTAGCCCCATTTGTGCTTTTCGAGCTCACTCAACTTTCTTTTTCAATCATCCATATTGAATGCCCACCGAACTTTTCTCCCATATGCCGTCGTGTCATAATGTTGGCTATTAGCTCTTAAGGATTCGTTAAATATCCTTTCACATTCACCTATCCACTCACAAAGTCGATGCTCCAATTTTTTCGTATGCTTTCGAAACGCTTTTCAATCTTTTAGGGTAGTTGGTCAGTTGCCGTCGCGCTTCATTGCGTGCAAAGCAAACAGGAAAACATGCAGCGCAACTTTTCACATGGCTTTTTTCTAGTTGTTTTTGTTTTTTTTTTTTTTTTTTTGTTGCTTCTCATCCCGAACAGTTCAGCGAACCAAAGGACAAGTGCATGGCTTTGAATTCCAGAAAAAATTCAGAGTTTTTGAATTGGTTTTCTTTCTGATTTTCTTTGCTTTCTCTTGGATTGCTGGATGCTCAAAAGAAACCCAAAAGATTTGCCAGTATCCTTCTTGATATCGCATTTTCTTGTAATTTTGCTCTCCAATTTGTGCTTTTGCAATTCGAATATCCCGAGAGATCCAATTTAAATTGCAATTTACTCATTTTTCATCGAGTATCGTTTCTCTATTTTAAGGGAAAGCTCGAATTAATAGAGTTGAGTGGACAAAAGGTAAGGAAGCGGGATACCATTATTTTTGAGGAATTAAATTCGTATTTAATATCTTAACATAAATTAAAATTAAAATTTTAAATTTTAAACTTTTAATTTTAAATTGAATGAAACTAAATTAAATCAAATCAATTCAACTTTAAGTTTAAAATTTTGAATTTTTAATTTTAAACTTTAAATTTTAAGTTCTAAATTTTAATTTTAAATTAAAAATAAATTAAATCAAATCAATTTTAAAATTAATCAATTTAAATTTAAATTTTAAATTTTAAATTTAAATTTTAAACTTAATTTTAAACTTTTAATTTTAAATTGAATATAAATAAATTAAATCAATCAACTTTAAATTTTAAATTTTTAAATTTTAAATTTAAATTTTAAACTTTTAATTTTAAACTTTTAATTTTAAATTGAATAAACTAAATTAAATCAAATCAACTTTAAATTTAAATTTAATTTTTAATTTTAAATTTTAAATTTTAATTTTAATTTTAATTTAAATTGAACAAAATAAATTAATCAAATCAACTTTAAATTTTAAATTTAAATTTTTAATTTTAAATTTTAAACTTTAAATTTTAAACTTTTAATTTTAAATTGAATGAAACTAAATTAAATCAAATCAACTTTAAATTTTAAATTTAAATTTTAAATTTTAAACTTTAAATTTTAAAACTTTTAATTTTAAATTTATTTAATGAATGAAACTAAATTAAATCAAATCAATTCAACTTTTAATTTAAAGTTTATTTAATTTTAATTTTAAACTTTAAATTTTAAGACTTCTAATTTATAAATTTTAAATTAAATGAAACTAAATCAAATCAATTTAAATTTAAATTTAATTTAATTTAAATTCTAAATTTAAATTTAAAATTTTAATACTTTTAATTTTAAATTGAATGAAACTAAATTAAATCAAATCAATTAATTTTAAGTTTAAATTTTAAACTTTAAATTTTAAACTTTAAATTTTAAATTGAATAAAACTAAATTAAATCAAATCAATTCAACTTTTAGTTTAAAGTTTTGAATTTTTAATTTTAAACTTTAAATTTTAAGCTTCTAATTTTAAATTTTAAATTAAATGAAACTAAATCAAATCAATTTTAATTAAACTAAATTAAATTAGATTCAATTCGATTACAAATCATATCAATTTAAATTTTAAATTTTAAGTTTTAAATTTTAAACTTTAAATTTTAAACTTTTAATTTTAAACTTTTAATTTTAAATTGAATACAACTAAATTAAATCAAATCAACTTTAAATTTTCTCATTCTTTCCAGATGAAACCATTTCGCTTACTCGGCACAAATTGTTCGGTAGCCCAAGCATATTTAACTTCATGTCCGCGAAAATTTAAGTCATTTATTTGCAACCATCTTTAGCATCCTTTAAAACAGAGAAAAAAATAATCAACATTGAAGACAATGAAAATGATAAGGAATATTTTAATGGCGCAATGAACTCAACCGGCAATAATAATTCCATTGAAAGGAGCAGGAACATGAAATAAAAATACAATCAAGAAAGACACGAAATTTTGGCATTTAATGCAAATCTCTTTGAGATACCAGGTTAAATTAATTACTGGGAAGACAATGGCAATGTCCTTGAAATGAGGTTCAAGCTGCTGGCAGTTCAAAGGTCAAAGTAAGAGGATTACTTTTGCATGAAAGCTTTTAAAGCTAATTTTAATGATAAAGATTATAGCTGAAGATGCAACATGGTCCATTTCTGTTGTGCAATAAAATGATCATGGAGCAAGTTAAGGGTTATGTAAGGGATAAGATACTGCATTAATATGTGAGGAAATTATGTATAAAATTTGTTTCATCCATTCACGCAGAACGCTTGGCAAGAGTTTCGGCAGAATTTCGGTCAGAGCATTATAAAAAAAAAAGTTCAGCTTAAAAAGGATTTCATCTGAGAGTGGCGGCGTGAATTTGGCACCTCCACATCCGTTGTACCGGCTGCAGCTTCTGCGGGGTATTTTCGAAATTTATCCGACTACCCTATGGATACAAATTACAGTCGTTGTTTGAATCCATACCTAGACATCAAAAGTTAAAGATACGGTCAATGTTTGATGAGTTCAAAAACCGTGTTTGAAAAATTTATATAGCGAGCCGCTTGCTGTAAGTCCGATGCCCGCTCCTAGCCGCACCTAACCTTATAAACAAACGCCAGTGATGTAGATTGCTCTTAGCTTCTGTATTCATCTTCAACCTAACCGGCAAGTAGCTTTACTACCGCCAGCAGCGCTCTCAGGATCATTATACATACTAAGCCCCTCCACCACGCCAAGGTAGCAATCCCCGGAGAGGATCTTTTATATTGCTATAGGTGTTTCTTCCACATCTTCGGCTAAGAGCTTGTTATAAGTAGATAAGAAAATAAAATATTTAACACAAGATATACCCATAAATAAAAGCCAAAACATGCGCAACTTAATTCTCGGCCACACTTTTCGAGATCGATTTACAATTGATCTGTAGAGAAAATTAAAATTAATAGGGCATTTACATATACGTTTTAGCACTCCTCGTTTAATCTAAAACGACTAAGTCAAAACGGGGTGTTTACATATGCACATGTCGTTTTGTCATTTTGTGGTTATCTTTTGTTTGCTCAACACGTGAAATATGAGTGAATATTTTAATTTAGAATAGAAGCAATTATTGAAATTGCGTTCGTTTTCTACATTGGTTGTGGAAACAACCTCACATTTTTTAAATTAGAAATTTCAATTACCATATGTTTTGCATTTTTATAGTGATGACACTCAGATTTCGATATTTTTATCAGTTATAAGCAGGATTTATCTTGTTTAGCTACTTGTTTTAAATTAAAACAGGAAAGTTTCTCGTTTTAGTTTTGTACGATAAAACGGGGAAAATCTAAGTTGTTTTAGACCTAAAACGGGCAAAGTTACTAAAACGCGAATAAAACGGCATATGTAAACGGCCTATAAGGATTTCCAACATTAATCCAATCCTTTTAAGAACTGCAATCAAACTTTTGTATAAATTCATTGACCTCAAAAATGAGTGAAAAAAAATGTTTGGAAAAATATTTCCCCTAGACCTCAAAGTCTGTATAAAATAAAAAAAAAGTACAATAAATTCAATAAAAAGTGAAATATTTAAATATTAAAATACCTCAAGGACAATATTTTTCTTGGAAAATTTCCCTTCCTCTTCCTCTTTGATGTGCACTAGAATTTGGCGAACGCATTTATTTCCAAAACATTCCTCTAAGACCACAATTTAATATGATTTATGAGCTCGACTTTCACAGAATTTTCCAACTTCCGAGACAACTTCGGAATACAAAAAATAAAACCGAAAAACAGAAAATCTAAAACAAAAGGAGGTTTCATGCATCCTCGAAGCAAAAAGGCAAAGTCTCCTTGAAGCTTAAGAAAGGAAAAAATAAATCTTGAATTGTTGGCACAATGACGAATGTCGCATATCAATGCGATTAGATGCGAGTAAATGCATTTGTGCACAAGTTTCTGCAAGACAAGAGGATTTCAGTTTTAATTTTTTTATTTTTTTTTTTCAATTTTGCTGTTTTCGGATTTCCTTTGTTTTCAGGATTTTCGGAAATATTCATTTTTTTTTTCTTTGTCAATTGCGTTGGGCAAGATGGAACAAAATAAATGAAGATAAAGAAGATATGGGATTCAAAATTTTTGATGGATTTCTTAAAAACCTCATTTTAAACATAAACTGTGGTTTTTTCTAGTCACCACAATTATATCAGGGATAAAATTCCACACTAATCCGTGGGTGCAATCAAGCCCGCAGAAAGAAATTTATGGCTCGAGAAGGTTTTTTCGAACCCACTGTGGAGTTTGTTAAAAGGGGGAACCGAAAATTTAATAACATACCATATTTGCTTTGGGAAGAGCTGCCATGAACCTTAGGCACCCATATGGGGATCATCAATCCGTTACGCCGTCTTCTACCATTCTACACACCTGAGTGGGGTGTATCCAACGCCACCATTGAGGGGCTTTGCTTGGAAATGCCGCCCCCTCCAATCGGCCTCACTAAAAAAATCCCTTCATAAAAATTGAAATATGATTTGGCGCCCGGGGCGACTGCCCCCTTCAATATTCAATATTCAAATATTTTTCATAATTTTCGGAACGTCTCAGAGTGAAAAAATTCCCTTCACACATTAATCAAATGAATCCCTGTAACCATCGCAAAAGGTGGCAAAACTTCTCAAAACATAATCATTGACCTTTTCTTGTTGTGTTTCAACACTGCAGCCCACACCCGAAAATAAAGTTTAAGAATCTTTTCCCAAATATGTTGCAGAATTATGACACATCACGGGCTCAAATCTGAGGAGAGTAAATGTCAAAAGAAATTGAAGGGAAGACAAAATTCAACGAAACAAGCATCTGAAATAAAAAACAATAGATAAAATTGACTTCAAACAAAGGATGCAAAAGTAGAAACATGCACAGACAAGACTCCATCTCATCTTAAGTGCCTCCATGAAGGATGGTTACTAGGGTGATGACTTTTTTTGAAACTCTTTTCCTGTATCATAGTACGATGAACTTTTATTAAAGACTTCATAAAATACTAATTTTAAGGTTATTTGGTAAAAAAAAATGTAACGCATCAAGTCATTTGAAAAATTTAATTTTTGATTTTTTTCCAAATTTTTGATGTTACTGTAAGCAGAGTCGCTCCTAGAGGGGTCAAATGTAAGACCAACTACCATTATTTTTTTATTCCCAACAATTTATCCAAACATACCTTCCCCCTATCTCCACTCCTTAAGGGGGCTCCCATACAAAAGTATTTTTTTTATGAATTTTCCCCCCAATGTGCTAACTAGCCCCAGAGTGCCCCTAGAGGAGTTAAATGTTTGACCGACCCCCATTAACTTTGTCTTCCTAACATTTTTTCCCAACATACTGACCCCCTATCTCCCCTCCTTAGGGGGTCACCCATACAAAATTACCTTAATTTTATCACAATTTCATACAAAATGGCTGTCATCACAGTCAAACCCCTCCTAGGGAGATGATATATATGACATTATAGATTATTTTCGCTCATACCATGCAAATATGTTATGAGCGGGTTCTGCTGTGAGCATCAATAGGATTAAGAATGAGAGAGAATTTCGTTTCTTCCACCTCTTCCTTACCGCCCGCGCCTATTATGCGCAACGAAGCAATCGTTCAGACGCTCCTTCTATATTATTACTTATTCTATGCTAAAAGTCATCACCCTAATGGTTACCCTTTGAAGCACCGAAACAATATGGGACTGATAAAGTAGGGAAAATATAAGTTTAGCAAGTTCACCGGTGACACTAATTGTGTAATTCTTTAAACTTATCTTCTCTACCTCTTCTTTTTTACAGTCTTCGACCAACTTATTGATTTGATTTTTTAAATCGAACGGAAAAAAACCGATTCACTTAAATCCAATGCGACACAGCTCCAGCATGTTTGATGTATGACCAAACATGTTTTAACCAGTAGCGTAGGAGACGTATTTTGAGTGTTAGTCCACTCCAGGTACCACCTTATTGAAGACAACTTTTGATATCCAGCTTCAGATGGGAAAGGATAAGGCTCCGCACGATTAGTCATATACATATATATACATATTAACACCTTGATCAGGAGCGAAAACTAAATTTATTAAGAAATTTTTGTCCATTTTTGTGAAACCTTCTCATAAACGAATGAAGAAAACGCCTCGAAAGCTACAGAGGCATGATGGATGTCAAAGATGGTCTTAAGTAGAAAAGTTTCAATACCTTCCACGTCCCCCAGCAATGATTTTTCGTGGAATCACAGAACGGCTAAAAGGATCTTATTTTCACTTGGATTTTTTTTATTTTTTTTTTTACTTTTAAAACTTCTTTATTTTTGTGTTACCACAGTCCCTTAGTGCTGCGCTCCTGGAAGTTGCAAATCAAACATCATTTTTCCTAATTTCAAACATTTTAGCAGCATTCGATTTCCGGTATTTTGAAAAAGAAGTTTAATATAAAGCAACCGTTATAAGCGCGGACTATAAAACAAGCGTAGTTATAATTAAGCGACCAAATAAAACCCTAGTTATACTGAGCACAACAGTAAGTCCCTGTAGTCAGTCGAGCTAAGCCCAAACTATCGATTTCACTAGCCACTGGTGGCGGGTTCCGGTCCTTTTCTTATCCACAACGCTGTCGACCTTACAATGTTGATGTCATTGCCGGGGATGGATCGTTATTTTATACGCTATTTTAATATACATGTGTGCTTTCAGATACGCTGATTTTGGCCAATTTTAATCGACGATTTTCCTTTGTTTTACTATTCCATGCGAGAGACTTTTTAGACAGGTCTTTAACTTAGCAGTCGTTTTTCTGTTCGCTTCTTGTGACATTCTGGTCCACTTAATTGAAAAATCATAATAATTTACCTATGTTTATATGAAATAAAAACTAAAAATGTAAATTTAAACCCAATAAGAATTCAAAATTTTGATCTAACGGCTCTCTTCTCGTCAAGCTAACAAAAAGTGAATACTTGAAAAAAATGTCTCAAATCGCCGTTCATATTCAGCGACAAATTACCGGGTGACAAAACTGGGTTGAAGGGGCGGGACGTTTAGGGAAGAGAGAAACCCGCTCCCATATCACATCCTCGACTTTCATGTGTGCCCCCATTTTCAGCCAATTTTTCTCAACGATATTTTGATTGATGGTAAGGGAGGAGTGATGGTCAACGAGGCTAATTCGATTATGCAAAAAAATTTTGAAAAAGGCCTATTACTTAAGAGAAGTTAACAAAATCCGGGTACTTAATGAGCAAAAAGTACAAGGAAGCGGATTTTAAAACCTCTCTTGTGAATCTGTCCAATTGAAAAAAATCCTCCTGGTCATCCCCCAATCCCCCTCCCCCACAGACCAAAGTTAAAGTAAATGTCAGTGAATAAAAACTATTGATGGTCTTGGAAAAGCCATCGATAATTTCGATCGTTTGAAACGTCGATAGTATCGATAGTTTCTACAGCTCTAGAGAGTAAATAAAAATAAAGTTGTTTTTGTGTTGATTCTTTTGTAAAAATGGAAATATCGATTATATCTCATCCTATAACTTTTGAAAAGATACGTTTGCCTTCTATTCCAACAAGCGAACATCCTTTAAAGGTATCACGAACAACGGTAAGTGAAAATCCCTTGAAAATATAATAATAATAATAAGTATAAACACATTCATCTCCTCCGCCCATATCTGTCGAAAAACAATCGATGAGACCACCGGTGTCTCTTTTTCGTGCTGTCGACACTTTTTACGACTATCGATTATTGTGGAGTTGCAAAATGGCCGCTTTTACACAACAGGACATTTGCTTATAAAATATATTTTTTAATTGCTGGCGACGTGAGGGGAACAAAAATTGGTTTCAGTCGCTCTGTCTCATTTCTCCGCACTTGACAACAAGATTTCGATGTTCCAATTGTGGATTTTAAACCTTTAATCTGTTATTATCGTTGTTGTGCTTCGTCGAAAACATCTATTGTCGTAAAAAATGTATCGATTATTTTACAGCCTTATTACATATCGATAAATTTTGCTTTTATTCCGTTAATTTTGAAATATCTTATCAAACTATGCTTCTAGGAACGGAAATTGTTAGGTAGAAAATGATTTTTTACAACTTTGTGAATTAATACGAGAGCATTTTAGCACTAGTTTAATTATATATTAGCAATAAAATTGATTCGTCACACGATTTTCGGAACACAACAATTACTTTTATAATGCACTTTACTCTAAGATCCACTTTGTCATAATTGAAAATCAGATTATTCTGCAATTGGAGGCAAAACTATTAATAAAAAATTATATTATACTAAAAAAAAATTTAAATAATGAAATAAAATTTCTAACTAGTCGAAAATAAAAGAAATAAAAGATTAACAAAATTAATTTTTTTCCTTCGCAAATTAGCGATAACATTGTTTAATCATTATCTTGATCCTATGTTCTTGCAAAACAGGAGACTTAAATTTACTATGATAAATTTGAGCGAGTTAAATAATGATGATTAATTTGATTAATATTCGATTTTTTTTCATTGGACTGAGTGAATTTATTCGATTATTATAAATTATTTTGGTATGACCATATTATAATGATTCATTCAAATAATCATGAAATATCATGATATTTTACGATTAATGAAAAATTCGGGAAACAGAGATCAAGAAATAATAAAAATAGCATTAATTAGAATTGAATATTTTGCATTTTCTCTCTACGACTTTTCTTGTTCTCGAACCGATGGAAATTAAACGAACTTTAATTAACTTTTCAAGGTCAATGCCACTTCGGAGCTTAAAGATCCACTTTCGGAAATCGCATTATCATTAGACGGAAATACAGATCCACTGTCGCAATTCGCAAGGCAAGAACTTGAATTAAAAGACCCACTTCGGGAAATCCCCAGTGAGTATGTAAGTACTAAAAGAAAAAAATTTAAATCAATAGAAAAAAGATTTCTAACTAGCTACACCCAGGAAAGCATACAAAAGAAGACGAAAAGCAATAGCAAAGATGAAATTGACGCGCCGCCAAACTGGAGCTCCAAACGATTGGGTATACTCAATCGATTCACCACATCAGAAAAACTATCCATCACCACGAGCTTCTTACAAGGAGCAACAACAGCGAGTACTTATAATTTAAACTATGATTAAAGCTCTATGAAGCAGACCTGTTAAATAATGATTATTTAATTAATGATTAATTAATCAGATTATTTTTTTCTTATGAGTGAAATAGTGATTATTTAATGATTATTTTTGTATGACCTATATTAATCAATGATTGCGATTACCAAATAATCATGAAATAATCATGATTATTTTAGATTAATGAAAAAAATCAGAAAAAATCAAAAAATAATCAAAAAAATAATCCCGATTAATTTTAGATTATTTTTGAATATTTTTGATTTTTTTTTTGATTATTTTTGATTTTTCCTGATTATTTTTGGGTTTTTTGATTTTTTTTGATTAATTTTGATTTGTTCTGATTTTTTTTTTATTAATTTTAATTATTTTCAATTTGTAATTGAATATAATTAAATGTAGTACAGCGAGGGGCCCATATGTCCTTGCCTATGACATCGCAATGTAAAATTCGCCTCTCGAAAGTATTGCCGGTGGTTTGACGAGGGGTTGTCCTAACCACAGGTGGCCGGTGAATTCACTTGTCCGTTGCCGGTCCCACGGACTATAGGGAAACTTTGGAAAAACGATGTTATTCAAATACAAATTGAAAATAATTAAAATTAATAAAAAAAAATCAGAACAAATCAAAAATAATAAAAAAAAATCAAAAAACCCAAAAATAATCAGGAAAAATCAAAAATAATCAAAAAAAAAATCAAAAATATTCAAAAATAATCTAAAATTAATCGGGATTATTTTTTTGATTATTTTTTGATTTTTTCTGATTTTTTTCATTAATCTGAAATAGTCCTGATTATTTCACGATTATTTGGTAATCGCAATCATTAATAATCAAAAATTTCAAGAAGTTAAATTAATAATGATTATGGATTAAAAAAAGAACAATAATTCATGATTATTAATCTTAATCGGGATTTAACAGGTCTGCTATGAAGATATATGTATAACCTCTTTACTCGCTTACAGTCAAATCACAAACGGTCGTGGCGGATAAAGTGAAATTTCGCCTAGAGCAACTGGACGATTTCGAAGATGCTACAATGGCCCATATGATGGATTTATCGCAGCAAGAGTACATACAACGCATTGAACAATTGAATCAAGAACTCGTGCAATCCTGGCACAATGATCAGCGTGTTAAAGCATTGAAAATAGCAATACAATGCTCAAAAATGCTCGCAGACACTTCCGTATTATCGTTCTTTCCAAGTCAGTTCGTACTTATAACGGATATCCTTGATATATTTGGAAAACTCGTATACGAACGTTTGAGTATGAAAGCACGCCAGACGAGCACTGGCACTGATTCGGCGAGCAATTCCAAAAACGATGCTCATCGTGAAAGTGCACGTGAGACATGTCAGAATTGGTTCTTCAAAATAGCTTCCATACGTGAATTGGTTCCACGACTTTATCTTGAAATGGCGATTATCAAATGCTATGAGTTCCTCGTCGAACCAGAGTTAGTATTTGTAATTTAAAAAAATTATTCACCTTAATTCCATTGTTTTTGTTTTTGTTTTCCTTGAAGAGAATTCGATTTCATTCTATTACGGTTGACACGTATGATTCGTGGTATCGCTGATCCTCTCGTTTGCACTTATGCAAGATGCTATTTGTTGCGTTTGGGCTTGACTGTAACGAATCAAAAGGAATACATTAGAGAGAACATCGACGATTTCTTAAATATATATCATGTGGTAAAAAAAAAAAAATTTTATAATTCCTTTAGGAAAACTCAATCTCAAGTTTGTTGTCTCATTTTGAAAATTTCGTTTTTAGATTTACAGCCCGGCGATTCGTAGTGATATAAATCGCCAACGCATCGAATTTTCCAACTATCTAGCGCTTTATGGACCCGCCTTGGACTTTATGCTTCAGTGTTTGGTACACAAAACCAATATTTACAGCGACGAACTGTTGAATAAAGTCAAAGATATTAAGAACAAGTGAGTGGCTTAAGTTAGCTGCTATTGAATTGAATAATTTTTTTCCGAATAACTTTTCTTTAGTGGTACATTGCTTCTCGCTATACTGAATGCTTTTAAAGCGGAATTCATTTCTGCAAATGCTTTGGAATTCGTGAAAATTCTTACCAACACCAATTCCGAGGGTGTATTGAAATCTCAGCTATTTCGTGCACTTGGTGCAAGTGTCAGTAGTTGGCCTCCATTACCAGAGCAACGTCAACAGTTTTTGAACGCTGCTTTCCAATTGATTGACACGTTTTCCGATCCGAATGATTACATGAGTTGCGTCGAAAGTTGGGCACAATTTATTGCAGAAAATCTAACGGTAAGTTCAACAATTTTCACCGTTAGTTTTATATGAGTAAAAGAAGTTTTTTATTACAACAGGTCAACGAATTGAACAAATTTCTATGTGATATCCGAGTGCATCTTGGACAAGCAAAACGTGAGAAACACTATGCAACACTCCAATCGATACTCTACAAGATCCTGCAGCATTTCAAACAAATTGAACTACTCTTGATACAAGTTTGTATATTTTGATCTTTTGTTTCGAACTGCATTATTTATTGACAAAATGGCGGCCATTCAAAAAAAAATTTCAATTTCGGGCTTTTTTTTGTAGTTTAGTGTAAAAAAAAAAAATAGTAAAAAATTTTTTAAAATTATGGTCGAGGTTCACCCGAGAATAGTGACAATTCTGCGTCGATTCCACTTTGTTTCATGAAAATCGGTTCAGTTGAACTGGAGATATCATGGCCGCCAGTTCGAAAAACGTGGTTTCGAGATAAACGCGTTTAAAGTTTGAAGCAACGCAAAAATTACTCGTTTTAGCGCAGATCTTGCTCGACAAAGAAGGCTATATCCTCTAAACTATTTCGAATTTCAAAAAATCCTTTTAGGGGCATATTCACAACTACCCAAGCTATAAATAAATCAAAAAAAAAAAAAAGTCGAAAAAAAAGTTGCTCAATGAGAAGACCCCCTTAACAAATTAAGCTTTCATTACTATATGAACTCCTATATATGTATAACCTCTTTATAAATGATTTCTGTTCAGTGGTTTCTTCTCTATGCCAAATCAATATAAATCTTTTTCGCTATACTTATCAGTTTATTTTGTTCTTTTTATAACTGATTTTCTATCAGCCCGACTCTGAATATTCCCGAAGAACGAATTCCCGTGGAATTTGCTTTTTTAAATATTTGGGGCAAGAAATTTGATGGGGAATGTGTATTTGACCCATACCTATAATTTTCCTTACCCTATCTATTTAAAAAAGAATTTTAGTCTTGAGAAAATTAAATTCACCGGGATTTCGTTCAGCACGAATCTTCAGAATCGGACTGTGTATCAAATCTTTTTTCCAATCCCTTGAGATTAGCTATAACCAGACCTGTTAAATCCCGATTAAGATTAATAATCATGAATTATTGTTCTTTTTTTAATCCATAATCATTATTAATTTAACTTCTTGAAATTTTTGATTATTAATGATTGCGATTACCAAATAATCGTGAAATAATCAGGACTATTTCAGATTAATGAAAAAAATCAGAAAAAATCAAAAAATAATCAAAAAAATAATCCCGATTAATTTTAGATTATTTTTGAATATTTTTGATTTTTTTTTGATTATTTTTGATTTTTCCTGATTATTTTTGGGTTTTTTGATTTTTTTTTTATTAATTTTGATTTGTTCTGATTTTTTTTATTAATTTTAATTATTTTCAATTTGTAATTGAATAACATCGTTTTTCCAAAGTTTCCCTATAGTCCGTGGGACCGGCAACGGACAAGTGAATTCACCGGCCACCTGTGGTTAGGACCACCCCTCGTCAAACCACCGGCAATACTTTCGAGAGGCGAATTTTACATTGCGATGTCATAGGCAAGGACATATGGGCCCATCGCTGTACTACATTTAATTATATTCAATTACAAATTGAAAATAATTAAAATTAATAAAAAAAATCAGAACAAATCAAAATTAATCAAAAAAAAATCAAAAAACCCAAAAATAATCAGGAAAAATCAAAAATAATCAAAAAAAAATCAAAATATTCAAAAATAATCTAAAATTAATCGGGATTATTTTTTTGATTATTTTTTGATTTTTTCTGATTTTTTTCATTAATCTAAAATAATCATGATTATTTCATGATTATTTGGTAATCGCAATCATTGATTAATATAGGTCATACAAAAATAATCATTAAATAATCACTATTTCACTCATAAGAAAAAAATAATCTGATTAATTAATCATTAATTAAATAATCATTATTTAACAGGTCTGGCTATAACTAGTTTTAATTGTATTAATTTTTCTTTTATTACACGATTTTTTCCTTGGTAGTTAATTTATCTATTCGTTTAGGTTTATTTTATTTATGCCTTATTCTTTGGCTGTTATATGACCTGTAAGACCTCACATGTAACTTATATATGATTGTGTATCTATCTTTTAGGAACACTTTTTACCCTATTTGGATCTATTTCAAAAAGAATCTGTACGCATTGAGGTCTGCAAGCATGTGTTGGAAACATTTAGACACAATTGCCAGCAGTCAACCAGCGATGCGATCGTTACAAACTCCCTCATGTACATTGGAAAAATGCTCAACGATTACGTTACGTGAGTAGATGAAGAAATAAAAGAAAATTCTTTTTTTATTATATGGATAAATTCATCCCAACTCAGCGCACTCACTGTGGATGACGAACGACGTCAAATCACTCAGCTCATTAGCAGTTTCATAGAACGCGTGAAATTCGGCACCGACTTTGAGCGTCAACTTTCGTTCTATGTCGAAGCACGTGGTACCTTTTCGAATCTGGAAGCGGTCTACGTTACACTAGTACATTCGGTTAACAATTTGGCCATAGCAACGTATAGAATGATGCAAGGGAAACATAACAGTAAGACGGCAGCCTTCGTGAAGGCTTGCATTGCATATTGCTTCATAACGATACCCAGCATAAGTGCTGTAAGTGTACAAATGGACTTGTACCTTTTAAGCGGACAGATTGCATTATTGAATCTTTGCTTAGGACAAGGTAATGTTATATATTCTATGTTTAAAAGGTAACGGATTGATAAAAAAAAAAAAATTTTTTTAATTTGAATCGAAGCCGACGCGTGCTTTGAAGCCGCTTTGCAGCTTGTTACTGAATTACCTCGAGTTGTTGAAATCGATGGGAAGACTCGTAGCTTGGAAACATATTTGGTGTCTTATTTATGCAATATGCTAGCTACGCTGATAGTTGTGCCGGTATGTATTCAAACTTGAAAACTTCAAGTGAACTTGAATAATTGAACAAATAATTTACAGGATAGCCCAGAACAAGGTGTGCTTTACCTATTCCGGCTGTTGTTGGAAGTTGTCAATAAGTTTCCATTCGAAACGCAAAGTAGTGGCCCTACAATAGTCTTGCTACATGCTCTGGATATGCTCTATGTACAGAGTCTCGAAGATTTTCCTTATCACATTCCAGAAAGTAAAATGGAACTCTTCTATATTTTATTTTTTTTTTTCTTTAAATAATTTCCTCTTCATCCGCAGTCGTTTCAAACGATGACCTCTATGGAAATGATCCGAAATTTCGCGATGAAATTAACAATATCAGTGGACAAGTAGTCGAACAGATTTTAGCTCATCTAAAGCTTCTTGGTCAAACACAACGTGCTACGTTAGCTCTAGAGCTTTTGAAGCGTATCGTTCGCTATGCTGACCTGAGCAATGGCAGTACATTCCAACTAGCGACGAATCTATGGATGCTTGCGCTGAAATACGAAAGCCAAATTGATGCGAAATTAATTGTGAGTTCAATTAGAGACTTAATTTTGGTTGTGAATATTATTTACATTTCATTTTTAACCATTTTTTTTTTTTTTTCTTACCAAAGACACATGCTTTGAGGCGCACTGAAGAGATTTATTCACTTATAAAGGATATTAGTCCACATAAACAGCATTTACAGGGATTGAAAAAGTTTTTACTAATAATGAGAGGGAATTCAAACTGAATTGAAGACTGAAGAGCATGTTATTCACTTGGGTTCTATTTATTATTTTAAGAAAATATCGAAAAATGTATCCAAAATTGAACTATTTAAATAAGTTAACTGAAAAATCGAAAATAAATATTTATCATATGATATACAATAACATGATTGGAGTTATATCCAGACCTGTTAAATAATGATTATTTAATTAATGATTAATTAATCAGATTATTTTTTTCTTATGAGTGAAATAGTGATTAATTTAAATGATATTTTTGTATGACCTATATTAATCAATGATTGCGATTACCAAATAATCATGAAATAATCAGGATTATTTTAGATTAATGAAAAAAATCAGAAAAATCAAAAAATAATCAAAAAAATAATCCCGATTAATTTTAGATTATTTTTGAATATTTTTGATTTTTTTTTGAATTATTTTGATTTTTCCTGATTATTTTTGGGTTTTTGACTTTTTTTTGATTAATTTTTGATTTGTTATGATTTTTTAATTATTTTAATTATTTTCAATTTGTAATTGAATATAATTAAATGTAGCACAGCGAGGGGCCCATATGCCCTTGCCTATGACATCGCAATGTAAAATTCGCCTCTCGAAAGTATTGCCGGTGGTTTGACGAGGGGTGGTCCTAACCACAGATGGCCGGTGAATTCACTTGTCCGGTTCCGGTCCCACGGACTATAGGGAAACTTTGGAAAAAACGATGTTATTCAATTACAAATTGAAAATAATTAAAATTTAATAAAAAAAATCAGAACAAATCAAAATTAATAAAAAAAAAATCAAAAAACCCAAAAATAATCAGGAAAAATCAAAAATAATCAAAAAAAATTCAAAACTATTCAAAAATAACTAAAATTAATCGGGATTTTTTTTTTGATTATTTTTTTATTTTTTTCTGATTTTTTTCAATAGTCTGAAATAGTCCTGATTATTTCACGATTATTTGGTAATCGCAATCATTAATAATCAAAAATTTCAAGAAGTTAAATTAATAAATGATTATGGATTAAAAAAAGAACAATAATTCATTGATTATTAAATCTTAATCGGATTTAACAGGTCTCGTTGATAACAAATGGCTTATGTTTTTATGGAATTCGAGGGAAGGGATCTCTGATATTAAAAATGAAATTGTGTTTAAGAGAAATTAGACTGCAAAAGGCAAAAGTGTAATGGTGTCACTGATTTAATTGGTTTTGCAACGAACTGTCAGGACAACAGGACTGTGATTTGGACTCCCTTTTTTTAGTTTTAATTGAATGAAGACTACTTAAGTAGCGAATTTCCGTTATAAACGCATTTTTGCTAAAAAAAAAAAAAAAAAAAAAAAATGGACTTAAGTCGTTTTTCCGGTCAACCACAGATTTATTCAGAATAGAACTGATCTGCATTCAAATGATCGATGGATGCTTTTCTATCGTTATATTCAGCTCGATTCTGAATATTCCCGGGGAATTTACTTTTCTTGAGACTAAAATTCTCCTTTTGTTAAATTTAGATAGGGAAAGGAATTATAATTGGTTGTATGGGCCATAACACCCAAATCCACATCGAATTTCTTCCACAAAATATTTCAAAAAAAAAGTTTACTCTCGAGAAAAGTAAATTCGTTTCTCGGGAATATTCAGAATCGGGCTGATTACACAGGCCGACATCAAAAATCCCCTTGAATTAAGTTAGGTAAGGGGGACTGGCTCATTTGGAGCTATGTTCATTCAAAGTCCAAAAAAATTGAAATCTTTTCAAAAAATTTTCAAATTTTCGACTTTAGAGCATCATTTACAATCAATATTTCCGATTTTAGTTAGTTATTTTGATGTCATATTAAAGAATGAATGTTAAAAACATGAAAAATTTAAATTTAAAAATTATTTTAACTCATAAGGAGCAACAGAGCTTCAAAAAAATGGTTCGTTAAAACTCATTTACGCGATTTTCTCGAAATTCTGACGTGATGGAATTTTCTTGAAAATTTTCAATTTTTGCACACAAAAACTAATAAATCACTACTCAACTTAAAAGGGAGAATAATTCATTTTGCAGGCCTGTTTATCAGTGTGAAACCCTTCACAGCCGGATTTAATGACTCAGATCTCCCTAGTTGTGGTTCATAATGGTTAAATTACGTTAAGTTAATGAAGATGATAGTAAATCACTGGGCTTAAAAAAGGCTTAAGAAAATCAAGAGTTTCGCTTTTTGTGTTTTTCTTTTATTGGTATTAGTTTCTACCATTTAAAAAAAAAAATTATTTATTATGAAATCTTAATTTTTATAATTTTCAATAATGATTATTGAATACGAATACTTTTTTCTTTTGTCTAAATTTCAAAAACCATTTCTTAATTGATTTATTCGTTTATTTGCGCAGAAATATTTTGAAAAAAAAAAAAAAAAACATGAAATAAGTAAAATCAAATAAAGCTAGCAATTTATACAGTTTTGGAAAATACGAATTTTAAGTAAATAGCTACATATTTTTGAAATGCTTAATTGAGGAATTCATTCAATTAATTTTAATTTCTGCTTTTAACTTCATTTAATTCAAAACCTGCTTATTCAATTTTTAATTTAAGCAATGATTTTTTACTTTGCTTTTTTTGTTTATTTTTTTTTTTTTTTTTTTTTTTTTTTGTTTTTGCGGTGTACAAAGATTCTGTGTATGAAAGCTCGTGAAATTGTTTATAAATTTTATTTGAAATTCTTGGAATGGATTTCAAAAGATATCAAAATAAATGCCATTACATAAATACTGGAGCAGGAGTAGATAGGTATGTGGAAGTATTATGAAAGTTATTGAGGGGCACGATTTTGGGGTAAAGCGAATTTCTACAGCATGAAAATGGATACACACACAAAAAAAAATCTCTTAGTAAGCGCACTAATGTTCAACTATACCTTTCCAAATATAAGAAGGCCTATATAAGCTGGGATAGCTTGATCCAGTATTCAAGAAATTGGAATGATTATTGCTTTTCCCCCCTCTAAATTCCCCTAAAATCGATGCATTCAGAATGACAGATTTTCAAATATTAAACGTTGAAGTTCAAAAACAGCATACAGCCAGGATTCTGAATATTCCCGGGGAACGAATCCCGGGGAATTTACTTTTTCCGAGACTAGAATTCTAATTTTTTGTGTATAGATGGGGTAAGGAAAATCATGGGCATATAGTACTATAGATGGCACTTGACAAAAAACCTGTGTGTTGAATTGAAGTAGGGCCCCCTGTGCATGCATTCTTATGGAAAAATCAAAAACGTAGCACGCCCCCTGAAAATTCCGGTTCCGGTCTAACAAATATTTTATAATCTTGTAACATGAACTAAAATTTCTGTTAAAAATCAGATATATATAAGTGTTAATCAATGGCTTTTCATAAGAACTCATTTTACTTTTCAGCAAAATATGTTATTTTTATACAATCAAAAAAAAATTAGATAAAATTTTGCTCATATTATTGAGGAACGATTATGCAGAGTACTCATGCGTCGAATATGACCGATTCTCAAAAAGTTTGAATTCCACCACTTCTGTGGTTGATATGAAATATTCAGTGATATCATAATTAAAATTGCTCGATACATAATTAGTGGCTCAAGTACTTATTACATATCATGATAAATAGAATGCATAAACTATATATTTTTGGATCTCTTCTGAATGAAAAGGGTACAGAATTGCATAAACTATCATAAAAAAAAAACTTAAAAAGTTTTACATTAATAAGAAAACCTAATAAAATGTACACGCAAGTATGTTTAGTTACAAAATTGAGTGAATACTCCAAAAATTATAGCATCATTAGTTCACCACGGAATTCGGTTGTTGTTGTAAGTGTCCCCTATATTACTATATGATCATGGGTATGGGTCAAATACACATTCCCATCAAATTTCTTCCCCCAAATATTTGAAAAAATAAGAATTTTACTCTCGAGAAAAGTAAATTCCACGGGAATATTCAGAATCGGGCTGTATGTAATAATGTAGAGACAAATTCGTCATTTATGCTTTAAATGGTTAAGAAGCAATTTCCTTAACTTTCGGAAACTTCTTCCAATAAATTTATTTCCACTTCAGTTAACCGTCTTGGTCCTACACTAATTTTACATTGCGGCAGCATACACTAGCTTCAAATAAATAAAGAGAAAATGAGTATGGAATTTTTCAATTCAATCGAATCAATTTTTACTTAAAACCAGACCTGTTAAATCCCGATTAAGATTAATAATCATGAATTATTGTTCTTTTTTTAATCCATAATCATTATTAATTTAACTTCTTGAAATTTTTGATTATTAATGATTGCGATTACCAAATAATCGTGAAATAATCAGGACTATTTCAGACTAATGAAAAAAATCAGAAAAAATCAAAAATAATCAAAAAAATAATCCCGATTAATTTTAGATTATTTTTGAATATTTTTGATTTTTTTTTGATTATTTTTGATTTTTCCTGATTATTTTTGGGTTTTTTGATTTTTTTTTTATTAATTTTGATTTGTTCTGATTTTTTTTATTAATTTTAATTATTTTCAATTTGTAATTGAATAACATCGTTTTTCCAAAGTTTCCCTATAGTCCGTGGGACCGGCAACGGACAAGTGAATTCACCGGCCACCTGTGGTTAGGACCACCCCTCGTCAAACCACCGGCAATACTTTCGAGAGGCGAATTTTACATTGCGATGTCATAGGCAAGGACATATGGGCCCATCGCTGTACTACATTTTATTATATTCAATTACAAATTGAAAATAATTAAAATTAATAAAAAAAATCAGAACAAATCAAAATTAATAAAAAAAAAATCAAAAAACCCAAAAATAATCAGGAAAAATCAAAAATAATCAAAAAAAAATCAAAAATATTCAAAAATAATCTAAAATTAATCGGGATTATTTTTTTGATTATTTTTTGATTTTTTCTGATTTTTTTTCATTAATCTGAAATAATCCTGATTATTTCATGATTATTTGGTAATCGCAATCATTGATTAATATAGGTCATACAAAAATAATCATTAAATAATCACTATTTCACTCATAAGAAAAAAATAATCTGATTAATTAATCATTAATTAAATAATCATTATTTAACAGGTCTACTTAAAAGAAGGAAAATATTTGATTGCTCTTTTTTTTTTTTGTATGTTCTATGAAAAGTTTCCATTTTATTTGTAAAAATGTTTCAGATTTTTCAGCAGCATTACAGTAACTGTTGCTGGAATATATTGCTGTGTTTTCTAAGCGTGATTGCATGTTTATCGTTTTTTTTTTATTTCTTCTTCTTCCTTTGTGTCTGTAAATCGTGTTCGTTTAAATTTCCTTTTAATTTTAAATGCAAGAATTTCGGTTACTTATAACATTACTACAAAGAAAATATAGATAAAAAAAAAAAAAAAAAAAAAAGCATAAGAATGTTAAAACAATTTGTTATTTTATACTAGTTTTTTGTTTTTTTTTAATTAAAAATATATAAAAGATAAAGTACTAAATAATTAATAAAATATAGTGTGCTATTTATCAAGGAAATCTAGAGTTAAGAAAAGCCTAAAATAATTTATATTGCATTTATATCAAGGAATCGTTGGACATTGATCTAAGTTACGCCAGCGTTAAGAATGAACATTGTTTTATGATTTGATTTTTATATTTTAAAATTAAGCGTACTTTGGAAATAAATTTGTCATTAATAAGTTAAGTACCTAAATCAATTTTTAGCCTAAATGTAATGACTTTTTAAAGTTCTTGAGAAATCCCATAAGTTCAAATTGTACTTATTTCTAAATGTAGTTTAAAAACAAATGGGAAATTCGTGAGGGAAAGTTTACGTGCTTAAAGGGTAGGTAACAGGGTAAGAGGATTAACGGAAATGGAACGAATATTCATTATAACACATACTTAACGGAGCTGTTCTTCAACATGCAGTTATAGAATCGCTGAGAGGACACTTCCTTCTTTGGGCCGATATCACATCAAAAGAGTAAAAAATCTTCGCTTGGATTTTCGAAATCTTTTCAACAGCCAACTTCGTGCAACATGCAGAAATTATGTTTAAATGCAAATTCGAAATCCTCAGCCCGATTCTGGATATTCCCGGGGAACAAATTCCTGGAGAATTTTTTACTTTTCTCGAGAATAAAATTCTTCTTTTTTCAAATATTAGAGGAAAGTAATTTGATGGGGAATGTGTATTTGACCCATACCCATAATTTTCCTTACCCTATCTATTTAAAAAAGGAGAATTTTAGTCTCGAGAAAAGTAAATTCCCCTGGAATTCGTTCCCCGAGATTATTCACAATCGGGCATGTGATTGGATTCCCTTTCCCCAAATTTTGGGGAAAGGGAATTTCGTTCCTCCAATATTTTGAAGAATGTATGGAAATTTTGAAAGAAATGACATTGTCAAAAACAAAAGAGCGGCTATACGAATAAATTTTTTCGAATTAAAAAATTTCGAACATATTTAAATTCCCGAGTATTTATTTCAATTTCCCGGGGAAATGAATTCCCGGGAATCCAATCACACACCCGAATCTGTTGGACTGCCTGTTTAAAGCCAAGTGTCGACTATAGATTTATTTACGTAGAGATAGAGAAAAAAACTCTCGTGTAGATACGTAGACAAGTGTATTTTCAAATGTTAAACATGAAATCCACTACAGAGATTTTTACGTAGAGAAAAGAATATAGAGTGTAGAGAATCTACCTTTTGTTGTGTTAACTAAAGACCGTCTCTCCGTTTCTACAGCTCTACGTAGAGCTGCCGTCCACATATTTCGAGTAGAACTCTTCTATGTACTCCACGACTGTTTTCACTGCAGAAGAATGACTCTACAGTAGAGAAAATGACTTTTGGAGTGTATTAAGTCGAGGAGCACATAGTAGAAACTCGAAATGTGTCGACGGCAGCTCCACGTAGAGCTGTAGAATCGTAGACGGTCTTCAGTGTGCACAGCAAGGGTAGATTCTCTACTTTCTACATTCTTTTTCTCTACGTAAAAGAACTCTATGGTGGATTTTAGGCTTTAGCGTTGAGAGACTCACTACTCTACACAATAATATCAAAATCGAAGTTTTTCGGTTTGGTAAAAATGAAAAATTTATTGAATGCATTTTTTTTTTTTTTTCTTCTTTAATGGTAAAAAAAAAAAAAATCGAGAACATGACAAACTTTTCGAACATGAAGCTTCAAAATTCATTCGAAATAACACTACTAATTCTAATAGCGCATGCAAATTCGATATGAGATAAATACTTCGAAGATAACCTTCAATGAATTTTTGCAAAAACAGAAAAAAAAAAAAGAAAGCCTTGAATTTTTTTTTCACATAATTCTTAAAAAAAATTATTTTTATTACAAAAAAAACGAAAGAACAGCTCTTACCACAATAATAATAAATGGATAAAGGAATTTTTTTTTTAACGAAACAAAATGGATAAATAAAAATATTTAAAAAAAAAGTTAAAAAAAAAAAAATGAAAAAATATATATGGTAGACAAAATTAACAAAATTTTTGCAACGACCGCCGGCTTGGGAATTCAACTATTCATGGATAAATGTTAAACAAATATGCACATATATATATTTATGATTTATGTAAGTTAAAAAAGTACGAGAATGTTTGTATGCTTGTTTTGTAGGTGTTGTGATCGAAAAATTGCATTGCTTTATACACTCACAAATTCAGCGCATGAACGAAGGAGATCAAAACTTTTCAACTTCATTTTCGTGTTCTTTTTCCTTTCTTTTCGTTTTGCTATACTCTGAATTGGAATCCCTTTTGCTTTCTTGCTTTTCTCTCAAATTTCTCCAAATTCTTTTTCATGTAGGTGTTCATAAATTTATATATGTATAAATATATATAAGTTACTTTTTTTTTCGATTTTCTTAACTGTTATTGATTTTTGTTTTGTTTTGTTTTTTGTTTTGTTTTGAAGAATTTCTATTATATTACGATATATTACTTTATCCAATCAATATAGATTTCTTAAATATAAAATTCTCTTTTTCTCCTTTCTTTTCCTTTTTTGCTCTTACTTTCTCGTCCTTCGAATCTACGTGTGTGTGTGTATGTTTGTATGTTCTGATGTTCGTTTGCCGAGTGTTTTCTTCTTCTTCTTCTGCATGTATGGTTGTTTGTATGTGTATGTGTGGTTCTGGCGTTTGTGTTTCTGCATGTTCTGTGCTTATGTGTGAATGTTTTGTAATTTTGAATAATGTGTTTTGATGACTTTTTCCGTTAAATTAAATTTTTTTTATCAATTGCTTGTTTTTAATTTAGTTTTTTTTTTTTTTTCTTTTGCCTTTTCTTAACAATATTTTATGTATATGTATACTTGTAGTTTAAATTTATCGATTTTATATTGTATTATTTTGTATTATTATGTTATGTTATTTGATGTTATGTAAGTTACAATTTCCACACGAAGTGTTTTGTTTTGTTTTGTTTTTGTGTTCACGATTTATTTTCCTTTTTACTTTTTATTTAAATTTATAATTTTAATTTGATGAGACACAATTTCTCTATTGTATGCACTTATGAATGTAAGAATGTAACTGAATCTAAAGGAATATAGAATAGTTTTGTTTTTTTCTTAAGGTGTTAGTAATGTTGTTGTTGTTGTTGTTGGTGTGTAGTTGCTGCTGCTGGTTGTTGTGTTGTTGTTGCCGTTTACAGAATCGAATGATGTTTTGTGGCGAGAGGAGGAAAGTTGGGGGGGAAAAGGGGCGCAGTATTTTTCTTGTTTTTTTTTTTTAAAGAAATTTAATGGGCGTGTTTATATAATTTTTATTTTAATTATTTTCTTGCTTAAATTACGAAACATCCTGATCTTCAACGTCTTGAATTTGCTCCTTTTGCTCACCATCGCCTAAATAATAATTGAGTAGAAGAGGGAGAGGAGAGATATTATTATTAGTATTATTATTTGGGTATTTTGATTTGAATGATTTGAACTCACCGTCGGCCTGCATATCAGACGTCCACAGTGTCAGGTTGTCTCTCAGCAGCTGCATAATTAGTGTGGAGTCTTTGTAGCTCTCTTCGTTTAGTGTATCCAATTCGGCAATGGCATCATCGAATGCGGCTTTCGCTAGTCGGCACGCACGATCGGGTGAATTGAGAATTTCGTAATAGAACACCTACAGGGACATAGGAAAACGTGTAGAATAAAAAATTGGACCCACTTTCTTCTTTAAAAATTATTATAGTTATTCAAACTTACCGAGAAGTTGAGTGCTAGACCCAATCGGATGGGATGCGTTGGTGGCAGATCATTCATAGCGATATCACTGGCTGCCTTGTAAGCAATCAATGAATTTTCTGCAGCATCTTTACGATCCGAACCAGTTGCGAATTCAGCCAAATAACGATGATAATCACCTTTCATCTTATAATAGAATACTTTACTTTCGCCTGTTGTGGCGCATGGAATAAGATGTTTCTCCAAAACACTCAAAATATCCGAGCAAATGTCACGGAGTTCCTTTTCAACTTGACCTCGATAAGTTTTAATCATTTCAAGCTTCTCTTCGGCACCTTTGTTCTCTTCTTTCTGTTCGATCGATGTTATAATACGCCATGAAGCACGCCGAGCACCGATAACATTCTTATAAGCAACCGACAGTAGATTTCGCTCTTCAACCGTCAGTTCAACATCCATTGAGGCAACTTTTTTCATTGCCTCAACCATTTCTGAAATAAATGGGGGGAAAAAAGAAAAATAGGTATTAATTAAATATAAATTAAAGAGATAAAACATATATAAGTAATAGATATAATGAACGGTATGATTTTTTAAATCCTACAAGATTAATTCCACCTGAAGGTCTTCGAATAAACAAATTTACTTAAGTATATGTAAGTCCGTCTTGTGAGTTTTTTTGGTTTATAGGATTATTCTTTCAGCACTGTGGAGAAAAACTAACACTTTAGAATCCTAATCTTCCAAGGAGGACGACAAATATCGATTAGTTATGTTCGAAAATTAAAACAGGCGGCCCAAGATGGGTTAAGGGCATGGTATGGTTTTAAAAAAGTTTTGGGTTTTTTTTTTTTTTTTTTTTTTTTTTTTTTTTCTGAATGTACAACATTTCAAGAGTATTGTGTAAAAATTCCAAGTAAATCGTACTAAAACTAAAGGAGATACAGCGATTCAAGTGAGTGGACCTTAGTGTAAAAAGTGTAGAAAAAAAAATTTCAAATCGATTTTGTGGAAAACGACTTTTTTGAAGTCCGTGAACACGATGCTGCAAAATCTACTTGACCGATCGTTTTAAAATTTTTTTCAATTATTATACACATAAATCAACAGGTATCGCCGTGGCCCTTTTTTTTTTTTTTTTTTTTTCCTATTTTAAAATAATAAAGTAACCTCAATTTTTAAGCGAAAATCGCGTTTTTGACTTCAAAACGCTACCAAAAAAAAAAAAAAAATTATTAAAAAAAATAGGGCCACGGCGATACCTCGGGATACAAATTACCTTTTAAAAACATGTTTCCTTTTTTTTTTCAGATGAACCGCTAACCTCTAATCATGTTCACGGCAAACCAACTTTTTTTCGAGGAGCCTCCGGAGAATCGATACCACGTATTTATCTATCGATAATTTCAATTTTTTTTTTTTCCCAAATACACTTAATAAGCATAACTACAACATGTATATGAAGAAAATAAACCAACATTATTCATGTCTCCAAAAAAAAAATCATGAAAACATGCCTTTTTTTCGGGTTTAAAACCATACCATGCCCTTAAAAAAGTAAACAAAGAATTTTTAAAGACCAAAATAGTTACAAAATGTACTTCTCTCCTTGCGGACACTCCTCTTAAAGCATTTAGTGTAACTTTTTTAACGTCACAGCAGGGTTGAGCGGATACCCTTCTTAAACGGACGCTTTTTGAGAATGCTCTAGTATCCTGCTTCCTCTTAAGCGGACATGTTTTTCGGTCCCGTAGGTGTCCGCTTAAGAGAGTGCACTGTATATCGTGTTTCATAAAAAATTACCTATGTTTCCGTCTCTTGTCAAAAACCACATTGAGTTCGCATAAAGGGTTAAAAAGTGGTGCTCACATATAAACGAAAATTATATGTTGACAAGCAATTCTAATTTAGCTGACAGAGATGATCAGGGCTGATCAAAATATTTATTTAAATAATAAATATTTATTTAAATATTTCGACTCTTCTGGGCAAAAATAAATATACCAGCAAATTTTGATTTTCCGTAAATATTTCGGCTAAAATTTCATATTATATACGAATATGCAGTAGATATACTCGTAATAATCGTAATAAAGCATGCTTTCCAATCAGATAAACATAATTCATAACTGCTGCACTATGGGCGGAAAGCCCAAAAACAGCGGCAAAATATATGAAGGACTCTTCCAATAAGAACGATTTTTTCGGTAAGGGGGTTTTTTGGGGTCCCTGATTTCAAATCTGGTGTCAGATTTTTCAAAAACCAAAATGGCTGATCCAATATGGCGGCCAAATTTTTAAAAAATAGATATTTTCCAAAAAACTGTATCACAAGGAGGTTTTTGGGGTCGCTGATTTCAAATCTGGTATCAGATTTTTATTACAAATGTTTAAAGATATTTCTCTGATTATAAACGAGTCTTAGACAATAGCCTACGTTCATTCATTTTTGAAAATCTTCGAAAACATCTCATATTTTATTCCAATAAGTTTACTTAAACCAATAATATATGGAAAATGCCCTTGAAATAAATTTTTATCGTAAATATTTATCGCAAATATTTTGAGTGTTTTTTCTTAAATATTAAATAAATATTTTGAAGTTTTTTCATAAATATTTTGATTAGCCCTGGAGATGATATTTTCTAATAAATAAATCATTTTCAAAGTTCGCTCAAATTTATATAACTTCACCGCCAATATCTCGAACAAAATCGGCAGTTTGACCGTATCGGTGAGTAAAAGTTTGCTTCTTCCTTCATTAGTTTTAAGGTTCTCAATTTAAGAAATTAAAATAAAAAAAAAAAATTAGTAAGTGTGAAAAAAAAATCGTAGAATACCTTCCATGAAAAGCAACACAATCAATAAAAGCACTCATATTTTCTCACCCCGTAAAATATCATTGAATATAAAACGCTCTCCTCATTTGACGTCAAATTGTTTAATCCTTCAAACAGGTCAATTGCAAAAATCCACTAGTTTTCCACAATCTTGTAGTCTAAGTCAAGTGCTTGCACTTGTTCAACCTTGATAATCCATGTCTGCTCTCACCAGAGGTTGCGATAACGCTCCACAAACAACCCAACCCCATTTTGGAAATGAGTCATTCAACCAACTCATCATTAACATACTAAACGAAACTTTCCGCTACCCAAAAATATAAAATACACCAACACAACATTTACTCATTTATTTCCACCCACTCCCTATAATAGAATTACTTTCGTGCCTTCCTTGTTGTTGCTCTTATTTTTTTTAATTTTTTTTTTTTTTTTTTTTTTATCAAATAGAAAGAAAACTCCTAGATCAAACATTCAAGTTGCGCTAAGCAATACAAAATGCACGCGACTCCATCCATATCCCCCCTCTCCCCCTCCTCCTCATAAATTCACCGAGAACCATTAATACAACAGCGACGCCAACGGCTTCCACATTTAAATGAAACCGGCGACTGAGCCGCTGCTGCTGCCATGAGCACGACAAGGTCGTCTGTACGCTGCTGCCTATAACAAATAACAAGTGCAAGCAGGACAAAAAACATGTGATACAGACAAGCATCAGCATTACAAAAAAAAAAAAAAAAAAAAAAAAAAATGGAATGAAAGAAAGAAGAAAAACGCAGACGGCCATGTGTCGGCGAAGGATATATCTATGCTTTATCGCTCTAATTTGCAAGTAAATATACAGTCTTGGCGATAAAAGATATTAATTGGTCTCTATTTTCTTAGGCAAATGAATTCGGTAGGTTAAAGCTGTTATGCTGCGATGAGTAATATGCTGAAGACGGTCAGAGTTGCCAAGATGATTCAAGGAGTGATATTATAGAGTTTTGTGGTAGATTGTAGGTGGAGGTTGTGGTAAGAAAATAACATTAAAATGGTTCTATTAGTGAAATTGGGACCCGTCTGGTTGTGTGAAGGAATTCAGAAATAACAGAAAAGGTATCGGCTGCTACATTGATATGACAAGAGGGGGAGCATGACTGCATTTAATTTCTCTCATTCACATAGGAAGGTGTTTTACTGAAATTTACTTCCTACAGGTCAGGAAAGATTCTTTGGAATAGCTTCTTGATTCAATCTGTGGGTAGATAAATCCTTCAAGAAATTCTTGAAGATGATAAATTTCGATTAGAATTGGTGAATTCTATCTTTTAAATAGCTCCGATATAAGGGTGCTCCAAGCTTTCTATTGAAATCACATTGACTTCGAATTTTTTTTTTATTCGGATTCGATTTCTAGAGAATGCATGAGCATTTTAAGCTAAAATGTATTACTGAGGAAACTCGGATTGTCAGAATGTAGTCCATAAATCGACTAAATATTGTCTGCTAATTGCAATATGCAAAATATGACCATAACATCTAAGAGATCTAACAATGTTCCTCCAGCTATCAAATTACATTAAATTCCCATTTGCAATTTTTTTGTTTAATGGTCGGCAACCCTAAAACGAGACGACTCCGCTGACACATTCCCCACACACACACACACACACACAACCAAACATGCCGCGCGCTTCGTTCATTCATCGATTTTTCGCGCTAAATGGCAAGAAGCGGCGAACAAAAGAACTAGCAATGTATACGGTGAAAGGAGCAGCGAAGCTAGTGGAACTGCTCACGCAAAGAGAATTGCCATCAAACAGCGACCTGCATGAAAAGGAAGAGAGCAGTGCGAACGAACGAACACCAAGATGTGACTATGAAGACGACGATGATGACGGGGGGTTGAGGCGCCGAAAAGCACGTTTTCACATTGAATTTCTTTTGCAAAAATTCCAAGAAACTTTTCCAAATTAAGTGTAAAATATGCAGCGACATGTTAACTACCCCCGAACCGTCCTTCTATCCATTGGAAACTTCTTTAAATCCAACTTAAAGCAAAAATAAGAGAAAAAAAAAATTTCACTTCGTGGAACGGGAAACGGGCCAGCGGGGTGCATGGCAACTTGCTTCGAGTCTAGAATTCATGCGAATTAAAGTAAGCGCTAATAGGTTTTCCATGAATTTGGCAAGCCGGTTGCAACAAATAAAATTTCAAAATCTATGCTAACGGTAATTGGCAGCTGATCCCATGAAATGATTACCGCACCCCAGTAAATCCTTAAGTAATGCTCCCGCTGCCCCTTCGCCCATATCCTTGGAGGAGTCGTCTACTTACCATCGTAGCGCTCCGCCTGTTCGGCCAATTTCGCTTTGTAAACGTTATTTTCGCGTTCCGACATTGTGTTTTCGGCTATTTTGATTAATTTAAATCACAAGAATTATTTGAAACTTTGAAACGCTACTTTGTGCGTTTTATTAAACGTCAGTTTTTTGCGTTGAAGAGCGCAATTCCTTTTAATAATTTAATATATTCGTACACACTAGATTTCCGCTAAAGAAACGCCGAGTCGTAGTCGCTTTGTGCGAGAAAACACATACACACGCTATGCTCTGGCGATGGGTGGCACTTTTTCCGATAATCAATATGGCCGCACCTTGACGGTGCTGCCAAGCTCGTGTGGCGCGATAATTTAGGTAAATTTCGAATTCGATATTTTTTTAGTCACAGTTGGCTTTCAAAATAACGTTTGAGTCGGGGCTAACGGGCAATTACCAAAGTTTTTGGGACTAGCATGTACGCTATTTACACGTTAAGACATTTCGATTATGAAACAAATTCTCGATGGCAAGGGAGGCAGGGGAAAGAGAGAAAAGCGCTACCATACCACATCCCCGTGCGTCCCTATCCAACAGAAAGTGGTTTTCATTATCGAAATGTCTTAACGTGTAAATGGCCTCATGGTATTGATATTGATATGATAATTCATAATTTCGATATATTTGCATATAGAACAATACGGACGATATATTTCGTGTTGTTAAAACCAAAAAATATTGGCAATCGAACTAAACAGCGAAATGTTGCGGGACAAACTTTATGAAAATTGTTAATACATCAAAAGTAACGTTAAAAAACAGCAAATTTCAATATTAGAATCAATAATCGTTCTGACTACCAAATACTCGATATATCGATTTCAGTTTCGATATTTTCCCAATCCTTGTACCATTACGGGCTTAAGCTGCACATTCAATGCAGAGCTCTTAGCCGAATTTCCTGCGACAGGCGGAAACTGCAATTTCATAATGCGTCCTACATGTGTGACTAGTGAAGTAAATGATAGTCATATTGCTTGATGTCTATTTTCATGAACGGAAATCGTAATATTCATTTTACGTTAGCATGAATGCGAATCAGTAAACTGTCGCGCAAGCTATGAAACATCGTAATGCATATGAATTTTAGGTAAGCAAGTCATACCGTGTGAGTTCCTTAAGACGGCTCAAAATCTTCATGTTTGACTGACATAGCATGTTATATTCTTAGGGGCAATTTATATCAACGACAAGTACTCACTGCGCAGAAATATCATTTAATGTTGCGGCTGCACAAAAAGTTTCGCAAGTCATACACTGCTCAGACTTTTATATTGTGCAATAAATTCTTTCCAAAAACTGAAGTTCTCCGTCATCTTTTCTGTGCAGAGCACTCTCTGCGTAGTAAGTCTGTGTCGTTTATTTTACCCTTTCGTGTAAACAGCATGTGTGCGGTACACCAACGCAGTTATTGATTAATGCATCATTTAATCAAAATATCAAAATTAGTTTGATATGCATTTGCGCGACCTCAATTTAAAAACTTTTAAGCGATGCCCCACTTTTTCGATTTACATTATCTTTCATTTGAGACCCCACGGTCTTCGAAATTCAACACTTTTTTCACATCTGAAAGGCCCTACAGATCAGTCGGACTTGTTGTTTATGTGGCGCCTTGAGCAGGAGGCCTTGTAACGTGATAACTTTTGAACTCGATAAAATCGATTTCTTAGACTTTTCTTAGAGGTGCTATTTATATATGACTTTCATTCTCTAAAATTATTTTAAAAAATGTTAAACAAATTATGGTAGCCACGTCGATTTATCGACAGTGCTGGGTCTTTTTTTGACTGGAATTCCCTCAAAAATTCCTAAAATTATAATTTTTCCCCTTTAGTCTCATCAAAATTCCCACAAAAAATCCCACTTGTTAAATGAACAAATTTTTACAGGAAAATGAATAAGACAGTGCCGTAGCAATTCTGTTTTGCGTGAGGGGAAAAAATTTTCAATTTTCTCGGGGGGAAAATTATTTTCAATTTTATTCATGGGCAAAAACAAAAATGCGTGGGGGGGAAATCCCCCTCTTGCCCCTATGGTTGCTACGGCACTGGAATAAGAACTTGAAATATTACTTATTACAAATTTATTAAATTATGTGAACAAAAATAAAAAGAAACTTCTTAAAATAAAACAAAATAAATTCCTCAAAATTCTGAGGTTATATACGCTTAAATCTTATTCTACAGTAGAATCAACATCGATTAACCGAACATCGACGTACTTTTTAATATCGATATGTCTTTGAAAACAAAACTTGTTGAAAAAACAGTTGATTTCAACGATATATTGGTCGATCGATATTTTTTCCGCGGTGTCAACAGTGTTAACCGTCGTACAAAATGTAGAAAATCCAACTCCCACATTTTGCACTACGCGAAAGTAAAAATTCCCTTTTCCCACTTGATCAAAATTTTTGACTAAAATTCCCACAAAAAGGAAAATTCCACAAGTTCCCAGCACTGTTTATCGATGGTACGAAAGAGAACACAAAACGTATCGTAAGTACGTGAAAAAAAGCCCCACCTCTCTTCCTCATTCACCCCTTGCTAACGAAACAAAAGAAAACAATTTTTATTCTATCGAAATGTCTTACTGTGTAAATGGCGTCTTACTTTGTATCCGTCTAGCATGGACTTTAATTGTTTTTACAAATTATAACATAGCCTTTACCTTATCAGAATAAAACATTGCAAAATAACTTTTAAAGAGAATATTAATTAAATCGGAAAAAGGCGATGAGCGGTGGGTGGATTCACTCATTTGCAGTGACAGACACTCAGACACATAAAAATGGATATACCATCTACAAGATTACGTCAATTGTAAGTAACATAACGGAATAAAAAGCGTCTTATCTCATATCAATATAGATATTTACATTATATTCTTTGCTTGCAATTATAACGGCGATTTTATTTAATCTTTACATTCGTATGCCCGTAGGTATTTCCGCGCGCCATTCCACAAGCGCTTACGTGCATAACCGTTTGGAAACGCTTCCATGACATAAAGCGTTTGCATCGGGAGATCTCTCGACGAAAGAAGAGCCTCAAGATCTCAGGAGATATGCCGGAACCGACCGATAGCACCTACTTTAAACGCTTCGATGCCGACATAATAGAGCGTCGCAAGGACTTTATCATAAAATTCTTGGATTTCATTGCACAACATCCGCAATTGTACAAATGCCATGTTTTCTTTCAATTCTTTAGCGATACTTCTTCACCTAATTCTTCACCATTGCATAAGTTGCACGCAGAGAAGAGTAATGTTGTCCTAGGCCCTTTAGATGAAAACGATAGCATTAAAGCTGAAAAGAAAATTAACGGTAGCTTAGTGGACATTACCCTTAATACAACTGAAAGGAGTCCGAAGAAGCAACGTCAGGAAGAATCTACACACGTTGAGAAAGAAAATGTTGATGTTAGTCTACCAAGTACTACTGCTGATTCAGGTTTACCAGGATTACCGTCTGAAGGTAAGAGGCTGTTAAGGATTGCGAGAATTTTAAAAATTATGTAACTTTGAAAAACCAAGAAGTTGTTGCTCTGCTGTTTACCAGCATATTAATCGAATTATTCGTTTCATTAATATCTCAATTCTTCTTGCTTTTATTCATTTTCAAAATGATATTGTGCATCGCTTAAAGTTCCGTTTCTTTCTGTTTTTTGAGAAAAATCTCTTGTAATCATTTGAAGTGATATTTGGTTAAAATTAAAATCATAAAAATCCCTCAAAACGGGAAAAACTCCTCAATCTGGCAACACTGATTCAGGGTTGATTTGGAAGAAGGTGCAGTTATAGTGAGTGGCCTGCTATTGGCTGCTTCTATTGGATAACGGTCGTTTGTAAATACCGTTGCGATGGCTAAAGTTCGTGAAAGTTTTGCGGGCGCAGTTTCCGCTAAGATCTTTAAAAGAAATTATTTGCCAAGTGAACATAAGAGTAAAATATATCTTATCCAGCCGATCCAACTTGATTTTTAAACTTTCTCTTTCCATTGCGACCTCTTGCGCACAAAGGCCAAAAAGGAGAAGTTTGTCCAAATGTAATTGATAAGAAACCTGCCAAAGACTATACTCGTTTTTTAACGCCGATGGCATCGATTGAGACAGAAGATAGCGACTATATATATGAGGCAGCTTTAGAGTTCAGTCGCGCAGTACAAGCCGAAGCTGATCTTGAATATAGCGAAGCTCATATGCGATATAAACGTGGAGTTGAAGTACTTTTGAATGGCTCCAAAGGTAATTTGAAATTCGAGATTTATGTGGACATTTAAAATCGTATTAATATCTTCCTCTTCTTATAGATGACACCAATGAGGAGCGGAGATATATTGCGAAAACAAAAATCACAAAGTATCTAGCACGTGCAGATGATATTTTTCAGAAATTTCTCTGCGGAGACGATGAATTCGATGGCGATGATACAAATGCAGCTAATACGTCGCGTAAATTAAAAGTGCAACTTTCAATTGAAGGCGAAACCATAGAAGATATACATTCCTCGTATTATATCGAACGACCATTAAATCAATTAGCCAAATATAAAGTCATTAAGATTTTAGGAGAGAGTGTCATTCAAGTACAATGCATCACAGATCGCCATCGACCAACTTATGTGATCAAAGGCATCGAGAAGCCGGCAAGCAGCTCACCAACACAAACTATATTCCTGCCACAACACATTCCATATATGGTTGAACTGTTAGCATTTTTCCAATCAGATTACAAGATTTATTTATTATTGCGTTACGCTGAAGCCGGGAGACTTTTGGACTATATGAAAAGCTACGAAATGAAAGCAGAAAAGCATAGAAATTTAGAGGAAATTTTCCCAAAATTAGATATGCAAAATCGACGCAACGAAATTCAAGAGGAAATTGAAACTCCCAATACGAAAACCGATCATAATGAATTCGTTCGATCATCGCAGCTTTTGTTGGAAACAGTTTCGAGTACACTCAATGAAGCTACAAACCAAAAAGAATTGGATACAACTATTCCAAAGGACAATGGGGCAGCATTTATCAAACTTAATAATTTACCCGAAGCTAGCATTAAGCAATGGGCTCGTGAATTGTTTGTTGCCATTGAGTGTCTGCATGAGAAAGGAGTCACATTGATGTAGGTTTTCTTACTATTCCAAGGCACTAATAGAATGAGTAAATTTATGACATTCTTTTTAACTATTCTAGTGATCTCCATATAAATAACTTGCTGCTAGGGAACAAAGGTCAATTAATGCTTACATATTTCTATCAGAGCCAAACACTCAGCGAAGAACCACGCAATTTATATGCACATTCCGAACATTGTATCAGGTCCAGAGCGACCACTAACATTCAAATCTGATTGGTGGAGTTTCGGTGTTATACTTTATCAGCTTCTCCTGGGCATGGTATGTATAAATTTCTATTATGGAAGGGGAAAATCATTTGAAAAGGTTTTAAAATCAATACTTTATAATTTTTGAGAGAGCATTACATAAATATTCATGCGAATGGGACTTTAAATGGATGGAGAGGATCACGAACCATTTTGTGTTGCTCCGAGACGAACTATTTTGTGGTGCTCCGAGCCGTTTCGCCAGTATGATTCACATGATTGTTGTAATTACGAGTCGAAGATAGACCACCGGACCGATAGTTGTTCTGATGATTATTGTAATGAGAGCTAGACATGACCGAATGCAATGGTCACTATCACAATAATCCTTATATAAATGAAATTGGTTAAGTGTATTCGAGATACTGGGACTGAGATTTTAAATTCACATCAAAATCCAAAATGTGATGGGATGGATGAATACACTCAAAGAAGTTCAAGCATCGATAATCCAAATTCACGCAGATTATGTCAATATTAACAAGTGGAAAAGGGCATGAAGAAGAGCGGCACTAAAAAGAAGGAAATTCATTACAAAACCTGATAAAAATCGGTCCAGTTTTAGGTCTCCAAAATACTCAATATAATTATTAATAAATTTTTCTATAATTTCTGAATTTTATATTTCATCATCACTCTTCCGTTTTTCAACTTACTAATATGTACTTTATTTTCCCCAATTTCAGTCCTTCAAGACCATGCATCCCGGAAGAATTGAAATTTACGGTTGTGTCCAATATCCCAATAATATAGAGCTCTCCGATTGTGGGCGTGATCTTCTCGATAATTTGCTAGTTCAGTCACCTGAAGATCGTTTCGATGCCGACCAAATACGTCAACATGAGTTTTTCAATGGCACCAATTGGGATGAAATTAAGAAGAATGGTTTAAATAGCGCAGTCAAAGCATCATAGCGACATTGAATTTTTTTTCTTTCTTTAAAGCTTTATTTTCACATTCAAATTTGTTCCTTTTAAATTATGAATTTTTTTGTTATTACTTTAAATTATTTATTTGTGAATTTTCTAATGTAAGATGTCTTATAAATAATTTTTTTCACAAAATTAATCTAATACATTATTTAATTTCAATTTGTAGTGATGTAGAGTGAGACTACAGTGCTTTTAGAACAAATTAAGACTTACAAAATTAACAAAAATTTATGTATTTATAGATTGTATTTATGTATAGCGAATAACTTATATATATATATATATACAAACTGTCACTCAAATAAAACATTCACGAATGAGATGAGACGAGCTTAAGTTTGAGTTTTCTTATTTATGTGGATCAAAGTATATTTTATGTCATAGAAACAGACCTGTTAAATAATATTTCTTTTATTAATGTTTAATTAATTAAATAGAATTTGTCTTATGGATTTAAATAAATAATTTTTTATAAATTTTGCTCACAATTAATGATATCAGCATTGCCAAATAATCACAAAATAATCAGAATTGTTTCAAATAAAAGAAATTTATTTAAAAAACTATCGAATTTATATTAATTAAAATTTTTTTAATTTATTTAATTTAATTATTATTTAAATTTTAATAATTAGAGCTAATCAAAATTTAATCGGGATTATTTTTGAAATAAATTATAATTTTCATTAATCGGAAATAATATCGATTATTTTACGATTATTTGGCAATCGTAATTGTTAGTAATTGAATATTTCAAAGCAAAAAATCAATGATTAAGGATTAAAAAAATAATAAGTTAGCATTATTAATTTCAATTCGGTTTTAACAGGTCTGAAGAGAGAAAAAAAAATGGATTGGGAAATTTTGAAAGATTTTC
This sequence comes from Chlorops oryzae, assembly GCA_020466095.1. Lineage (NCBI taxonomy): Eukaryota > Metazoa > Arthropoda > Insecta > Diptera > Chloropidae > Chlorops > Chlorops oryzae. Next base: position 12,307,233 of record CM035809.1, on the reverse strand, counting down.
CTTCTTTTTTTATCAGAAAGAAGCGAGTCCTTTGGGGCTCAATTCTTAAAATGTTCGCTGGTATTTATACCCGATTTTTAAAAGCCAAGGAATGCTCGCAAACATTGAACAAATACAAACGTATGAAATATGTTACAATCATGTCCACCCAGCAGCGAAATAGTCATTGCTATGCCTCGGAATTTGAATATGTAAAAAAATGAAAAAAAAAAAAAATTCAAAAAATATTCAAAAAAATTCAAACGAAAATGCATAAAATTCAAAATATTGAAAAAATTCACAGTCAAAAATTCCAAATTAGTTCGATTATTCCGAAGCAGAATGACAACTTATTATTATTTGTTCTTTAGAGAAATTCCGAGGTCATACCATTTGATTGTAAAAAAAAATGGTCCCGGAACTTCCCTATGGGGATCCGAGTGATTTAATACCTCTTAGGCTGCCTTATGACTATGCCTCGGAATTCGAATATGTAAAAAAATTCAAAAAAATATTCAAAAAAATCAATCAAAAAATTCAAAAAATTCAAAATATTCAAAAAAATTCAAAAAAATGCAAAAAATTCAAAAAAATCAAAATATTGAAAAAATTCACAGTCAAAAATTCCAAATTAGTTCGATTTAGTATGCCTATTAAAATGTTGAATTGTCAAATTAACAAAAAAAGCCTACTTCAGTGAATAAAATATTCCAAAAAGCACAGTTAAAATGCAAAAAAAAATTCAAAAAAATTCAAAATATTCAATAAATTCGAATAATTCAAAAAAATTCAAAATATTCAAAATCCGAGCTCTAGTCATTGCATATCAACAACATCGACTCCAAGGTAATGCAATTGCATTAAAATTTGGGTGAAATGCTCCCTAATGTAATCAATTTATAGTAAAAGGTAAAATTACATTGATGACTCTTCTTCTTTCTTCTTTGTCATTAACTCCTCCTGGATGCAGATCGAAGCCTCAATCGTTTACCGCCAATGTCACTTGATGATAATTGTAATCAGTGATGCCAGATTGTGGGTTTTTCCCCATATTGTGGGTTTTTTCACTCAAATAACGTGACATGGGGAAAAGTATGGGTAATTTTATATCGAAATTTATGCACTACATTTAAGGTATATTTACTACTTATGAGAATGAAAATCGTGTTTTCCCGCTTCCAGTACCATGCATGACTCTTTTTGCTGTATCTAGTCGCGTGTTCCCTAAGTGTTGTAAAGAAACTTGGTTTTTTTTTTAAGTCATGAATAAGACTGCAATTTTAAGTTACTTTTATTTTTTGTTATTTTCTTGATACTTTTATTAAAATATTAAAATATTGTGTTTAAATCCAATGTTCAATTTTGAAATCGGTACGCCCATATTTTCAAAAAATCATTCTGGGTTTTTTCGTGGGTTTTTAGTTTTTGAAAATGGGGAAAAGTGGGTTTTTTTCCAATATATGAGGGTTTTTTTTATCGATAAAATCTGGCATCACTGATTGTAATGCAGATTTTACACAAAGAATAAGCGATAGTGGAATCGATAGTCATTACCCTGATATCGATGAAGAATCCATACTAAATGCATTCCATTCGCGCTGCTGGGAGCAGTTAATTGAATTGATTTCCATTTGTTTGCATATGTTGAATCAGACCTGTTAAATCCCGATTAAGATTAATAATCATGAATTATTGTTCTTTTTTTAATCCATAATCATTATTAATTTAATTTCTTGAAATTTTTGATTATTAATGATTGCGATTACCAAATAATCGTGAAATAATCAGGACTATTTCAGACTATTGAAAAAAATCAGAAAAAATCAAAAAATAATCAAAAAAATAATCCCGATTAATTTTAGATTATTTTTGAATAGTTTTGATTTTTTTTGATTATTTTTGATTTTTCCTGATTATTTTTGGGTTTTTTGATTTTTTTTTTTATTAATTTTGATTTGTTCTGATTTTTTTATTAATTTTAATTATTTTCAATTTGTAATTGAATAACATCGTTTTTCCAAAGTTTCCCTATAGTCCGTGGGACCGGCAACGGACAAGTGAATTCACCGGCCACCTGTGGTTAGGACCACCCCTCGTCAAACCACCGGCAATACTTTCGAGAGGCGAATTTTACATTGCGATGTCATAGGCAAGGACATATGGGCCCATCGCTGTACTACATTTTATTATATTCAATTACAAATTGAAAATAATTAAAATTAATAAAAAAATCAGAACAAATCAAAATTAATCAAAAAAAATCAAAAAACCCAAAAATAATTAGGAAAAATCAAAAATAATCAAAAAAAAATCAAAAATATTCAAAAATAATCTAAAATTAATCGGGATTATTTTTTATGATTAATTAAAATTTGATAAGATTATTTTAATGAATTTATTTTCATAAAAATAATCTAAAATAATCATATTATATCTCATAAGAAAAAAATAATTGGTAATCAATCATTATTAAATAATCATATAAAAATAATCATTAAATAATATATTCACAAACTATAATTGAAAAAAATCGGAATTGATTTTAATCATTTTTTAATTTTTTGATCTTATTTTTAACAGTCTAAAATTTTGATATTTCGACTTACTATTTTCGCACCTATTGGAAATACTCTACATTACTTCAAATTATATTTTGAGTGATCTTTATTATTTCAATTTTAAGCAGCAGGTTTTGAGCGCATTTTCAACGTTTTTTCCAGCTATAAAATAATTTATTTATTGTCACTTCACGCAGCAGTGTTCGAAAAACTAAATATTCTAAATTATTCTAAAACATAAAACTATTGAGCAAGGCACATTTGGAATGCAATTTGGATGTCCATTTAGGTATGTACACTTAAAAATAAAAATATAAAAATATTTACTTAAAACAAAAAGGAAACTTAAAGACTGCCTTCGTCCAAAGACGGTGATCATTGGACTCGGGGCTGAATACTACTAAATACGAATTTGGTAAGACTTTTTTGATTTTGTTGTATCGTTCAAAGCTTAGCCTAGGAATCTTATTATAGAATTAAATGTTCATTTAATCTAAATACTTTTTATATCCTTAAAAATTATATCCTTAAAAATTATATCCTTAAAAACTACAAAAAAAAAAATGCTTCGAAAATTGAATTCAGCTTGAAATGCTCAGCACATCTACTCACAATATTTTCACACAAGGATTTCAGTAGCGTCGCTGCATCGATTGAGTTGTTCTCGCCCATTGATTGTACGCTTGCTGTCTACGTATCATGCTCAGGGAGCGTTGGTGCGAAAAAGGGCCACCGGCAGCGAATTGTTTTCGATGTGAGAGCATTTCCTTTAGTGCAAAAAAGGCGGCAGTACATAACTGGTCACCTGTGCTACACCAGCGCCGCCATTTACCGACGCTGGACCACCATTGCCACTCTCTTCGCTTTTGATCACAGTCTGAAGATTGCCATTGCCATCGGTTTGATGGTGTTCTTCGGCGGCGTTCGTCATATCCGGATGATGATGATGAACCTGATGTTGCTGCTGCTGTGCTGCCGCCTCTTGTTGTTGTTGTTGCTGTTGTTGTTGCATATGACAGCCGCCGGCGCTGTCAAGCGCATTCATTGCATGCGTGGTCGTTATGCCACCGACACTAATGTATTTTGCTTCCTCCGGTGTAAGGTATTTTGAACCGTTGGCTTGATGCGCCAGAATGTTTGGATCCATTCCGCTTGTTCCAGCACTACCATCGTCCATCGGGTGTGCTACACCAGCGCCAGCGCCGCCGCTCATATCAATGCGTGGCGGACTGCCGTATTCGAATTGGCGCATCGGAGCGAATAGTTGACTTTCATGAACGTAGGTGCCATATTGGCTTGAATAGGTGCCGTATGGACTTGCCGCTGGCGAAAGTAAACTAAATTGTGGACTCAATTCGTAGGCTGGCTGATAGCTGGTCCAACTGTCCATGCTACCCGGCGGCGTGACAGTCGTTGTTTGTGGAAATGTCGCGAACGGTGGCCCCAGTGAGCTGTTCAATGCTGCCGTCGGCGGCGTGTTGCTGGTCTTGATGAAACCGGTTTTACGCGGCGGTTCGTGTTTTCGCCATTTTGCACGACGATTTTGGAACCAGACCTGGACACGAGATTCGCTCAGATTCAGTTTTATTGGCAAGTTCTTCGCGTGCAAAGACGTCGGGATATGGTGCCCGTTCGAAGGCGCGTTCCAGTTCTTCAAGTTGGTAAGCGGTGAATGTTGTCCTGAAATGAGAAGAATGAACTTTGAATTGGGATATTTTTTATTTTTTATAAATATGCTGAATTTAGATGAAATGCTGTAATAGGATTTTTATGTAGGAAAAGATTTACTAATTCGGATCAATCCATTCAGTGTAATATGGTATTTCTAGGTGTTTTTAGAGGGTCAATTCTAAATTTTTCCTTTGCCTTTTCACACGAACACTAGACGGAATTAAATTTCCGACCCTTGTAAAGAGGCGAGAGGAGGAGGGGTATTTCCCCGAGGTCCTGTCTAAGGAATTTCTTCCAAATTGGGACGAAATCTTTTTGGTCGCATTTTTCAGTTTTTTGGCGAGGTGACCAACCAAACAACAAATTCCGGAATCCAAAATATTTCTCTACGGTCCTCTAATTCCATATACAGTCGAAACTTTATATAAAGAACTCCTCTATAAGGAATCTCTCTCTATAGCGAATTTCTGTTAAGGCTTTTTTCGCTACATTTTTAGTGCCTTTTTTTCTCCCTAAAGCGAACTCTCTCTATAAAGAATTTTTTTCCAGTTTGTTGAACTTCGCTATGGACAGTTTCGACTATAAATTTAATATATTCCTTAGACCATTTCGGAAACTATTATTGAAGGTATTCAAGAGATACTTTAACTACAATTGAGAACATCCTTTTAGGCATCAAAGAATTCTATTCGAAAGGCACTTCTTTGGATGAGAAACGAAAACAGCATTTGCGATGACTCTCAGGAACGTCAAAATCGTCTAGAATTTAAATTGGTCCAAAGATCAGGACGATTTAGTATTGACCCAGTTTTTCCTTTCTTATTTCAAGATATGAATATATTTATAGTCTCGATGTATAGAAATTGGGTAGAATTGCTTCGAAGGCAGCTTTAAGATGTTATTCATTTAGCCAAAGAACTAGAAACTCGTTAGGATGTTCCACGCAGAGTTCTACAATGGTTCCTAGGGTAATTTGGAAAAGCTTAAAAAATTTTCAATGGGGAACATTTTTATGATATTTTTTTGGGTATCAGCTCTGTGGCGAGAGTAAATAAGCGATAGACAGAGAGTGATAGAGAAGGGGATCGAAAAGTGAATTGAGTGATCTTTCCTAGGCCTGCACTGCAAACGGAGGCCCATAATTCCCAAGGAGTTTATTCCGAAGCAGAATGACCACTTATTATTATTTGTTCTTTAGAGAAATTCCAAGGTCATACCATTTGATTGTAAAAAAAAAATGGTCCCGGAACTTCTCTATGGGGATCCGAGTGATTTAATACCTCTTAGGCTGCCTTATGACTAGGGTTGCCAACTTTCTAAGGGAAAAATTCAAAGTATAATTTATTTATAATTAAAAAATAAGTAATATTTACAAAAAAAAAGTATTTTAAATTCATTTATATATTAATTGAAAAACAAAATGCAAATAGTTAATAACATATCAGAAATAAATCAAATGCATTTCATACACCATAAATTCAAATTTGAAAAATTATCTCTACACGAAGTACTAGTAATATGTAGTTAGTATCTTTTGTTCTTAAATATACACTTTTAATGCTTGCAGAACATTTTGGTTGGTCAGATTTGTCAAACTTTTTAAATTATAATAACTATGTATTTTAATAGTGTAAGTATACTTAATCTGCAAAATTGCATTATTTGTGATGACATGTAAGTAATATCAAAACGTCAAATTCTATAATGATTTAAATGACCTGAAAATATAATCGTCGATAAAATTTGATCTGTTAGATGAAATCAAAGAAATACGTAGGAAAATTCCTGAGGTTCCTATAGGAGAAATTCTCTCTAAGGATATTTTAGAGATTTCGAACGTATTTATATCAATGATGCTACACAATGTTCAACAAATGCCTATATGTTGAAAAATCGAAGTATTTAGAAAACTTCAATCTGTTCCATGAAGTAAAGTCATCAGATCAGGAAATAGTATCTTCGATTTCAGCCTATTGATGGCAATCTTTGAATAGCGTTCGTGTCCAATCTTAATTTTTAAAAAATTCAATATTTAAAATTCAAACCAAATAAATGCAATAGAAAATCCAAATTATTTAAAATGATTCTAAAGTCATTATGCAAAGAACTCAAATTATAGTCAAGGAAGAATGACAGGCATCGCAATTACGGAATTTCCAGTTTCTCATGAAATTGTTTTTAGTCCTCATTAAATGTATGATGCTTATTCATGCAAATTGAATGAGAAAGGGATTAAGAGAAACTTAAAGAGATAGCAGAATACTGCCTTGTATCGCCTCATAGAAATTTGAGAATGTCCAAAAGCTTGATAGTTATTTCAAGTAAACGGTAAGATTATCACAATGATTGGAAAAAAAAAACTTCTCGGGTATATGAAAGTAGCTGAAATTACCTATTTTACCCTATCCATTTTAGGTTGGAGTCATTCCGGAAAAGCGCTCCATGAAGTTTATATACTTAAAAAAAATTTATATCTTTCTCAGCAAACCAAAAGGACATCAATGGTTTTCCAAATCCTCGCATAAAACTTTTTATTTTCTATCATCAATGAGACGGGACTGCAATATTCTTCTCGGATGAGCCCTTATTGCCTTCTCACAATCAATTCAAATCCTTTTGAAAGGACACACATCATTAAAGAAGATCATATTGGGAGATTTTACGTCGCTTTTACTATATATTTTTATGGCCCGTAATAACGTTTTTTATATAAATATCCTTTTTATAATCCAATTTGACACATTCTATGCTAATAAAATTCCCACCCACAGTTCATAATCCTTTTTCACCATATTTATTCTTTTATAATCGGTTTTTAATTTGTGAAAGCCTCTCCCGATGGGTATTCTTTTTATGGAATTAATTATGACACAATTATGAGGACCACCCATTGGTATTGGGCCAGTAAATTGGACAAGGATTTTTCCTTTCTACTTACCGTGTTTTCTTCTTCTTGATTCCATTCGGGTCGCCTTTTTTCTTATCATTCTTTTTGGCAGTCGTTGAAGTGTTAGCTCCTCCCGCAGTTCCTCCGCTGCCATTCGCTATGCTCCCATCGCCGCCATTTGCAAGCTGGCACATATCATCCGGTTTCTTGTGCTTCGATGTGAGACTCGGTGTGCTCGAATTCGATGGCGGTGAGCCACTCGTCGTTGTGACATGACCCCCATGGTTACCGTTGATTAGTATATCGCCGCTGCTCGGTGGTGTTGACATATTACCGCCAGCCATAAGGCCATGAGTTGCCTCATTAGCACTCAAACTAACTGCTGATGCTGCTGCTGCTGCTGATCCACCATTAGTCGTGTCATGTGGCTGAGACTGCGCCATCGAGTGCGGACTGCCACAGTACATTTGCTGCATATGATGTTCGTATTCCATTTTGGCAGCGGCAGAGTTTGGCGAATAATCAAGCTTACCGCCGGCACCGCAATTCATTGTGCCATGAAAATCGCTAAGCATTGCTCCTGGATGGTGTTGTTGTTGTTGCTGATGCTGGTGCGGATGCTGTTGTGATGCTGCATGGTGCTGCAATTGCTTATGATGTAATAAACCATTTGGTGTTGTCGCCGTCGGTGGCGATGGTGAATAGTGTTGCTGTTGCTGATGTTGACTATGATGATCTAATTTCGGGATCGAACTGTTTGTTGATGCTGTGATATATTCGTATTTCTGTGTCGGTGAATAGCAACCCATTTTATTGACCGTTGTAACAAAGTCCATCTTTTGTCCGTAGGCATCGTGGGTCTTATAGGAATCCATTTTCGGTGAACCACCTGAGAGCAGTGTTGTACAATCGGGTAAACGTTGATTGTTGCAAATATCGTTGCCACCATTGTTGCCAAGCATTGCGGGATGTAAATTATGCGGTACCGTTTGTATGGTCGTTGTCGGTGTTAGCGGCTTGCCGCCCAATGGACTCAGCGGTCCTGAGAATTCACTAAAAATCTGATCATCGAATGGAGTGTGCTCCATCGCTTGCGCAGAGTAAGGCATAGGAGAAAAAAATATATTTCCAAAGTTCACTGATTGACTGGTCGATCGATCGACCGATTGATTGATTGATTTGATTAATAATTGATTGATCGATTGATTTACGATTGGAATTGATCGATTGATTGATCGATTGATTGATCGATTGATTGATCGATTGATTGATCGATTGATTGATTAAAGTTTCAGCACTTAGTACGCACCTCCGGAAAGTTATAAAGAAAAATGTCTTCTTTCAATTTAATTCAATTGATTTCGATCGAGCGACGACCAACGACCACCGAGCCACAACACCGACGATGTGCTCTGTGAAAAACGTTGGAAATTAATCCACAGTTCTCACTAATCAATGTGCGCGTAAAAATTAAATCAAAATCAATTAATACAATTACAATTGAATTCACTTTGGCCAAGTGCCACTGACACAAATACCAAAAAAAAAAAAAAAAATAAATAAATTATATATCGCCAGCGAAGATCCACCATAAATATGTTGTATTGTTGTTGTTGTTGTTCGACCGATGGATCGGTGAGCGTTGATTTTTTAATTTTTGATTTCTTAGCGCATCAACGAAATTGAATTGTTGTAAATTAATTAATTGCATTTATTGTTGAGGATATTCTTTCTCTTTTATTATTATTTATTTTTTTTTTTTTCTTCTTTTCACTGATTAAAAGGAATTAAGGCAAACGCGTTCGTACGAAAACTTAACGTGCTCACTGTATTTACACTCAAACTGTTATTTTTTTTCTTTAGTACTGTTTCATTCTTTATTGAATTTCTTGCTTTGCTTTGGAGTTTTGTTGAATAAAATCTCTACGAATATCGATAGTGTGTGGCAATACGTTCGCCCGTTCGGGACCAAGTCTGCGCCCTTAATTGAGCCCACAACCGGCGATGATTGCCTTTTTATACCCAATTTAGCTGTAAATCGATTCCGAAAGCATTTCGACCAATCACCGTTCAGTAATGGCGGACCGCCTGCTGATCGCGCATACAGCTAGTGAGCGACTGACGAACGAGTGAGCGTGTTTCGTGTATGCTGGCTCGTGAGATCTACGTTTTTGGGGTGTGGTTTTTCGTTCGTCTTCTTTTTCTTTTTCTTCGTTCGAGCTCTGCTTGCAGCCGAACGACAGTCTGAAGAGCAGAGCAGCGGGTTCAGAGTACAATTCATAACGTTTCGGACAGTGGAGTGCGCGATTTGAGACTACTCGCTGCTTTATTTTCGATACCAGCAGTTTTTTTTTTTTTTTTCTTGGGCTTGCTATGGGAAATTTTATTTTTTTTGCTTGCAACACTTTTTCCAATTGAGCCCTTCCAACGTCAATGCATTTTTTTTTTCGCCTATTGGCCCCTTGAGAGCAATGGTTGTGTGTGAAATCGAGACATCTAATCGGTTTTAATTGAAAATCTCGTATTCGTGTGGGAAATGAGGTGAGGTGCTATGATTGGAAGGAAAATAGAGGGAACCTTTTCCTTTTTTTTTTTTTTTTTTGCGGGCTTGCCGATTTCTTTTGAGGTTATGAGAGTTTTTTCTTGGGACAGTAGCAGCCGAAGCATCTTTCTAGAGAGTGTGGGATGTACAAGCAGGCCTGTAGAGAGGGGGGTAAAAAGGGGGATTTCCCCCGGGCCCGGGATTTCTGAAGGGGCCCACAATTGGCAAGGGGATTTTTGGTTTTTTTTTTTTTTGGTCGCACATTTCTGTTAGGACCTCGGGAAAAAATCCCCCGGGCCCCAAATTTCTCTCTACGGGCCTGTGTACAAGGGGTGATTTCTTTATGGGTGCCATAGTCTTCAAAGGGGACTAAAGCCTCCGAGAGATTTCCTTTGAAACAGGTAGGGCTAGCTCTGGCGAGAAGACGCAAAGGAATGATTTAATCGGTGCTTTGGCCTCCGTAATGGGCCCCGAGTTGAGGAGGTAATGATTTGCAAACGCTGTGGCGAGTTTTTTTTTCGCATTTTTGTTTTCTGGGGTCCCTCGATTTACCCACATACCACTAACTTAGCGATTACTGATCCATTTTTCGGTCAATTGTTTGTGTCGATGGGCCCTAAGGATGGAAAACCCCTCGGGCTCCTCATTTCTCTCCAGGAATCTGGGTAGATTCCTGGGTCAAGGCCTTCTTTTTAATTTGCTTTTCCCATGATATTCAAGGGGCCCTCGAAATTCTTTTCTATGGGCCTCAGGAAAGGTATCAAAAGATTTTACAATGCAAAAAAGAAGCTCAAAGAGTCATTCGCAAGGGCGTATTTGACAGGAGACCGAAGGGGGAAAAGTCCTCCCTTTTAAAAGACGGAATGAACTTGAAAATCTTACCATAAGTCAAAATTTACTTTAATTTTGAAGTAAAAAAATATCCCCTCTTCTTCAGAGCCCGGATTTCGCCCATAGTGATTAGCGAATGCAGAACCCCACACCTACCTTCTGAGTACGCCCCTGATTGGAAAAACTTCTTCGAAGTTCCAACGTTATTAAAAGGTAAACTAGGCTTTGAAAAAGTCCCATTAATCTAAGATTGGTAGCCAAAAAAAGTCCTTTTAAGGGAACGATTTTTATAACGAGTTTCCCCACCACATATTTTTCCTAAGAATGAAGCCAACCAACTCTAATAAAACCTCTCCAAAAAAAAAAGGAGTTCGCTCAACAACCAAACACTTAAAGCCTAGACCTCACCACTCTCATGGTCAATGGTCAAACCAATCCCCCCTTACCCAACACGTACCCCTATAAAATGCCATAACGATCTCATAAAGATTCACGGGAAACACTTCTCCCTAGTATCGAAATCGAATTCTTTCATTTAAATACCGATTTTAGTTCTCCAGTTTGCCGACTGTCACCGTCATTCGTACCCATGTGGGCCACGTGCTAAGATACTTCAACTAGAACGTTCCTTGGCTTTGCAAACGAAATAACTAACCAACCACTTCATTATAACCTTTCGTGTCAGAAGTGCACCTCAACGTGAGTGAAATAGTTTTTGGGGTGGATTTCACTTAAAAGTTCGCACGCGCATGACCGAACGACTTAAATTGATCGCGAGGAAAACGTTCGCTGCCCGCAGTGCGCAGGCTCGCCGCTTCTTTCGGCTATGTTTGTTTGTTGTTTGTTGTCCTGCTGTTGGTATGCTGGTAGCGTTACGTAGCTATGAGATAGAGAAAGGAATTATGAATGAAAATGCTAAGGAATTTGCATTATTTATCGTACCTATTGAAGTCATCGAAACAGGGGCATTTTTTTTTACTTCAGGCGCGTACGCAAATATTTATTTGGGGCGGTATTTTCGAGGAAATATCAAAAATTTTATATTGTGACTATTTTCTCGCATTACTTTTTGGCTGCTAGCATTACGGAGGGGGTTTGAACCTCCCACCCAAAACACCCCCTTTGTGCGCCACTGTAATAAAAAACTAAAATCACAACTAGTATGTGGAGTTCTTTCGCCAGGGGTTTGAACCGCTCAAACTTACCCCCTTCGTAAGGCACTGTCAACAAAATTAATTAAATGACGAATTCGTCTGGGGCTTCTTTCGACCAGGGGGTTGACAATTACCCTTCGTAAGCACTGCCAAATAATAATACAATCTCGGGCTCTTTCGATACGGGGATAACCCTTACATCGCCTGTACAAAAAAAAATATCATGAATATTTTGGCGCATTTCTTCGGAGGGGGTTTGAACCCAAAAAATTACCCCCTTCGTAAGCCACTGCCTATAAAAATAAAATAATAACCAATTTCTCGGGCTCTTTCGGAGGGGGTTTCAATCCCCTTAATCACCCCTTTTTACTGCACTGTGTACAAAACTGATATCATGACTATTTTTAAGCGTTTCTTCGGAGGGGGCTTAAAGCCCCTTAAAAACAACCCCTTCGCACGCCACTGTCTACAAAATCAAATATCATGTCTCTTTTCATATGTTTCTTCGGAGGGAGCTGGAACCTCACAAATTACCCTTCCCCTCTTCGTACGCCAGTGGATGCCTATTAGGTGCCTTCACTTCTACAAAACTCTATCAAAGGAAATTTTAGGATCAAAAGCTATTTGAGCATCTTTCCTGTGCCGAGTAAGTGAAAAGTTTGAAAAAAAAAAAATATGAATCCTTAAAAAGGATTTGCCCGCATTACTTTGCTCTTACGTCATTAAGTCTCATCTCATTTCGCGCACAAATCAATGACGATCAATTCTCTTCGCGAATTGAATGCTCCTTAATAATTTTTCCCATGAATTTTCCCACAATATTCCACTCAAAAAAAAATCTCATAATATTTGATACTTTTATGCGCGACATGACAGCGGAACCAAAACAATTCCGCTTCCCCACCCAACGAACGCGCACTCGAAGTCGAAGTCGGAATCGAAATCGAAATCGAAATCCTACAGGTTTCGCTATGCGGGTACACAGTTTTGGGAAATTCCTTTTTCGAGTTCACACGCGATCGCATGAAAATCGCCAAAGGAAACATCAGAAAAAAGGACACTTCAAAAAGGAAAAAAAAAGATGTGATGGCTCAAGGCGCCTTTTTTTTGCATTTAAGGCTTCGAATTTGCCCTCATAATTGTAGGTTAAATAGTTTTGGGCTTTTTTCCATGGAATATTTCATCCTTTTGCTTCGTCTTTGTACAAGAAGGGAGGTGAGTATGAGAACCAAATGAGGCGGGTTAATTAAGGAGTATCAATCGTCGAAAGTCATTTCGATAAAATCGAGTTGAGAGGTCATTAGTGGTTGGAAGATTTCATTTTTCTATTCCTTTATTTGATCCTTTCGTTTGGTATTCGTTTGAAGGATATTGAATGCTGCTCTGAGATTATTGGGACAAAGTTAAGTTTTCTCAACGAAGTTTCTAAGGCAATTGTTTTTCGTACAAAAATACAGATTGAGCACAAAGAGAGTCGCGGAATAATGCTGGTAACAAGAGAATAGTAATGCCTCGCATACTGGAAAATCAGTGGTTGGCACAATAGGTTCTACACAAGGGTGGACTGGGCCACCAGGCAACCGGGCAAATGCCCGTTGGGCCGCCAGTGCGCTGTCCTTTTTAGCTCTTAGGGATTTTTTTCTTAGGTAACGGGGCTCCATTTTTCAAAAGCCCGGTGGGCCCTTTGACCCCCAGTCCGTCCCTGGTTCTACATATTTGGTCGGAATCGAAGAATGGTGAGGTCATGATACAAGAAAACAAGATAGCGCCACTTGAGAGAGGAAACGTCACAAACTCAAAATCGCGATTCGTTGTTGTTGTTTCCCATGTTAAACCGGCTTTTTACTTTTTTGAATAGCATGGGAAACAACAACAATTTCTCGCTCAGTGACGTCACAAACTCAATTTTCGGCCCTCAAAAGAGCCTCAAAATAGCGGTACTGAAGTGGCGCTATCTTGTTTTCTTGTATCATGGGTGAGGTGAGTGGCCTTAAAGGTTGGTAGAGAGACGGAGATGTATTATTATTATAAATGAAGGCTGTAAGAGCACCACGACCTAAAAGATCTTTTATAGAGCCCTTGATTGCTTAGAGTATGTTGAGACTGATTTTGAATGTCAGAATCTCCAAAGGACTAAAGCTACTGAATGTTTGAGTACCCATTATTTTTCTAGTCGCAGCGGAGCTTGAGCATAGAACATGTTCCGCTGTTTCCTGCTCTGACTTAAAAAGCCTGCGGAGATCTTCCTTTAACACTCCCATCTTTTTCAAGTGATACCCCAGTCTACAGTGCCCGGTTAAGAGTTCAGTATAGATTTTAACATTGTTTCTGTTTAGGTTTAGTGTGGCCTCTGATCTGGTAGTCCTGGGACAAACAGCTTTTAGCTTGCCGCATGCTCTTATGGGCTCTCCAATATTCGATTAGGATCTGTTATTCCCATTTCTTGATCAGGTCATTCATGAAGCTATTGCTTATCCCAATAAAAGAGTTCACCGCGGCCCTTTTGGCCAGGAAATCTTTCATTCCTTTATGTCCTTCATGTCCAGGTATCTAGTATAGAGCTACGGTGTCCCTCTTCGATAGGGTTTGAAGGACCCGTTGGCAGAAATCTTTCATAACCTTTTGTTTAGGGTTTATGATGATAGGCCTCTGATATGGGGCTCTTGAGGAGCCCCTAGCAGTCGATATGTAAAATAATAAGGGATTGTTAAAGCCGGGCTAAGATGTTTTCACGCGAGCCCGATTTTTTGACCAGATCACTCCACAACGTAGAATTTGTCTTTTAGGGGTGTGTTTTTTAGTGATGGCTAAGAAGGGGATTTCTTTGATCTATAGATCAATCTAAAATAGCCAGATGCGACGGCTGAAATTTATGTGGGTAGACACAAGTAGCAAAATAGGTCGAAAATTGGTAAATTCTTACCTATATTAGGTCAGAATAATTACTTGACCTAACCTAAATAGGTCGAAATTACGTCGATTCGACGTCGAGTCGACGTAAGTGGGGAATAGATTGGAAGTCGATTGGCGGTAATAATAGGTCATAATAGGGCATTTCGACTTCAAAGTCAGGGCGAAAAGAAGTCCGTTTACCTAATATTAGTCGAAAAGAAGTCGCAATGACCAATTTTCGACCTAATTGGACTTATGAGTAAAACGAAAGAGAACGTAAAAAGGAAACGAAAAAAAGTGAGAGAGAGAGTAACAGAGAAAGATATAAATACATAATATCTTACTCAGTCATTCGTATTACTCGAAAGCAGAAATGAACGAGAGATTTTCTTCTTCGTGTGTCTTAAGAAATAAATAATAAATAAAATATGGACTTCATTAAAAATTATTTTGCGCTTAATAAGTCCCAAAAACATATGCCCGCTGAGATTTTTCGTGAAAGTGTTCCTTCTACTTCTTCATTTTTAAGGGGCTTTCTCATTGATGGAAATTAAATAAATATTGCTTGAAAAAAAATTGTTTTTCTTAAAGAAAAAACATATGCAGAAGAATAATTCTCAATTTGCCATTCGAAAAACATGGCGGAGCTCGACCTATTTTGACCTATTTCGACTTTAAAGTCAAACCGACTATGAAGTCCGAAAATGAAGTCCGCTCGACTTTGAAGTCAAAGCATGCAACAAAATAAGTCAACTTTTGACCCTATTTCGCCCTATAAGTCAAACGGACTTTAAAGTCGATTTTAGTCGAAAAATTGGTCGGTTTGCCTTGAAAAATTACCTAATTTGGAAGTCAAAGTCAAGTCAATATTAAGTCACAAAATAGGGCATTTTTACCTCTTTTCGACCAAAAATCGACTTGTTAGTCGAAAGGACTTTGAAGTCATGAAATAGGTCGAAAAAAGGAATTTGGACCTTCGAAACGGACTTTAAAGTTAGGACATATTTAAGGCCGGAAAATAGATCAGGAATAGGGTAATTTCAACCTAAATAGGTCGATTCGACTTACTGCTGGTCGAATCGCCCTATTGTGCTTGTTGGGTAGTCTAAAAGATTTAAAAGATACAATATCATCCCAACTTGAAAATAGATTTGCTGGAATGAAGAATGTTTTAGATATTTACAAAATCCTGCAACCTCAATATCTAATAAATTCATCAAAGGGCGAGATGGAGCGAGCGGCTGATCTGTTTTTCAAATGATGTGTCACCTTCTTTTTCTTCTCAGATGCTTTCTGTCAGGTCGAAATTTTCACAAGAGATCAGTTCAATGAAAAATGCAAAAGAGTTAGCTAATTTTTTGATCATTCAGAATTCGCCATTGTCCTCAAGTTATCCAGATGTGTGCACAGCTTTTCTGATGTTTCAAACTGTCCCTGTCACTACTGCGAAAGCTGAGCGGGCTTTCTCCAAATTGAAGTTGATAAAAAAACTATTTGCGAAGCTCAATGGGACAAGACAGACTCCCAAACTTTGCGATATTATCTATCGAAAATCAAAGAGCGCGCAAGGTTGACACAAATAAAATGATAGACGAATTTGCTATGATGAAATCCAGAAAAAAGAGATTTTAGTTTTAAGTTTTTGCTTTTTAATGAAACGAAATGTTTTAAGAGCGCCTGTTGAACATAACGAGTATATCACGAATATCACGACTGTTTGTAAAAGATAGTGTAAGATGTGAATAAAAATTTTTAACTGACAAAATACTTTTATTTTTACTTTGAATTTGCACAATATTGTTGTAATATTGTAATTTTTAGGTGGGCCCCCAAATTTGGCTTTGCCCTGGGGCCCCTTCAGCTCTACTTTCGGCCCTGGATGACATATATGACAAGTTCGAAATTTGTCCTCCATTTTAAATACAAAATCATCGAAAGGCTGAAAAAATTATATTTTTTAGGCATAGGAAGTCGAAAGTTTGGGGTCTTTTTTGGGATACCTGACCTCAAAAAATCTTCGTTCCCACTTCCCCTTATATTTTCCCCCAAATAACTGAGTAACTACTCTTCACCAAGTCCAGATACTTGATCCCTCTTTGTAGTATAAGAAAAATTAAAATTCTCCGTCCTGGAAGCGTTTCGAGCACTTGTTCAAGACGCTATTGTGTAACACAAGCCGTGATCTT
Source organism: Chlorops oryzae (assembly GCA_020466095.1). NCBI lineage: Eukaryota > Metazoa > Arthropoda > Insecta > Diptera > Chloropidae > Chlorops > Chlorops oryzae. The sequence goes on along the minus strand of CM035809.1, from coordinate 12,290,533 downwards.
TCTACTTCTTTATTATTTATTTTTTTGTCTGTTTTGTTTTTAATAGTTTCTGCCATTGCGTATATCTGAAATCGTTTTTTTTTTAACGTCAGCGCATAAAGTACAGTGCCATAAAAGTCGACACGAGCAGGCTGATGAGAAGGAAGCGTTTCTCGGTGCGCCGGCAACGATCTTTGGTTTCTTACTTTTTGTATTTTCTTTTTATTATTTGTCTGAAAAAACCTTACGTACGGATTTCAATATGGCGGCAATAGTGAACGTTTTACTTAATGCTGTGTCCCAGTTGGAAATTCAATCGATGATGATGCGCGCGAGCTTAAATTAAATGATATTGGCAGAGGAATAAAAAAATGGTTTGAAAGTAAGAAGAAATTTCTCTTGGCAGGTCCCTATTTACAGCTTGGATAGAGAGTGGGAAATAGAAAGTGGCTCTGCCTGGTTCTGGGTAACATGAAAAGGTCTATCAAAATCGAAGAATTTCATTTTCTCTCTTTCTTCTCTACTCTTTCTCTCTTCTTCTCTCTTCTTCTCTCCTGTCTTCTCTCTGTCTTTCTCTGTCTCTCGTCTTCTCTCTGTCTTCTCTCTGTCTTCTCTCTGTCTTCTCTCTGTCTTCTCTCTGTCTTCTCTCTGTCTTCTCTCTGTCTTCTCTCTGTCTTCTCTCTGTCTTCTCTCTGTCTTCTCTCTGTCTTCTCTCTGTCTTCTTCTTTCGTCTTCTCTCTGTCTTCTCTCTGTCTTCTCTATGTCTTCTCTCTGTCTTCTCTCTGTCTTCTCTCTGTCTTCTCTCTGTCTTCTCTCTGTCTTCTCTCTGTCTTCTCTCTGTCTTCTCTCTGTTTTCTCTCTGTCTCTCTCTTCTTTCTCTCTTCATCTTTCTCTGTCTTCTCTCTTCTTTCTCTTTTTTCTCTTCTCTCTCTTCTTTCTCTCTCTTTTCTTTCTCTCTCTTCTTTCTCTCTCTCTTCTTTCTCTCTCTCTTTTCTCTCTCTCTTCTTCTCTCTTCCCTCTGTCTTTTTTCTGTTTTCTCTCTCTTCTATCTCTTTTGTCTCTCTCTATTCTACAGTTCTATCCCTCTTCTACAGCTCTCTCTCCCTCTCCCCCTCACTCCCTCTCACCCTCTCTTCATCATCCTCTCGTCCTCTCTCTCTCGCTCTATCTCTCGCTCTCTCTATCTATCTTCTTTTCTCTCTTCTATCTCTTTCTCTCAGATAATTATCTCGCTTCAATGGTCAAAAACACTGATATCGTGGGTGTCCAATCATTTAACCTCCGTGAAAATATTTTAAGAATCCTTTAGACGTATTACTGCTTAAATGCATAGAACCTAAAAACATTGTTCTCAATCTTTCGATCGTAGAACACTTTCTAGACAATTTCCAATTGGCCCATCATTTTTATAGCGATTTACACAGACACGACTGGTTCACGCATACAATTGCGATCAATTAAGCTTCGTTAAGATCAATTTAAAATCCCGCATGAAATCGTTGTTTTTGCTGTTGTTACTCGACATTTTGTGTTGTTGTTATTGTTTATTTTCATATTTTTCCTCATGCTATTGTTTTTGTTGTTGCGCTCATACATTTCTCAAAGAAGAAAAATGTCGAAAATATTTTATTTCATTTTTTTCCATACATTTTTGTTTTTTTTTTTATTTTTATTATTCTCTTTTTTCTTCTTTTTTGTTTTTGTCATTGTTGTTGACCGACTCTGCGCGATCAATCCCGCAACCGGGGACCACGGGCTGCAATATCACAAAAAACAACACAACAAAAAAATTCTGAAACGTTCAGTTCGCAACCCCCACAGTCCGTAGGCTTAAGTTCTGTATCAGCGTCAGATCTCTGGGTACAGTCATTTGGCGCTGTGATCTCTGCCAAGACCTTACACTCCTCCTGCATACGCTCCTACGTAAAATGTACGAGTAATTTTATGTGCTCGTGACGGCTACGATGACAGCCTGTGCACGGACGCGCGGACTGTGATGACGAAGATGCATGGCTCTTTTCGATGGGGGGGGCTCTGCTGAGTGTGATACATTTCATGGAATTCATATTTATTATTGTCTCTTTTCTAATTTCATTCTTACGGTTCTTTGAGGCGTCCATTTTTTTTTTTTTTTTTTTTTTTGTTAGTCCGAAATGAGCTAGCATTACGGATGCGGCTTGACTTACGACCCCGATCACGAACGTTATTTATTGTGGTGACTTTTCAAAATTATATTTGACGCCAACATAAAACGATTGCTTCAAGTTTTCTCAATATATAGAACGATTCTTGGGCCAAATGATGGGAGGGAATGCCATAATTTAGAAGTCTTTAAGAAATTATACTCGATGGTAATGGATTCTCTTAGATTACAGTAGAGTTTTCATTCTAGAAATCAGATTGCTAGAAGTTTTGGATTGTGGTTAACATAATATTTGGATACTTCCAAATTATCTGGTCCCTCTGTTGAGGTCGGAAACATTATTATCATATATGGGATTCTGGTATTCCTTTGCTCCAAGACCACCAAGGAATAACCACTTAACTCAAGACCCGATCAAGCTATTTTGTCGCTCTGGAAAAAAATATACTTGCTTCCTTTGTGATGGCACTAATAGGGTACTGTTTTCGCATATCTATGTATGTCTGTGGAATTGATGCCCCTCACAATGCCGCTCTGATCATTTGCCCAACTTTCCACCCATTAAATCAGAGCTTGACTTAATTTTAACCAGTTTTTGCCTTCGTTATGTAGGGGAAAGCAGTCACAGAGCTGAATTACTAATATTCATGGTTATGGTAGTATATCTAGCACTTAATAGGGTCAACGCCAAACCTGTTCTAACCTAATCGCATATCAAGGCCCGTTCTTTCAGAGTTCCTTTGATTATTACGAAAAGGGATAGCGAAAGTACAATGTTTTTAAGTAGCCTCCGAGAAGCAGTAAAACCCTCGTCGTCACCTAGAGTTTCGATCTCCTTGAAGATAATTTGAAGTACTTAAATGGCACGACGTCGACGATCCCCCAAAGTATGACTTAAAAATATGTCACCCTGCTTTGATAGTTTTTCCTCGCGTATTATGGTCCATTTCAGACAGTCCGTGACCGGGACGAATGACCCCATTTACGTCCTGTATCGGCAGGCCTACGCACTGCCAATCTATATCTTATGGAATAAAGAAAATCCCTATAATTCCCAAAGGCTTATAGTCAAAAAAATTACTAAGAAGACAGTAGCGGGGTTTGGGTAGGGCACGGTTGAGTAACCACCCAGGGCGCAGGATATAAATAGGCGTTTTTAAACTAACTAGCGTACATGTTTGAATTGCAGTTAGGGTGCGCTGAAGAAAACCCGCCCAGGGCACTGGTAGTGCTAAAACTTACACTGAAGGAAGACCTATGGCTTCTTGTGGACTAGAAAGCAGTGGCAGTGACAAAAAAATACATTAAAGAAAATATTGCAAAGATTAATAGATAGGACACACACTAGGAAAACTCTCTAAATTAATTAGCAAAATGTCACTTACCTTGAGTCCGCAAGAACACAGAATCTCCAGAGGTCCGCAAAATGCCACTGAAATATGAGACAAATATTAAACTGAATATAACAAGTAATAATAGCCCCGAAAATTGCCATGATCTCTAGTGGAATACACTCAAAACTATCTATAACGAATTTCTCTCTATAGCAAATCTTCTGATGGCCCTTTCACTACATTTTTAGTGCCTTTTCTTCTCCTTATAAGGAATTCTCTGTAACAAATTTCTTTCCCGGTCCCTTGGAATTCGTTATAAAGAGTTTCGACTGTATTTTGAATACAGCTCGGCTGGAAATTCTACCTCAGCGATAGCTAGATTATATCTTGGGCTTTGCTAGTAAAGTCTAGCTAGCACCTTTCTAGTTTGTTAATGCTAGCTAGCGCCCGGCTAGTATTTTCTAGCTAGCGCCTGGACCATATGTCAATCACTTTGTTTTACATACAGCCCGGGGAATTTACTTCTCTCGAGACCAAAAAGCTCTTTTTTTAAATAGACAGGGTAAGGAAAATTATCGGTATGGGTCAAATACCCATTCCCCATCAATTTTCTTCTCCCAAATATTTAAAAAAGAAGAAGTTTACTCTTGAGAAAAGTAAATTCCCCGGGAATTTGTTCCCCGGGAATATTCAGAATCGGGTTGATAAAGATTTTTTACGCCTCCTTGACGGGGTATTGGTTAAAGTTCTCACCTAGCTAGGCGCTCGCTAGCGCCAGTCTCGATTTATCTAGTCGGGAAAATCTAGCTAGGCGCTAGATAGGCTAGTAACTAGATTTCTTTTGGCAGTTTCCAGCCTATGCTAATGGCAAGCTAAATCACTTTCCTTGAAAATATCTAACAATGCAGAGGTTCGCTCTTCCCCACATAATTCTCCGTTTCTTTCTATTTTATTTATCCATGCCCATACCGCAAGATATTCTTATAGGAAATTGATCCATATTATATTGGTTGCCTCTTAGACCTTTCTCCAGACTTCAATCTAGAGTAAAACCTTGGTATATTCCAAAAATTGGAATACAGAGACGACTCCAACCGTACAAACAATTTGAACAATTTGATATATGACCATCTGTGGGATCAACAATAAATAAAAAGTCGTTAACAGTGAAGATCTGAAAGAAATCCGAGCCCATAATTTAAACGAAAGCTATCATAATCAATAAACTCTGCAATAAATTTCATTTAAATTGCTTTGCTGAATTTTCAAAGAGATTGCAACGAAGTGCACTCAATAATTTAGCGCGTCAAGAAATCCCTACCATCGATGTGACGTATCCATCATGATTCCAAAATCCGTGCCAATTCAAATTAATTGCCGGCAATTGCCACCGGCTTGTTTAGCCATAGCGCCATTTAATATACTTAGTAACTTTAGTATTCGTGATCATCGGACCGGCCAGTCTGTTCACGATTCAATAAATTGATGGATGCGCCGAATGTGATCCGTTAGCTCCGCGCAGAACCGCTCCGAACGATCCTCTCCGCGCAGAACCGCTCCTCTCCGAACGATCCTCTCCGCTTTGAGGCACAACCAAATGGGACAATTCAAATAATACACCCCGATGTTATGGAATTCGTTACACTTGTTTAAGGATCTCTCTCTAATCGAATTCCCGATGTCTCTGTGTGCGTCTATGTCGGACCTCTATTCATAGATTCATCGAGACAATTCCCAATCAATAATTGAAATGAAGAGTCGTCGGCTTTGATTTTGATTTAATGGTTTTATCTTTTTGTTTTGTTGTTTTGGTTGTTTTGGTTGTTTTGTTGTTGTAATTTATCTTTTATTTTTCATTTATTGTGCGTTTCTTGTTAATTGTTTGTAATTAAATGAAATTGTGCAAGGTCGTTGGCAAATGAAAAACCGCGGAAGATCCATTGAGAAGTGTGCTGCCAATTTATTTTCATAAACTCTCACTTAGCGTCGCGTTGAGCCGGCCGGCTTTACTTGGACAGATTGTTTGGTCTTATCAATGAAAATTGATTCCATATTATTTCATTAAAAAAAAAAAGAAAACATACTAAAAATACTACGAAAAAAAATACAATTTTTCCGTGTCAAGAGGATGCGATTTCATGAATGGGAATTTTTTTTTTAGATCAGAAATCTAAAATTGACCTATTAAATGATTTGTTTTTCAGAGAGTTGGGTCCGCAATATTTTAAAAACAAGGTTATTGTGACAACAATAATAGGTCAATTTAATTTAAAGACTTGTTCGAAAAGGATCATTTTAACCCTTTATCGTATGGTGCCGACTTTAGAAGCACTAGCATGGGCCATTGAAAGCATAGACGAACCGGCATCAACCTTGGCTTCAACAATCTCGGTGCTAGTCTTATGAAAAGTTTTCTTTTTCTTTATTTTCTTAATTTAAGAATTAAATTTGGGAATTACCATATAAAAACTACCTCATAGAACACATCCGTCGCAGTATTCTTATGGGCATTCTGAGCCATACAAAATGTATATAGAAATGATCAGCGTCACTAGGGGACTCGATTTAGTCATGTCCGTCCGTCTGTATAAAGTTTTCTTATAGAATGAATTGAGCTATCTTGGCGAAATTTGGTATGCCTGCTGACGGGGACATGAGTAATAACAAGTTCGAGAACGAATCCCGATCGGACCATTGTTAGGGGTACCTCAAGTATGGGTCTGTTATGATAATCCCAAAAACAGCTCTAAAACCGGAGTTTTTTGAGATTCTTGATGAACTTGACATTTGAATATATTTAAAGGCAATAATGTGATTTCCGAAAAGTGGGCGTGACAGAAGGGCGTTTTTCGAAAATTGTCTCCTGAACCCGAAATTCAAATTGCCTTCAGATGACGTTAACCCGTGCCGAGTTGAGACTGAAGTTTGGTAAGCTGGCCAAAGAAGCCCATAAATCCTCAGAAGTCAGCTCCGACCTCCATTACTCTTTTACCCTAAACATTTTCTCGGATTATACCTACCCCGTATTTCCCCTCTTCCCATACAAAAGTTAAATTTGTATAAATTTCCGCCCCACTGTCCTAACTAGCCTCTGGTTGCCCCTAAATGATTCAAACGTATGACCGACCCTCGTTATTTTTATACCTCAAACATTTTCTCTCAACAAACCTACCCCCTATCTCTTCATGTATAATATTGGGAGTGAGCCATAGACAATAGAATTGAGTATATTTTTATAATGTTGCATCCAACACAGCATCACAAGATACGAAGGTTCCACTGCGCTCTACAAATGACATTGTACCCATTTTGCCTCATTAGTGGGCATGGTCCCAATCGGCGATGCTGCGTCGAGTTCCGGTGCCATACTCACTTCATAGATACCACAGCCCCCACGATACTAACGAAGGGCCGTACCCAAAAGTCCGGGCAGAATACTAAAAGAAATTCTGGGCCACCCCGGTCCCTGTGGTACCATTTTTGCGTCATACATAGAGGTGTGAATACAACTTTAACTAGTATAGCTGTACCACACCAACACTAATTGCAGGTCGTATGGTTATCCTTGCCATCATTCCCCAGAAGGTTTCTGCACTTCCAATTTGAGCCCATGCCCGAATCATGTATTGGTGGACATTTGGCTAGGGTCCGCGGGTTTTCCAAGCCCGTAAATCATCAATGATTCCTCTGCGGGAAGGCAATGGCATATACCATTCGGTAAAATTGCCTAACTCAAGGCTTCATAACATCCGATCGTCCGATCGCTCGACAATTTACCCGTCGATGCCATTAAGAAATGACGCAAAAAATGTAGCTTCTGAGCACTACCTTTTTTTTTGGTAATAATTTGGATAGACTAAACTAATTTTTGCACGGCCTGTTCATGTTATGTATGTATAAGTTTCAGTCCATGTGTTCACATCACCAAGATTTTCTCTCAATCCGGGTTCACATACCAACTCGCTGTGCAAATATCCGTATCGACCTGTATTTAACAATTCTTCAACCTACCTTCAGAATTGGTGCCATAACATGATATTGGTATATGTTTATAATGTTGATCCACACTGATATCAATGATACAAGGTTCCACTGCGCTCTACAAAGACATTGTAACCCAATTTTGCCTCATTAGTGGGCATGGTCCAATCGGCGATGCTGCGTCGAGTTCCGTCCATACTCACTTCATAGTACCAACCCACGATACAACAAGGCTACCCAAAATCCGGAGATCTAAAAATTTCATGGGCCACCCCGTCCCTGGTCATTTTTGCGTCATACATAGAGTGTAATAAACTATAATAGTATAGCTGTACAACCAACACTAATTGCAGGTCGTATGGTTATCCTTGCCATCATTCCAGAAGTTTCTGATTCCAATTTGAGCCCATGCCCGAATCATGTATGGTGGACATTTGGCTAGGTCCCGGGTTTTCCAAGCCCGTAGAATATAAGATTCCTCTGCGGGAAGGCAATGGCATATTATTCGGTAAATATTCTACTCAAGGCTTCATAACATCCGATGTCCGATCGCTCACAATTTACCCGTCGACTGCCATTAAGAAATACGCAAAAAATGTAGCTTCGAGCACTACCTTTTTTTTTTGGTCAATAATCTTGGATACTAAACTAATTTTTGCACGGCCATGTTATGTTATGTATTATAAGTTCATCCATGTGCTTCACATCACAAGATTTTCTCAATCACTGGTTCACACTAACCAAACTCGACTGTGAAATATCCGTATCGACTGCATAACAAGCTGTCAACCATAGCCTTGTCAGTAACTGATAATCCCGTCATGATCAGATCATTGGATATGACCTACTTTTAAGCTTCTAATGCCTGCCTTTGGTACAAATTGGTCAAATCAAAGCTTCTCTCTTCTTGCTGGGCAGGTCTTTCGGATGGAAACCGTTCATTCCATCACTCTTCCTCTGACAACAGTTCCAGAAAATCCAAAAAATTATAAGTAAAATTGATCCCTGGATGTCTGCTTGTAGTAACTTTCACCAGATAAGAATGTTATACTTATTCAATTTTTTTTTTTGTTTTTCAAAAATCCATTCAGTCGGAGTCATTTTGAGTCCAATTGCAAAGAACTTCCAGCAAAAATTCCAAACTGCTTTGTTTGCGAAGTCATTTTTTTTTTCTATACGGGCTTCTAAATTGATGTTAACGAAGCTTAATTGATTTCGTTTGTATGGGTTCTATACGTGCAGCATCATTGTAGTATGCGTGAATACACAGCAAGAAAAAGTGAGCAAATTTCATTTAATTTTATGCCATCTAAAATAAATAAATTGATTGCGAAAAAATTGTTTAACTACATACTCTACGCTGCTCAAAGGAGCAAAAGGACACAATATAGAGGTATTATAAAATGGAGGTATATGGTATAACACATCACATTAAACGATATATTCAACCTACTTTGCATGACTACGATAGGCGATATTTCATGAAAACGTTGCCAGGGTGTATGGAATAAGCAACCATTTCACAACATTATGTTGCATATTCAAAGCGTTTGGGCAACGTTTTTATGCAGCCACAGAATGGTACAAAAAAAATTTATTTCAATTATTATTTTTCTTAATTTTGGAATATTTTTTTTTTATGGAAAAGACGCTTGCTCTGAGGTATTCAAATAGATTTGCAAAAATTATGAAAGGCTATTGGAGGCGCCGAATATCAAAAAGTTCAAATTTTTCATATTGTCCGTAGGTTTTTCGTATACAAATATTTCTGGTTTAGTTTTTAATGTTTCGAATGAGAAAGTGGTCACTCTTTAGAGCTTGGATTAGCGTACTTGGTGGCAAAAAAAAATCGCATCCCAACTATATCGCTTCCATTTTTGGGGAATATTAAATTCTGCTTCTCATACAAGCCCTTTGGAAGTGTAAGTCTTTTTTTGCAGTGTATTACCCCAAAGCAGAGAGACCGAAAACATCATCATACGCTAGAACCGCATATGACGTACTAAACTGGCAATAAGAACTCTTCCCCGATTGCACCATTGAATTATACAGCTCCAATCCGTGTGACTATTGCGCGTGCGACATTATAGAAATTAGAAGGGGAAAAAAATCCAACTGCAATGAACAGAAGAGATGAAATTAAAGGGAGCATTCGATTTTGGTGTATATTTCAACGGTCGGTGTATTATTTTTTTTTTTTTTTCAAATTACTTTTGACTTACATAAAATGAACTATTGAAATTTCAACATAATATACAACAACAATACCAATATACTATGTATGTATATAAGTACAATCGGTAACTGTTACAATTATCTATCAATCCAATTACATATTTGAAACTTCATCTAAGCCATCGATTCACTAATTAAATGTTACTATTAAATGAAAGAAAGGCATAATTTTAAATCACAAGGAAGTGTTTAAAAAAAAAAAATAAAAAAGAAAACCAATGAAGTCTTGAAAAGTAAGGACGCAAGAGAACGGAATTGCATGAAGATGTTACAGATTGGCCTATAATGAACGTTATATGCTGGAGATTAATTTTACTAGATGATTTCCTCCATCTTTGAAGTTCATTATTTATGAATTTGCGAATTCGACACCCTTCTTGATGTTCTTCTTCAATTCGGGAATTGCTTCAGCCAATAATTTCTCCTCATAGGAATTCAATTTCGGCAAGCCAAGATTCTCTTGCAGACCACTTTTTCCCAAAACCAATGGAGTAGAAAAGAATGTTGCTTCGGTTACATTCGATTCTACGTAGGAGCATTCAATAACATTCTTTTCGCCACTTAAACCTCGTAGCAATGAGCCGGCGAAGCGTGCGCCAGCGTATGCCATTGACAATGTAGCTGAACCGGCGCCAGCCTTGGCTTTAACAACCTCAGTACCAGCTTCCTGAATACGTTTGGTCAATTGCTCAATCTCGGATTGAGATGCTTTCAATGCAGGTTGGCATTGTGAAATGACTGGCAGTATAGTCACACCGGAATGACCACCGATGACTGGAATTTGTACGCTCTGAGGATCGACTTTCAGACGGTGTCCGATGAAAGCGCGTGCACGTACAACATCCAAAGTTGAAATACCAAAAAGACGTTTGGGATCGTAGACACCAGCCTAAGAGTGAGTTTTTTAAAAATTTAAATAATTTTGAAAGTATCCTACTGACCTTCTTCAAGATTTCAGCGGCGATTGGCACTACTGTATTCACAGGGTTGGTAATGATACCGACTAGGGCCTTGGGGCAGCTTTTCGCAATTTCATTGGCAATATCGCGCACAATTCCGGCGTTGACATTGAAGAGATCATCACGAGTCATGCCAGGCTTGCGGGGTACACCAGCCGGGATGATGACGACATCAGCCTCTGAAAGATTACGTTTATTATTAGAAATTGAAATATCGAACTTAAAAAAAAAAAAAACTAAGTCTGCTTATAAAAAATACTACTAGCATCCAGTATCTCACTAATGGTAATCTCACATTGTACCACATTGTTTCAATCGACGTTTAGATATGACTTATCAAATTATGAAAATGTAACCAAGAATTGACATTATCAGTGTTCGCTGGCATTCTTATCTATAAAAATTACGCATGAATAATTTTCATCAGCATCGCTTATTGATTTCCTTCGCAACCAATACTCCAGGGGGCAAGCTTTGAGATCTTAAAACGTAAAATGTGGAACCCCTTCCTTGATTGACCTTTCATGATTGATGAATGACATATAAGACTGATGGGCTGCACTTACTGCTCAAGGCCTTGCCGAGGTTTTCGGCTCCCATGAAACCCTCGGCATGGCTGTTGGTGTCAATATGGGATAAATCCGCGGCGACGCCAGGAGTATGTACGATATCATAAAGTTGAAGCTGTGTTACGTGGGGATTTAACTTCAGGAGCAATGAAAGTGGCTGCCCAATGCCACCGGAAGCGCCACAAACAGCAACCTTATAGTTGTTCTAAAAATAATAAACAAACCATCATCATGATTCGCTTTTAATACTATCTACTAATCTACTATCAACGTAACCGCATTTTGCATTATTCGATTACGTAAATGTGCAAATCCACACACACACACACGCGCGTTTATAAATATGCACACGTATATATGCACCCACGCGTTTTCACTTGCAATTTACGATGCACCTTTCTTGATGAAATTGTAATTGATATACCTGTTTGCTGGTGGAGAAGCTCCTTGCTGTTTGGAAAGCTAATTGTTTGGTTAACACCTGCTTCAACATCTTGTTTGTCCTCTTTGTAAATCCTCCACTGGGAAAAGCCGACCTTCAACTGCCATAGGGATGCTCGATATACATCGATCATACAATACAATCGATGTTGTAAAGGCAGTGATGCTAACTTTGCGCTTTTTAGAGGCCCACAGCGCGAAATTTTTGTATTTTGCGCTAAACTTTTATAAGCGCGAAAATTAACGCTTTTTGGCTTCGCTAATCACAAATATACATTATGAAATTTTTTTTTCATTGTTTACATTCAATGGGCATTAACCAGGCTAGTGCTTTGGCTACCTGAAGCAACAAACTTTGGCGCACAGGTTCTTAGGGCTCCGAGAACGATCCTAATGGAAATGAGCGATATCCGCACACTGCCACACCCACAAATGGAGATTTTTTGCAACTTCCGCAGAAAGTATAGAAGCTTCATATTGGAAACATAGGTCGACCAAGAGGAATAAAAGGTTTACGGGAAATATTGATGTGTTTTTAAATCGAACGGAAGTCTTTAACACAAAGTTCAATTAAAAAGATTTTTTGCAATAATCATATTACGCTAGCAGCTCCACTCGATTGGTATATTAAACATATAATACATACGACTAACAAGGCAACCTTAATATTTCGATTTTTAATAGAATTTTTCATTACAAAAGGTATTTTAACAAAATCGGACACCGAAATATGAGGAATATAACAATTGAGCTTAGATAATAGATTCAGTTAACTGAGTATTCATATGTATTGAACAGCACAAAAATACATTAAAAACTGAGTAGAATTTCATTAAAACACTAAAAAAAAAAAAAAAAAATTAGAAATATATTGTTATCTAAATCAGAGCTGTAGAATGTCAATCATTTAATTAATTCAATATCAATACAATATTGAAAAATAGATTGTAATTCATTGGTACAGAACCATGAAATTTTGATTTAATTCTTGTATGACTTGTGTGAATTTTAAATTACTGTATTGCAAGCTTGATTTATTTTAATGTACAATATATTTAATAAGAATTAAATCATTGTTTATTGCATGTTAATCAGGATTAAAGTCCACAATTTAAGATTTGAAATCATTGATTTTGACAAATTTCAAAAAATGTACGGTATTAAATGGCCAATTAAAATATAATGGCTTGTTTTGACACACAGGACGTTCAAGGTCATTTTAATTAAAAAAATTAAATCAAAATTCAGAAATGATTATAACTCTTTCAAAAGTGGACGGCAGTAGCCTCACTAACGGATTGTAACAACTTATTTTCATATACGTACGTTTCACAGGTCTCATGAACATGTTTTATTGCTTACTATGACACATATTTGATTGTTTGTTGAATATGATGCAGTTTAGAAAGGTGCGATTTTTAATTTTATCAATCACTGACTAACATGGCATGGAACAATGCATTAAATATTTCTGATTTTTCAAAAATGAAATTTTTTTTGGCATTTAAATCAAATGATTGAAATCGTTCTGATTTATCAAACATTTAAATCTTTTGGATTTATCACTGAAAATATTTTGAATAATCATATTTAATTGATCTTAAATCAAATGATTGAATTCAAAATATAAATTTCTTGAGTATTTATAAATGTCTTAACAATCATCAAAGAATAAATTTCAATTAAATTACTTTGATTTTATGAAATTTCAATTAAATAACATAAATAAATAAAAATTAATTAAATTCGTAATGATTAAATTTTAATTACAGCTATATCTAAATACTTTGTTCTTTGTTATTATTGTTCATTTTAAAGCGTAAGAGAATTACGAAACTGTTGCATGTTCAGATCGACTTGAAGGGCGACCAATTCACGTCTCTCGTCAAAGATCTGCTTAGCGAGCATGCATTTCTTTTGTTCAAGTAGCTCATTTTCACGCAAGTACTGTTCAATGATTTTGCCATAATCACAATCGGAATTTGGATTATCAGCGGCAGCCGTTACGGATTGCTGCTGACCATTTAAATTTGCTGAATATTGCTGTTGCTGATGCTTCAAGCGTAATATTTCCGCACGTTCCGAGCTGATGCGTGTTTGCAATTGAGACTTCCAAACGAGCAATTCACGATTTTCGAACTGAAGGCGTAGAAGGGTCGCATAGTCAGCATGCGTTTTGGGTACCATAAGAAAACCAGTACTCTCATCAACGTAGAGTCCATCTGGATTTGAAGGATATCCTTGATCGAAATCCAGATTCATTTGTTCATTACCATAATGCTGTGGGGTACTTTTCGACTCTGAGGATCGCAATGTCACAGACGTTTTAATCGAATCATCATCAGAGCAGCTTAATTTCGTTTGCTTACCACCACCAACGGAGTTCTGTTGTGTCAATGCTTTGAATTCTGTGCTATCCGTGGCGATTGTTGAATCTTCGAATTTTTCCTGCTTTTTCTCAAAACTGCGTAATTTCCTTTTCAACTGTGTTATCAGTCGCTGAACTTCCCACAATTGTTCTTCGCGTTTCGTTGAAATAAACCCAGCATTCATTTCAGCATGTATCTGCATTATTAGACTCTCCTGCTTGCGTAATTCGATTTCGATGTCATTCGGTGATTCCGGTAGTCTAGGACTTGTCGGTGTAAGTGGCGCAATATATCTAAAAGGAAAGAAAAATAAAATTAAAAAAAAATATATATGGAAGAATAGAAGTGAAAGTAGTCCAAGTATTTGTAAATTAACTTTAGGAAGAATCGAACGATTTTATAAAAGCGTCTTCTTCTACGCGACTTTCTCGAAGGCATTTTGTTTAGATACTAGAGTGGAGATTTTTGTTGATTAATCTTCGGCAGCCTTAAGAGATCTTATCTTATGTTTGTACAAGATTTAGTTGACTTACTTTGTCAAGCAAACATCTGGGAATAGATTAGAACAGTGACAGAGCAACGTTACTAACAAGCGGTGCGACATATTCAACGGCGGACACAATAGCATTGCGAGTGTTTGGGCGTTCATTTTGTTGCTCTTCTCATTCTGGATGATCGCATCGAAGTGTAGCAATATCCAACATAATAAAATTCGATTGCAACTTGGCAATTGTTCGAGTAGCTTTTGCAGTTCTTCTTGTTGTTTCGTCACTTGTGGATGGGCAGCGATTTCTTCGAAGCGTGCGATCAAATCGGTTGTCAGAATTGGTTCCGGTAGTTCTCTGGAAAGAAAATGAAACGAGATAAGTAAAATTTTGATTGCAAGCAAGAGACTCATACCTGAAGAACAGTTTCAGCAGACCACAAGCCGTCGGAATGTCGAGTTCATCAGTTTCGCTGTGTCTCTCGCGATTGTTGTAGAGTAACTTGAAATGCTGTAAACGCGTTTTCACCGGTTCGACTTTATACAACTGTTCACTTTTCAGTCCATGCTCTTGGAGATAGTCGATGCAGTCTCGTACCACTAATGGTAAGTCAATTCCATCGTGACAGCGACTTCTTTCGGTTGCCAAGCTAATGGAAACGCCGAAAACTGGCTGCATATCACCCAATTCCAATATATCCTCAGACGCACCAACTTTAAGTTTCTTTTCCTTCTTATCTTTATCTTTTTTCTCGGACTTATCTTTCTTATCCTTTTTCTTTTCGGATTTATCTTTATCCTTTGACTTGTCCTCCTCTTTGCACTCCTTTTCCTTGTCCTTGTCACGTGACTTCTCGCGTTTCTCCTTACTCTTGGATGAAGTGAATTTGAAAGCCTTCGACTTTTTCGATTTGGACTTCTGAAAGAGTGAAATCATGTATGATCTAATAAAATTATTTTTGAAGTCTTACTTTGCATCTGGATCTTCTTCCGGATCTTCTAGATCTTCTTCCAAAGCTGAAATGCATATAAAAATATTTAAATTTCCCAAATTGCTTTGCTGTGACAACAGTACCAGCGTAGCCGCGATCCTTTTTGTCTTTTTTATCCTTGCGCTTCTTTGGATCCTTCTTGCTTCCATCTTCGTCCTCGTCTAGATAAAAAGTCATTTTTATTGATAAATGTCAATCGCTTAATTAATGACGGAAATATCAAAGCCGAAGTTGTTGTTTTAAGTTTTCTCTTACAATCGCTCTCCTCTTTGCCCTTCTTTGTCAAGCCCGGGAATTCTTTTTCAACCTCCGGTGAATCGAAATCCATGTTTATTTATATTTAAACTTTCAATTTTGATCACATATTATCGGACATACATAATTATATGTGTTATCGAACTAATGCATTATTTATACGCTATGTTGCACGTTATGACAATTTCGATAATAAACGACACTTTTTGTTTTTTTGACTATGGACGCAATTTGCAATTTGGATTTTATCGGCTGTGCAGATTCGGATTCTACATATTTAAACTTGAATACGCAACCTTTTAAAAGTACTGTAAAATATGCCAATTGTGTTTTATCCCATATTTGGATAATTTCTTCACTCAATCTGAATGGAAAATATGATTTATATCGAAATTGTATGATACATTTAAGTAATTTACTACTACATATTTTGAGTTACATATTTATTGATATATTTTGTTAAATATTGCTTGACTCTTTTGATATAAAATATTAAAACACTCTGAAATCGTTTAAATCCAATGTTTCAATTTGATATGGTACCATATTTTGAATTTTTGTTTTAATTCTAGTTTTAGTTGAAAATGGAAAAATGGTTTTGTTTCCAAATATGAAAGAATTTTTTATGAAAAATTTATATGTGTAATAGTACTGACAGATTAGGGTGTGAAATATTTATTTTTTTATGAAACCTATTGATTTGTTATATTTTTTTGACAATTTCTGACTATAAATGATTAAGAAATATGTGTATATTTAAATATGTTTTACGAAAATATTTCGAGTGCAATTTTTACGTATATTAACTTAAAAATTTGAAAATGAAAATATTTTAAATTGATAAGGACTCCGATCGTAGTTATGGTAGCGTTTTTCTCTCTTACCCCTGCACCCTTGCCCACGAAAATTTGTTTGAGGCCTTTTACATTAGTCAATTTGACCGTCAATTCTACATTTTCAGTACAAAACGATAACATATCGTTATCGAAAACTTGAGCGTTTTCTGGTTGCACGTACTCGCTCAATCCGTTTTTGCTCTCTTTCGTTTATCGAACTTATCGATGGCTGGGAGCAAATTTCTGACATATATTTTATTCGTTTTCGTTGTTCGTGGAGACAGCATCGCATAATATTATATGTTATTACTTATTTTTCTTGATCAATATTTTAGGATCTTACATTCTTGTATGGACCGTAAACTATACATTATTAGATATGAAGAAAAATGTGATGAATATAATTTAAGTTTAAGGCGAAACTCCATAAACGACTGCAATGGCGGTTGTTGCGGTATACGCGGCAAAGGTAAAACATTTGTGCTGCTTCCATTGAATCAATGTATTGAAATGTATTTAAATGGAAGCAGCTACATTTCTTCCGCCTCAAACGCCTGAAATGTTCCGTCGTTTCTGGAGTTTCGCCTTTATTCTTTTGACCATATGAAAAGCGTATAGATAGTTTACTCTTACAATTTGTATATAAAATATATTTTCAAACAGAAAATTTTAACAGCTACTCACTAAAAATTGTCTTTTTCAAAAAGCATTTTTAATTCAAGCATTTTGAAATACTCCTTAGCATCAATAATTAAATTCATTAAAACAAAACAGGTAGTGCTGTATTTATGTTTCTGCTATCAACCCATAATCAGAGATACATAATTTATTTTGCTAGTATTTTATAAAATATCACCCCTGTGTGGAAGAGGAAAATGTCATAAAAGGCATACAAAGCAAGAATTGACGATCAATTCTTTCGAGGAAGTGTAAAAGCGAATGCAACTCCAAAAGGGAATATCGATAGGAATTTACGGTCAGCTATTGACTAATGTAAAAGGCCTCTTTCATTATCGAAATGTCTTAACATGTAAATGGCCTATTATATATAATTTCAGTGGTAGACAGTGATGCCACATCATATTTTTAGAATACGCGCGGCCCACGTTCAAAAATCCGTAGATTTCTGTGAATTGCACAGGAAAGTTCGTAGAACTAAAGATTTTTTTAAGGTAAAAGCTAAATGTCCACTTCAATCAAAATGTTTGTTTCCATAAGCAACACACGTATAAAAAACGAAGCGGCATGCAATTGAAAATTTCATTCGATAACTTTTCGTTTGCATGATTCCACTCAAAACGAAATGCAGAAAAGTACTCTGGAGACTTCAAAACCAGTGATGCCAGATTGTGGGTTTTTCCCCATATTGTGGGTTTTTTCACTCAAAAAACGTGACATGGGGAAAAGTATGGGTAATTTTATATCGAAATTTATGCACTACATTTAAGGTATATTTACTACTACAATTTTAAGTTACTTTTATTTTTTTGTTATTTTCTTGATACTTTTATCAAAATATTAAAATATTAAAATATTGCGTTTAAATCCAATGTTCAATTTTGAAATCGGTACGCCCATATTTTCAAAAAATCATTCTGGGTTTTTTCGTGGGTTTTTATTTTTTGAAAATGGGGAAAAATGGGTTTTTTTCCAATATATGAGGGTTTTTTTATCGATAAAATCTGGCATCACTGTTCAAAACTGTATTATTTTTCGTTAGAGGTAGCACTTACGAAAGGAAATAAAGGAACTGACATTTATTTCGATCGAAATTTGTTGAGCGCGTCGAAAGTATTAGGACATTTGAATATTTTTTATAATTTTTGAACTCAAATTGAATTTCCAGCAGGTTGTCCTATTTTATTTTTTAAATAATGTGCTTTGGCTAAAATAATAAGCTCTTTAACACTTGAAAATATTTTCAAAATTTTAATTAATTTCTACCAAAACTGGTCAAATTCTACCAAGCCGGCAGCACTGTACATAATCCGCTGATGCGGCCAGTATAAATGAATACTGCTATTTAAAAATTAGCTAAATTTTCAAAATCCGTTAGAATCCTCTTGATTTGGGCACTCCTACCGCGTCGTTTCTTTTTGAATAGCCTCGGCGCTTTTAATATTTTTTTAAGTGACAGCCGCAGCTGCCGCAAATAACTCTCTAGCGCGACCACAATTAATAAATACTTTCTTAAGCGGACAATTATGGGATCTAAAATGTGTCCGCTTAACAAAGGTGTCCGCTTGAGATTGAGAAGCAGGAATACTAGAGCATTCCCAAAAAGTGCCCTCTTAAGAGCGGCGTTCGCTTAAGAGGAGTGTCCGCAAGGAGAGAGTATACTGTATACACATTTTTTGGTTTTATAATATGTATATACAATTTTTTTTAATGGTTAATTTCTCGTTCTTGATTTCCCTGTGTTTTCAAAACATTGTTCGTGTGTCTGACCCTCGAGATACATTTTTTGAATTTCAAACTACCGTCTGCTTCTCGAAAACAAACAGGTGGTGATCCAAAAATACCGTTTTTCGATATTGTATATTACGTATTGATTTCCAATATATCGAAAAAAATCACTCATATATTTCATATCGACGTTTAAAAAATATCGATATATCTAATTAGCGATACTTTCAGCCCATCCCAATTTTTAATAGGCTTGTAGACCGCAGTGATGCCAGATGAGTAGCTTTTACGCTAGATCTAGCAGATTTTTAAATTGAGCAGCGGGAAAAAAATCATCATTCCGGCGAGCAGAAAATCTAGCGGAATTTTTCGGCTGATACGCAAAGTTTTCATAATTTTTGATTTTTTTTACTTATAATTAAGTCGAGTTTGACATTCAAGTTTTTTGTTTACTTATAGATCTATTTCGGCACAGCACTAAACTGCCAAAAACTGCTAAATTTTGCCAAAAACTGTTCTAGTACTACCCATGATTTTGCTAGATTTTGACAAAATGAAATGCATTGACTTGTCAAATTCTTTCATTTGAAATCATTAGTTCAAGAAATTGTAAAATTGGGCAATTATGCGCTTTTGCAGTACGGAAAGAACACAATTTTGAACATTTCTATTTCGATATAATTTGTCAAATCTATTTTGTTGCTATGTTTGTTTTAATTTCTTGACTGTCTTTTTTTTTTTTGTTTAGGGTATTCCTTAAATTGAAAGATTGAAAAAGCGAAAAAATGTTGAAAAATTTTTTGCTGACACAAATTTTTAAATTTCTTCGAAATATATACCTTAGGCGTTTCTCATCTTGTTTTTATGCTGTAAGATTCCCGATGATAAATTTCATACAAATTATTAATAGTCAAAGAAATTATTTTAGACGCAGTGAGCTAAAAGTAGGACGAAAACGGTTAATATATTACGATTTGGTTTAAAGGTTGACTCTTTTTTTAATTTGCTTTACGCAAAGAAGCGTCGGTGAAATAATTTGCCAAATATATATTTGTTCGTGGAAACGCATTCGCAAAGAGTAAAAGGAAAAATAAAAATATTTGAAAATAAATATTTTATCGTGGAAATCAGGACTTACGAGTTTTAGAGGTTTTCGAGGAAAATACACGTTTAAGGGAAAGCCCCTGTTATTATTTTTTGTTTTGTTGTTTTTTGGTTTATGGAAAAAAACTGACATTTTTGAATTAGCCGCGAAACCTAGCGGAAACTGAAGCGCTGCCTAGTAGAATCTTACATAATCGATCTGGCAGCACTGGCAGGCATTGCTCGGACTTGAAATTGAAAATTGAGAAATTACTTCCAGAACGGAATCCGAGTGCGTTCAATGATAAAAGTGAAGTTGAGCCGTTCGAATGTGCCAGCGGAAAAATAGAATCGTGCAAAGTGCTTGTGATAAATACGAAATGAACTGAACCTTTTTCGTAACGTAATCAATTTTGTGTGTGCTCTGTGTAATAGGAAAATCTCGTCATCATTGACAAAGAACGAAAACCAAACAAAAAACAAAAAAAAAAAAATCAAATAAATAATTCAAAGACGAGTCAACACACAGAGTTATATACATACATATATATGTGTATATATATAATGGGACACCGCAATATATAAAATAAATAAATATCTGCAAGTTCACGGCAACAAAAGGAAAAACGAAATTGTCATTTTCTTTGATTGAAAAGCGGAAAAGCTCGAATCCAAGTGAACCGTATTAAATAGATAAAATTAATTATTTATGTAGGTACATACAAGCGCATACATACGACGCAACATACACACACACACACACATGCTTACATACATTTTTGGTCATAATCGAGCATGTTTTAAAAAGAAGGTGGCTAAGTGCGTGCGATTTTACGTAGTTAATTCTTTTTTCTGATCAAGAACAAAAGCTGCACATTTTTTTTTTTGCTTTTGCCCATCGACAACTCGTCTTCTGGGCAGCAGCATATTTATCAGTGTATGGGAAGAAGAAAAACTGTTGACGCCGCCATGCAAATAACGACCAAAAAAAAAAAAAAAAGAAAGAAAAAAATACGAAAATATAAAATCATGATGAAAACTTCGATGGAGCGAATGGGCAACCAACCAGGCAGCAATCGCTTCCAGACAGCGACTGAGACGCATCACTGGTTCATGTTGACCTGCGACTGAAGAAAGAATAAAAGAAGGAGAAAAAAAATCAACCACACGCTCAACAATATGGCTAGAAAATCGAGAACCTGCCAACGAGCGCTGAGCGCTGAGAGAGCTTATGGCGACGGCGACTCTCCAATTTCCCGTGGAGCGAATCTATTCGAATCAGAGCAAAAAAAAGCGGGCGTTCTCTTTTTGGCGTGAGGTTTTTTGGCGTTGTTGGAGCTACCTACTGCTATTTTGACGTCAAATTCAATATGATAAGTTCGGGCAATTGCTAAAAGATAATTAATCTCATTGCCGATATCATCGAGTACGCGTACATAGGTTCAAGATAAAAGGGCACGCCCATTTGAATTCCTTTGGGGCCAAAACAGTTTGATCTAATTATTTTATTCGCATTTAAAATGATGCGAAATGTGATTTGCACTACTTAAAGGCGATTTTAAGGGAAGATAAAAAAATTTTATTTATGAATAAGTGGAATTTAATAATATGGAATTAGTTGGGAGTTCAGAATGGTGTAATGTTACCGGTCAAAATAGGGGAGAACCTTAGCGTGACGGTTTTATGATTGGATGAAATCCAAATTATGGACAAATGCCTTCTCGGGTATTTCTCTTTAGACCTTCAAGAATTAGGTCAACACTTTGGGGTCCGCTTATGGAATTGTGTGAGGGTAAATATGCTCCCGAAACTATTCAGCTTAATACTTAACCCACTAACTTTTACGCCTGAAAACGGGAACGATTTTAAAAGCTCTTTTCTATGTTATATTTTGCTTAAAAAAAACTGACTGTCTTCAAATGAGAACGCTAAGCTATAATAGGCTGTAAAGGACAAATATGTCCTACACTGAGTTTCTCTCTATAGCGAATCTTCTCATTTAGACTGTTGTTAATTTTTTCCCCTGAATGTCTCAAAACAAGGCCTAAAATTCCATAAAAATTAATTTTGAAATCTTCTTAAAACAAAAACTTGGTCCTATAAGGTCCCATAAAATTTTTCATGATCACTTTTTTGCCCTAAGACTCAACTAAAGATCATAAATGTTTTTAATTTATGGGAGATTCCCCTAAACTGGCAACAGTGCTCCTCAAGGCCCTTTCACAAAATTTTTAGTACCTTTTTTTTTCTCCTTTTAACGAATTCTCTCTATAAAGAACTTTTTCCGCGGTCCCTTGGAAGTAATACTTCAGAGCTACTTATTTAAATCAGATGAGCTTGACATCGCCCGACCAATTGTTGGGTGTATCTGCAGGCTAACATATTCCCTATGCCGAGACATTTTTCCTAGAGAATAAAAAAAAAATCATAAAAAACGCTTTAGAAAATGTTCACTGGGTTAAAAAAAAATCTGTAGTCTATTCATATACATACATATATTTTAGGAGGGTAGATACGGCGCTCTTCAACTTGGCCACCTTCTTTCCATTCAAACAATCCGCATTCAAACTCAATTGTTATCCGCAAAGACCGGAATAAAAAAACACATTCTCTCGGATAGTAAAATTGAATTTCAATATCTTTTAGATACGACGGAAAGTGATTACAACAACAACAAAAAACAACAACATTGTAAAAGCGAGCCATTAGAAAAATCACATCAAAGCGAACGAAGGAAGCTGCAAATTGATAACCAAATTAGTCGACTCGGGAATTTTATGCTTGCTTTTGTTGCCTTCGTGGCTGTCGCTGTTGTTGTTGTTATTATTGTTGTTGTTGGCATTATTGTTTTCATGCAGCCGCATACCGATTGTATGTGAGACACGCGTTCGTGTGATTGTGTTTGTGTGTCGCTATGGCCGAAAGCGGGTCGTCAGGTCGGCAACGGAGCAGTAGCGGCCAACGCCGCCAATTGGTGAGTATTTTTTTTTTTATTCTTCTCCTTCCTCTTTCGTTTCTTCTTTTCACTTTCAACATACTTAAGTATTCAAAATATCCTTTATGGCCTTAAAACATAAGAATGCGAGGCGCAAAGAAAAAACCTTCCGTGTGCGTTTCTTCCAACAGCCAAACCCGAATAAGAGCGCTTTGAATTTTCTGGCCGAAACGAAAATGTATTTTGTTCGACCATAAAACCATACGTACAACTGTTCTATTTTGCTCCGAATCTGTTATATTTTGATCATTTTTGCTTCGAATTGATTTGGTTTTTTTCTGATAACGTTTTCGTTTTCTTTATTTTCGAGAACATGTGGAAAAGCTGCGAATACATTGAAAAACATTGTCACGATGAATTCTCACACGCTGCACAGTGGGTCTTTTTGTGCATTTTTCATTTAGATTAGAAGAGCCGTTTAAAAGCGTTTATGAGTTCAAAATTATCACCCACTTTACGAGGAATATTTTTTTTTTTGTAATTCTAAAGCTGGGATAAGACTAACTGCGAAAATATCACAATCTGCGCGCCGATTTTTTATCGGGCCAGATCGGCACGAATTTCAATAGTTTCCACAATCACTGTTGAGGGTCACATTATCGTCGAATATTGTCAAAAAGATATTGGCGAATAATGATTTTGGGACAAAATTTGTTCAAGGCGATCGCACTTGTAACACATCAGGCATGATTGGTGACAAGATTGGTAACTTGACATCTTAACCAACTACGACACAGAGGCCGTCTAATCTTCCCTAAATTAAAGGAATTTCTGGTCTTTCAGCGATACTTAAAACAAGAAAAATCTCACGAGAAATTTTTTGGGTAAAGTTTGGTTTTGTAGAAGATTTCAAAATTCAACATCTAGGATTTAAACACTTTATTCTTAGACTATTCTTCCAAGTATTCAACGACAATAACAAAAAATAATACATAACTTAAAATTTCAGTCTTATTCATGCTAAAAAAAACCAATTTCTTTACAACACTTAGAACACCACTAATACAAGACAATAAAATATGCATGATATGGAAAGAGAAAACAATTTTCATTCTCAAAATAAATATACCTTAAATGAGTTCAAAATTTATATAAAATTACCCATATTTTAACATGTCAATATTTAGGAAAAAACACAATATGGAAAAACATAATGAATAAAATTGGTTAAAGCACATATTTGAAAAAATGTAACTAAATCATAACAATACAACAATCTCAATCTCCTAAATAAAAATTTTTTTTCACATACTTAAAAAATCTAAAATTTGACAATTTTGTTTAGAAGATTTAAAATTCAATTCAAGAATTCGCTTATTCTAATATTTCAAGGTATCAAGGCGGGATTAAAAAAAAAATTACAAATTAAAATAAAATTTTGAAAAAAATAAATTAAAAATTAACAAAATACACATAACAAATAATCCAAAAAATAAAATGCAATAAAACAATTTTAATAAATTTTATTTATAAATCAGTTCAAATTACTTCAATAAATAAATCGAAAAGTCTATAAAGAATAAAAATTAAACAAACTAGAACTTTATATAAAAGGATAATATTTTTGGCTTAAAAACTGTTTTTGAAATACTTTTTTATATAAAGAAGTTTTTAAAAAATAATCCATCAAAAAATCCAAAAAATTAAAACCTGCCAGCATAAATGACAATTTTTTCACTTTGTATTTGATTACATCCGATCCACTGTGCAACATCGCGTCGCACTTGTCAATTCCAAATAAATCGAAGACAGGTCTATGACAGCCCAGAATGGAAATGACAACTAGATACTCTTATATAAAAGGATTATTTTTTGGCCTTCTGGGCTGTTGTTTTCGGCTTTCGGTTTTTTTTTTTTGAAAATTTTTGAAAGTATTTTAGCAAAATTACAAAACGAAACGAGAAAAAAGTCTTGCCACATGCTGTTCAAACTCAAAAAAAAAAAAACTAAAGCCAAAGCGAAAAGAGACGCGATTGAGAGATATTTATGTATTTTATACCGGTTTCTCATGATCCCGGAGAGCGCTTTTTATTTCGTACAGAGCCCGAATATGAAGGAAAAAACTAAAAAAGAAGGAAAAAAACGGAAACCGATTTATGTATTCAAAAGAACCAACGCAGAGCATGAATTTCGCATTTTTGGATTTTTTTTTTCTCCCCCTTTTGGTCATGAAAGTGCTTAGCGTGCTTCGGCTTCTGGCTGAGAACGCCGAGAATGTATTATCTGCGACAAATCAATTTGACTTACTCCAGCACAGACGGATTTATCTGAATCATTCCCACAAAGCAAGCTTGTTCGAGTGTATTCAAAAATGATTGTTGCTGGTTCATCGCACGCGCTCGCTCGCTCTCTCGCTCGATTTGTTTTGATCGGCGAATGTGTTATCGCACACCGTTAAGTAGACAAACTTCGGAAATGCCAGAAAATTGGGACGCCAGAATGATAAGAAAGCTTTGTGAATCTTTAAAATCACTTAAACGATGATTATTAAACATCGAGATAATTGAAATCATCGAACGTTTGATGTGACTTTTTTTTTTGTTCTTTCAAAACATTACGAGTATTTGTTTTTTTCTTCTTTTTGAATGCATAACTTCGTATATTCAGACTTTCATCTCTGAAGCGAGGTCGTTTCGATCGGTCAAATAATTCGTTACGCTGAATTCCGTGCTCGATGGGTGCGCTTATTCCACTGAAAACTGCTTTGATTTTGGCATTAAATGTGGAAAAGATTTCATCGATTTGTATCGATTCAACTTGTGCACCGTTAGAAGTTATATGCCCCAATTTTAATGGCCGACTTTCATATTGTAGTATATGAATATATATTTATGATATAAGTATGTGAATGAAACAGAAAACATATGTCCAGCTTCAATCTTCTAGGGACTGTTTCCACTACAATACATTTAGTATTTATTCCTGGTTTTCAGTACCACCGGATAGAGCTAGAGAAACAATGGATAGCACTATCGATACTATCGATGGTTTCAAACTATCGAAAACATCGATGGTTTTTAAATACTATTGATAGTTTTGATTCATGGACATTTACTTTAGCATTGGAAAGGTTGTGCTGGCGGTGAACAGGGCTTTTTCTGTTTGAAATGGACAAATTCCTAAAAAGTCCTTATTTTAGGTAAGGGCGAGAGCCGCTCGAAAATTTATCTCTCGATTATCAAAAATATCGATTGTCAAAATTATCGATAATCGAAACTATCGATGACGATGGTGATGATGTTGGTGATGATATTGGTGATAATGGATTGTATTATGATGGAAGGTTGTGATGGGTGAAGTGGTTTTTTGATGATGCTAAATGTTGATTAGTGGGGATGAGCGTGAAAATTGTATTCTGATTATAGAAAATGATGATTGTAAAAGTTACGTGATGATGATAGTGAGATGGTGATGATGTTGTGATGATTGTGATGATGTTGATGGTATTGATGTGATTGATTGATGGTATGATGGTATGATGATGTGATGGAATGATGATGATGGTGTGTGATGATGATGGTGAATGTTGATGTGGTGATGATGGTGATGATGATGGTGATGATGATGGTGATGTGATGATGATGGTGATGATGATGGTGAGTTGTGTGATGATGGTGATGATGATGGTGAGTGTTGGTGATGTTAGTGATGATGGTGATGGTGATGATGATGTTAATGATGATGGTGATTATGATGATGTGATGGTTGGTGATGTGATGGTGATGAGTAGTGATGATGGTGGATGATGATGTGATGATGTGTGTTGATGATGTTGACAGTGTTGATGATGACGTGATGATGATGGTGATGATGATGGTGATGATGACGGTCATGGGATGATGATTATGATTATGACTTACGCAATTTCTTGCTTCATCACGTCTCGAAAAATCTTCAGAAATTCTGCGAGTCTTAAGTGTCCCATTTTACAAACCAAATGAGAATTATAGGCATCGTACTAACATTTTATTGTATGCACTGATGCCAGAACGAGGGGTTTTTTCCATTTTGATGGAATTTTTCGATTTTACCTTTAACCAAAAATCACTTCAAATGTTTACAAGGGATTTTTACTGATCACTTTCCTAAAGAACAGTAGGCAGTTCGCCTACAATCTCATATACTTTGTAGCTTATTAATATTCAGGTCACTTACAGTCTCGTATACTTTGTACGCGGTAGGCACTGTTGGCCGCTGGGTTATAGAAATCATTTGAAAATCTCGCTTCTTCTCTTTGTATATTCCGAAAATTGGAATAGAATCAGAGAGCAGATTAAAATTCGGGCATCAAAGATTCAAAAGCGAGCACATTTGCCAATAGTCGGCAGATAGTATTTTGTTGTTATTTTCATACCAAATTACCGTTTTTCCTTGTTGTTTGAGTATAAATAAAATTATTTCCGACTACTACTGGTACATGCCAAACTTGGGAGCATTTACCTATAGGTATCGTTTTTCTTGATTTTTTTTTCTTGTCACAACCCAGCTAGACATTTTGAAGATTGTTTTATGAGAAGATTCATTTACGAGTCTTTTTCGAGCCCCTTGATGATTAGAAAATTATTGATCACATGCATGATTAACAGAAGACACGAAAAGGACTCTTCTATACGTTTCAAAATGACTTAAAGATGATAGCAAATATGCGCCGTAGAAGACTCGAAGATGATAGGAATTATGAGTCGCAGAAGACTCGTAAATGATGACGAACATGACTCGAAAATCATAGCATATATGAGTCAATAAAGACTCGAAAATTATCAGAAAATTGAGCCAAAAAAGACACAAAAACGATAGTGAATATGAGTCGTAAAAGACTCAAAAATGATATCAAATATGACTCGAAAACGACTCACAAATGATATCAAGTATGACTCGCCAAGAAGAGTCGTGGCTAGGGTTCCATTTCCTCCCGACAAAATTATTATTTTTGAGCAGAAAACGAGCTAGCTGGGAAACCATATCTGTGTTCGTATGCGATAAAGGGTTAACATTTTTTCAAAAAAAAAAAAAAAAAAATTAAAATTTCATGAAGCAGGCTTTTAAATTACAAAAACTGGAAAGTATTGCTCTCCAAGTGCTGAAAAATGCTACGAATAGCGAGTTTCTGAAGACTGTCGGTGCCTTGCCGGAGGGATTGCGATCTCGCTGCCATTGTCGAGACAGGAAACTATCTTCAATTAAATCTAACTGGACGACGGTCGCAGCAACTCTGTCTCCTGTATCCCGTCTTCGGCGGAGGTGAAGGGTTATACGTGGATTAATCTTCTGACGTCGGTCAATAAAACGAGCGAAAACCAACCTGACTTGTCACGAAAATTGTGGAATATACCGTGGCTAATGAGGAACCTACAGTGACCCGAAGCCAATTTTATTAGCCCAAAAAAAAAAAAAAAAAAAAATGATAAAAAATGGTGCTTAAAATTAACATTCAAAGAAAAAAAACCTTTCTCTTTTTATATAATATTGCGAAAAATGTCCCCCAATTTATTTATTCTTACGTGGGTGTAATCACTTGAACCAATCCCACCGGGAAAATGTCGAATTTTTTTTTTAATTCATCCATTAAATCCGCCTCATCTGCTAATGATTTTGGCATGTAGGTGAAGTCTGAAGCCAGTTGTGCAATCGACCCAGCTTCTCTGGCACAAATTGGAGCGTTAGCATGAAGTGGAGTAGAGAATGAGTGCTCGACTCAGAATCCGAAGGTCGCAGTTTCGGTCCCTGGCTGAGGCGAACAAAAATTGTTAAAAATAGATTTTTTAAAAATTTGTGAAATATTCAAAGAGAAGACAAAGAAGACAGTTTTCAACTGGTTTCTATAAATTGACATTTAGAGAGATGGGAAAATGTGCTGCTCTATAATGCTTTTTTCGTCATCGCACATGTCATGCTAGGAGTCACCAGTGACATTTTCAAATCCCACGATGACATGTGACCGATGAATTAATTGTCCAACTCCTGTACAAATGTCCTACAAAATGTCCTATGAAATCGCATGCGTTCCGGCTCCAAAACCCATTTACCGATTTATACAGAGGTTAATAATTAAGAGATAATTTTAATGGACCATTTGCTGGATTTCAAAATATGGACGCTTTGAGATGGAAAATTTTTGTCTATTTTGATATACATGCATAGGGTAAGTATTTTAAAACTCATTTGAAAATTTTTGTCTGTTTTTTTGATGTATCACTTGCATAGGTTAAAGTCAGCGATTTTATTCGTATGTAAAGGGTTAATCCATTTAGCGACAAATTTGTGTTTGTTTGTCTTTTAATTATGTATTATCTTGCATTAAAGGGTTAATAAAACCATTTAGCGAAATTATTTTTAATATTTCGTACTGCTAAAGGGTTAATCAAACCATTTACGGCGAACAAAAATATTTGCTGTTGTTTTTTTCTTTATTAATGATGTATCATCTTGCATTAAAGGGTTAATAAACCATTTAAGCGAAAATTTTTCCAAATTTAATATTTCGTACTGTAAAGGGTTAATTAAACCATTTACGGCGAACAAAAAAATTTATGTTGTTTTTTTTGAAATGTATCAATGCAGGGTTCCAACGATTTTTAATTTTTATTCGTCTCGGTTAATAAATCCATTATAGCGAAAAAAAATTTCCATTTATTTTTGTATCATGGTAAAGGGTTAATTCTAAAATCGATTGCATTTAGGTACTGCGTGGATGTGAGTGTGGCAGCAAGAACCACGTCAGTGTCTATTCGCACATTTTGAAATTACAGATGCGAGGTGTGTCACGCCCATTTTTACCTTCTCTTATCTCTCGGTCCTGATATATCCATTATTAAGTAGAAAATGTCAACATTATTGTTTTATTTGGACCACAGACACACCTAAATCGATTGCATTCTAACATCGCATAATTTCTTCAAAAGTGACACAACTCAAGATTTCGTCACTTTCAATTTCCTTCACTTTACATCTTATAACAAATCAATGGAACGATTTAAATGGGAAATATGATTTTAAAAATATATTTTGAGTTATGACACTTTTGAAGATGGCGGGAGCTGAAGTTGAGCACATACTTAAATAAGTTAAAAATATTAGTTTGCAGTGTTCAAAAGCTTTTTGGAATAAAATTCCCTTCCAGGATTTGCCTCGAGCTTTGAATTTCAGTCGCACGCCATTAATAGAATACACACACAAACACACCACACTCATCATCATCATCAATACAGCGCAACAAGCTACAATATCCATTGATACGGGTGAGCTTCAATTGCGCTACAAATGATGACGTTAATATAAATGTCAAAGCTTTTTCAAATCTGCGTGTGCAATTACGAAGCATTTCAACGCTTTCAAATTTTAGCGCCAAACACGAAAATTTTCCAATTGGAAAATGTGGAGTTTACTTAGGATTTTCGGTTTGCTTAGAACTTTAATTCAAACAAGTCTTTTTAATCACATTTTCAATTTTTCATTCCCTTTTTTTTTTTGCATTTTCTCTCATTTGTTTAAATTCCCCCGCTCTCTCTCTCTCTCGCTCTCTCTCTATCCCTCTTTGATGTGGCGTTTGTTTGTTATTGCCATACAAGGACATTTGATGTACATACAACAAGTTGCAGTCGCCGAAGCCAATGAAAAATTTATGTATACACTTTCCATAGGCTTTGGAATATTTAAAGAAGGAATAACACTTTAAAGCCCAAAGCCTTGCAAGCTACAACATGAATATATGAGCGTGTGTGTGCACAAGAGTGTGGGTTCTAAAAGCCTTTGCCCACAAGTCAGAAGGCAAAGAAAAAGCTCGAAAGCCGCACAATCTTTTGTTCTCACTTTTTTTTTGTTTCATTTGTTATTATTATTATTATTATTATTTTTTTTTTGAATGAAATAAATCCCGATGCAGCTACACCGCAGAGCCTAGCTATGCCATCCCATCAACCAAATGTCGGTCGTGCTGTCGTCATAATTTCAAAAACAGAAAACTTTGTTCCGTTGCGTCTCTCTTAGGACTGCACCGACGCACTCCAGAAGTTCCCAGTAGTCAGCGGAGCCACCACAACACTAGCGATTTCACTAGTCACTGGGTGTCGGGGATCGGTCCCTTTCCTATCCAAGACGCTGGCGAATTTAACATTACGATCTCATTGCCGGGGACAGGTCGTCCTTTTATGCGCCACCTTTAACCAGTCATTTCGCTAGCGAAAAGGGGCAGGAAAATGGCCTAGCACCAGCGACTGAGAAAAAAGAAAAATTTCATTTTTTGATTTGAATTTTTTTAAATTTATTTATTTTATTAATTATTAAATTTTTTTGTTTATCTATTTTTTATTTTAAATCTTTTTTTAT
Source organism: Chlorops oryzae (assembly GCA_020466095.1). NCBI lineage: Eukaryota > Metazoa > Arthropoda > Insecta > Diptera > Chloropidae > Chlorops > Chlorops oryzae. The sequence goes on along the minus strand of CM035809.1, from coordinate 12,259,147 downwards.
CTTACTTTTCTTAAAATTTTCTCGCCTCCACCGAGCCTCGAACCGCTGACCACCACCAGATCGCTGGGCGAACGCCTTAACCATTACGCTAAACGAACGAATTTAATTTCTTGGTCAAAATGCTCACTTGAGTTTAGGGTTGCTCAGATTTTGGGAAACGTATTTAACGAATTTTTTCACTCCAAAAATTGTTTACTTGAAAATGAACCATTAAAAAAAAATAATTATAAAACCTTAAAAATTTAGGGGAAAATGTTTGTCTTCCAAAATAACTGAACTATGAACAAAAAAAAAAAATATAATTTATAAAATAAGTAAAAAAAGGATTGAACCCCGAACCTCCCGGCTATCGAGTCATAGTTTGAACCACTGAGCTTTCGAGCGCTTGACGGACAAATGATCAGAATGCGAGGTAAAAGCAGACAACAGCAAAAACAAACATACGCAGCGAATAGGGAAATGTGAGCTGAGGCCTATCTACTCTTTCAGGTTCATGTGGTAGGTGAAATGGCTAGTCATCAAGGACTGGCACTTTGGCATGTCACAAATATCGGGGGCGACCTACTGACTACTGGGTTAGGTTTAACGTAGTTATTTAAGAAAAAAAAAAAATAATAATGGAAAAATATGAATACAGAGAAGCGCAAAGGCTGCAGGAGGCAACAAAAACGCATACGTGATGCTGCGCCCCTTAGGTTTGAGCTAAAAACAGCCATCATCAATAGAACGTAGGAAGCGAAGCGTCCGCTGCAATTGCTAGTAGTAGTAGGAGGACTTATTTAGCTGAAATCGGGATACAAAAATACAATAAAAGAGCGAGCGACATGGACACATACAATTTTTCTCTGAATCTGACTCTTCTCTCGATACTCAATTTCTCGGCGATATATTGTGCCTTGCCGCGGCTCGCTGTGCCCAGTCATATGCAGCAATAACTTTACACATGTATGTATGTATGTATGTGGTGGTCTCCATTTTCGGAGAGAATGCACTTTTGCTTTTCTGCTGCGTACGCAGTTCCTTCCCGCGCCCCCCCCACACACATACACAAATTTTGCAAGCTCAGCAAGCATTCGAGAAGAAAAATTGCAGCAAAAACTACGATGCACGATATGCGTGCATGAAAAATACATCCCTCCGAACGCTATGAGATTCTGCAATCGAATGAAGTTTTCCCCCAGCTGTAGCGTTTAGCGTCATAACGAACCGAAAAGGTTGAAGCTGCCGAAGCCCGCCAACTCTTTTAAACAACCCCGAATCTGTGTGTATACATATATCTATATTTGATTTCTTTCTGTTTTGATTGGAAGACTCTCGATGCAGGGAAAATATGTCCTAGCAAAAAAAAAAAAAAAAAAAATTGAAAATAAAAATCAAAATTAATAAAAATAATCCCAAATATAAACGGAAAAATTATTTAAAAAAAAACCGATTAGTAATTTGATTTCGGAAGACTTTCTCATATCTGTTGATTCATTTTGAGCTACGTTGTATTTTTTATTTATAGTAGCTTACAGCTTGTGTAGAGTTTATATTGCCTTTGTTCAGCCCACTGCAATTTGTAACTACTTCAGATAGTGCTGACTGAAAATTCAAATAGTCCAGTTTTGTCTGTCTGTCTATCTGGATGTAATTCCTCCTTCGAAGCAGTTTAAATATCGCAACGAAATTTTGCACAAAAATGCGGAGAAATGTAAGTAATACTTTGTGCGATGATAAGCTGGAAATATATGTATAAAAAAAATATATAGAAAAATATGTTCCTTTTTTTTTAATTTCGCTTCATCTTCAGTGCACAGTTGAGTACAGAAAATTAAAAGAAAATTTCCATCATTAAATCATTTCAAAATTTTCATATCTTTTTTCAAAATTTTTAATGTCGTTTGCAATTAAATTTTTTCGAAAATTCAAATGTCAATTAACAGTGGAGGCTACCATTTGACATGTTAACAAAAAATTTTGCCAAAAACCATAAATTTTTTTTTTGAATTTTTGAAAAAAAAAAATTTATTAGAAAGTTTAAAAAAAAAAAACTAAAATCGACTCCCTTTCTGGCACTTTCGCGTTTACAAAAATTGAAAATGTGGGCGTCGTTGATGAAGAAAACAAATTTTTTTTCGCATTTGAAACTAAAATCAAAGTCAAAAACTGTCAAAATCGTATAAAAATTTCGGAAAATACGGTAATCCGCCATTAATTTTTGCGCCTTTTTTATGGTGAAACTTTTGAGGAAAGAGTGGCAATTGAATACAGTGTACTCTCACTAAAGCATACACTTACGGGAGCGCAAAATATGTCCGTTTAATAGAGGCGTTTGTTTAAGAGGAAACTATTTGAGAAGCAGAAACACTAAAACATTCCCAAAAAAAGCGAAAGTTGTCCGATTAAGGGGGGGAGTGTGCCCAAGGAGAGAGAACACTGTATAAAAAAAAATTCGTTTTTTTTTTTTTTTATTGCACGAAAGAATATTTTGTTATGATCATTCGATTTGTTCCTGTTCAGGTGCGGCGGCTGAAATTGGGTTAACTTTTTATCTTTTTGGGCCATTTTTGATCGTTTGCGATGAAATTTTTTCGCAATAGGTCGCCCGTTACTTTTATTCCAAAACGGCACCGTTTAATTTATAAAATCAATATAAAAAAAAATATAAAAAAAACGGCACCATGACTGAAAGAGTTAAAAAGATTGAAGTATTTTTCTTAGAAAATTGACGAGTTGCGTCGTTTTTGAGAAGCTGCGCGCAATGTTTTTTGCTGTCATATTTCATAAGAAAATGAAACGACAATTCGCAAATGAGTATCTATAACATTCCATAAATATATGTAGAGAAAAAAATGTTGGGCGTGGTCTAAGACTTTTTCGAACTAAAAAAAAAAAGCACTTCTTGAATTGATGAATTTCAATACATAGAGCTTCATATAAAGTTTTTTTCCAAATAGAAAATTCATTTAAAAATCTCTAGTAGATAATTGTGAAAAAAAAAAAAAAACATATGGCAGCTCTATTTCGAACGGTGTTGTGCTAGTTTGTTTAGTACATATTTATGTTCTGCCATGATACAAGAAAACAAGATAGCGCCACTTGAGAGAGGAAACGTCACAAACTCAAAATCGCGATTCGTTGTTGTTGTTTCCCATGTTAAACCGGCTTTTTACTTTTTTGAATAGCATGGGAAACAACAACAATTTCTCGCTCAGTGACGTCACAAACTCAATTTCGGCTCTCAAAGAGAGCCTCAAAATAGCGGTACTGAAGTGGCGCTATCTTGTTTTCTTGTATCATGTGTTCTGCAACCTGTCGCACGCACTTATATGCAGATGCTTAAGCGATCGCGTTCAGCGTTGTCAGACTGATAATTTCATTAGTGGTAGATTTATGAAATTTTTTTTTAATATAATTTTTTTTTAAATATAATTAGGTATTCCTTTTATAAAAAAATGCTTCATATTTTTTTTCCAGCGTGAACGCAAGCAGCGAAAACTTTATTTGGAGGAATCGGCAATTGGCGATGATGATCTCGAGGGGACGCGCGGCTTTAGTGTCGCTGAAAAGCTGGAATCATCTCGGTTCGCACATACAAATATGGTGCGTGAAATGCGCGGAAGTGACTTTAACGTCGCGTAAGTTCTTACATACTTTTATATATTTTTTTTTTTAAATTTATATGTCTTATATCATCGTCATAGGTGTAAACCTGGTACCGCATATCTGAAAAATTTTACAGGGCAGACAAAAAACTGCTTTGAATTTACATTTTCATCCCCAAAAAATAGTTGGTTCATCTATAAAATTTGGAAAAATGGACCAACTAATATTTTGGGTTTCCTTCCTAAGATGAAAATGTAAATTCAAAGCAGTTTTTTGTCTGCCCTGTAGAATTTTTCGGATGTGAATTATCAGCAGGGCTCGGATTTTGTTGTTTTTATAAATTTAAAGCATACTTTATGGGGCAAAAAAAATTTTCTTATCAACATTTTGCGAATAATTTAAGCGAAGTTGAACTTCAAACCGCTTTTCTAACTTAAAAAAAAAAAAAATTCATATTGAAGTTTAAAATCGATTTGAATCTTAACTTTATGTGAGTTGAAAAAAATTTGTACTCCATAAAGTATGCTTTAAATTTATAAAAGCAACAATAATCCGAGCCCTGGTTATCAGGATTACACACTCAGCCGACGATATGTATGTATGTATGTATGTATATGTATGTATGTATGTATGTATATGTATGTATGTATGTATGTATGTATGTATGTATGTATGTATTATATCCATATTTGTATATGCACTTCGTTTGATGGTTATTTTTGAATAAAAAATTTCTTTTAGATTCTTGCAACAGTACGGCTTCAGTATACCCGTACTGTTTCGTGAAACAGCTGGTCTAGGTATACGCATGCCGGAACCCCATGATTTTACTGTCAGCGATGTAAGATTGTGTGTTGGGTCACGTCGCGTTGTTGATGTCATGGACGTCAATACGCAAAAGAATCTGCAAATGACAATGAAAGAATGGCAGCAGTATTATGATAGTCCACAGAAGAAACGTTTACTCAATGTTATTTCCCTTGAGTTCTCGCACACGCGACTCGATAACTATATACAGAGTCCAAATATTGTGCGTCAGATTGATTGGGTCGATGTGGTATGGCCGAAACGTTTAAAGGATGCACAGAAAGAGGGTACAAACGCTATCGGCGAAATGATGTACCCGAAAGTGCAGAAATATTGTCTAATGTCCGTTAAGAATTGCTATACGGACTTTCATATCGATTTTGGTGGCACGTCTGTTTGGTATCATATACTTAGGGGCAGTAAAGTCTTTTGGCTAATACCGCCGTCAGAGCGTAATTTACAATTGTATGAGAAATGGGTTCTATCGGGAAAACAGTCCGATGTCTTTTTCGGAGATACTGTGGACAAATGTGCAAGAGTATACCTGACAGCAGGTGGGTCCATATAACAATTTACATATATATATATATATATATATATATAGAAGAGATATTATTAATTAAATTAATTAATTTAAAGGTAATACATTTTTCATTCCCACTGGCTGGATACATGCTGTTTATACACCCACCGATTCGCTTGTATTCGGTGGCAATTTTCTGCATTCTTTTGGCATAGTCAAACAATTGAAGACAGCACTCGTTGAGGATACAACGAAAGTGCCACAAAAATTCCGCTATCCATTCTTAACCGAAATGCTTTGGTATGTTCTAGCACGCTATGTTTATACGCTCGTCGGCAATTCACATCTTGAAGGTGAACCGTCGATGACTCCAGCACAACTTCAGGCACGTCCACATTTGCATTTGACACAATTTGAGCTTTTCGGTCTGAAGGAGATCGTCATGTATTTATACAATTTGCCACCACAAAAGAAGAATGTACCGCAATTGTTGCGCGATCCAGTGGCATTGATCAAGGACGTGCGTACATTGGTTGAGAAGCATTGCAAGGATAAGCCAGAATTGGCAATATCGGGAGTACCAGTATTGCAATCACCGGGTGATATGCACCCAAAATTCCAATACTATGATCGGAATATTGTCAAGCATGAGATGAAACAGGAAATCGCGCGTAAAAATGCTGAAATTATACGAGAGCAAAAGGCGTTGGAAAAAGCAGCAGCAGCCAAAGCGGCCAAGGGTGCGGATCCCGCAAATAGTTCTCTTATTTTAAAACATTTTATGCATACAAATACCATAATTAGCAATGCAACATTGAAAAGGGAGCCGGTCGAGAATGGCCTACAACCAGCGAGTGGTAAGTGGAACACATTGTAAACTACGGTGCAGAACTATAGTCGCGCCATAGTTTATCAGTGTTGTTCAAGCAGTTTAAAAATGAACGAAGATTTAAAAAAAAAAATAATTGTAGGTTGAGAAAATAAAACCAATAAAATCATTTCACTAACTCCCGTTATATTATATCTACTATTTGTTTTTTCAATGGTGTATAAATATAAACGCATTACGTTAGTAGTCATTGTAGTGATAGGTTTTTGGACCTTAAGGGGGTCTTCTCATTGAAAACCCGTTTTTTGGACCCTTTTTAAAAAAATTCTTATTTGAAAACGAAAAGAATAATTGAAAACTTTTTTTATTTATTGTATTACAAAAGGTTCAAAGTAAATAAAAAAAATTTTTTTGCCTCGATACGTGGGCTGTTCAAAAAGTAATGAGACTTCAAAGTTGGTGGTGAAAAAAAAAAGGTGTCGTCACGGCGGCCACGATTCCGGGTCTCCGGAGCGTCCGAAATGGAAAAAAAAAACGGGGTTATAATCAGTATAGATGTAATTCTCGGGTGAACCTCAAGCTTAATTTTGTGATTTTTTTTGACAAAATGGCGGCCATTCAAAAAAAAAATTTCAATTTCGGGCTTTTTTTTTGTAGTTTAGTGTAAAAAAAAAAATAGTAAAAAATTTTTTTAAAATTATGGTCGAGGTTCACCCGAGAATGGTGACAATTCTGCGTCGATTCCACTTTGTTTCATGAAAATCGGTTCAGTTGAACTGGAGATATCATGGCCGCCAGTTCGAAAAACGTGGTTTCGAGATAAACGCGTTTAAAGTTTGAAGCAACGCAAAAATTACTCGTTTTAGCGCAGATCTTGCTCGACAAAGAAGGCTATATCCTCTAAACTATTTCGAATTTCAAAAAATCCTTTTAGGGGCATATTCACAACTACCCAAGCTATAAATAAATGCAAAAAAAAAGTCGAAAAAAAAAGTTGCTCAATGAGAAGACCCCCTTAAGGCAATGAAGAAATTTTAGTTTTTGGCGTCAAATAATTCAACAGAAGAAATACCATGCGGGAATAGCCTTGAAAAAAATTTTCAGAGATTACAGCATTGTCAGGCATGTAAAAATGGGAAATCGCACGGAAAATCAATCGTTCCTATAAGGTAGAGGGCAATTTTTTGAAAAATCTTAATAATTGTGGAGAAACTAAGAAAAGTGTGGAGCGAAGTCTGTCGGAACGGGACAAGCGGCGATTAATTAATAAGGCCAGTAATTCCATGAAAAGCGCTTACCAGATACCTCGAGAATGTGGTACAGTGTAGTACTTTCTCCTTTCAGACACCCCTCTTGACCGGACATTTTTAGAGAATGCTCTAGTATTCCTGCTTCTTAAATAGTTTAACTCTTAAGGGGCTCTCTCCAATTCTGTCAGAAATGAAAAACTTCATTAAAAATAAAAACACTTCCGAAAATTTCTGATTCATTTCTGAAGCGTTTTTTATATGAGGTCTATTCCCGTACTGCACGAAACTGCTCAATTTTTTAAAAATTGTATGAAAATTGGGCAGTTTTGTGCAGTACGGGAACAGACCTATGAAGTTTTTATTTTCTGACAAAGCTGGAGAGAGCCCCTCAGCGGACATATTTTACAGTCGCATAGGTGTCCGCTTTAGAGAGAGTACACTGTATTAGAGCATCACGATGGACCATTAACAGGGCTTTAAATCGGTCCGAATACCTTTCTAGGGAAAAATTGAGAACGCCCCAAGATTTTTACAACGACATAAAACCTCTCCCATTTGGAATTTGCTGAAAAAAACATGACCACTGACTGGAAAAAGATAATCCCACAAAATTTTTAAATGTTAAAAAAAAAAAAAATGTTTTGATTGAATAAAGAGAATCTTTGGTGGCTTCTCTCTCTAATGGTAGGGAAGCATTTTGCTCTAACGGAGCTTTGGAGTTGGCTCTCCCATATGAATTCTGCGGAGTATTTTATATCAATGAACTTAGGTCCATTTTAAAAGAGATTAAGGAAGTAAAAAAATGATATAATTTCAATAGAACAACGCTTCGGAACACAAAAGTCGGCTGACGCTGTTATGGCTTGAAAACTATTTTAGATTGGCCAGCCTGATCTCATGACCTTAAGTCTTGTGCGCCCCATTTACGTCGATTGCAGGCAAAATTTAAGAATGTGGTGGAGTTGAAATCGGCTGTGATTGAGGCGTGGTATTCACTTCCAGGAGAAACGCTTCAAAGTTTAATTTTAAATACCTATGCCAAAACGCATTTCCGACGTCATAAGCCAAAATTGGAAGAGCAACCCATTATTAAATATACTTTTTTTTGAAGAATGTCGTGTTGTTATCTCGTAAAACTAGCTTCTATAGTCTGTGCACCATTGAAAAAACAAGTGCAGTATTCGCCGGATATAAGCACCGTGCAAAATACACGAAAAATAGTGCTCATAAGCGGGGAGTGCTTATAAGCGCAGCTTCTTCTATGCAAATTTAAGACAAATGACACAAATTCGCGTGCACATAAGCGGGTAAGGCTTATATCCGGAGTGCACATAACTGGGAAATACTGTAGTATAATATAACGGCAGTTAGTGAAATGATTTTGTTAGTATTTTTTTTTTCAACCCAGTATTTTTATACCCGACACACTCTGTGTCGAGGGTATATTGCGTTTGTGTGGTTGTGTGTAACACCCAGAACCAGTCGAGATAGACCATACAAAATATATATAGAAATGATCAGCGTCACCAGGAGATTCGATTTAGTCATGTCCGTCTGTCCGTCTGTTTGTATACAGTTATCTTATCGAAGGAGTTGAGCTATCTCGACAAAATTTGGTATGCGTGCTCACGGGGACATGAGTAAGAACAAGTTCGAGAATGGACCCGATCGGACCATTTTTAGGGGTACCTCCAGTACTAGGGTCTGTTACGAAAATCACAAAAACTGCTCTAAAATCGAAGTTTTTCATGATATTTTGATGAAATTTTATATTTGAACATATTTAAAGGCCAGTAATATTATTTCCAAAAATTGAAAAAGTGGGCGTGGCAGAAGGGCGGTTTTTGAAAATTGTCTCCTACACCCGAAATTCAAATGGGACTTGAACGAAATTTGGCACTTATGCTTCCTTTGTAGCCTTTAACATCCTCCCAAAAAATGTCCTTGATCGGGCCATTTGTAAGGGTACCTCCAGTACTAGGGTCTGTCACAAAAATCCCAAAACTGCCTTAAAATCAGACTTTTTCGAAATATTTTAATGAAATTTAAAATTTTAGCGTATATTTAAGCCTCCGATTATAGTTCAACAAAAATTGGAAAATTGGGCGTGGCAAAGGGGCAGTTTTCATATAGAAATCTAAGAAAAGTCGGTATATGGGGCCCCTAATGGCCTTAAACAACTCTTGATATTAAAAATTATTTGAACACGTGTGTCTGTGTCGGGTATTTTATTGTCAGGCTCGCCTGACTATAACACCCTTACTTGTTTTTATCTCCTTTCATTCCTCATTCTTTTCTTTTGTGAACTGCTTGTATACTGAAAAAATATGGTGCGGCTATAGTTTTGCACCATAGTGTATTATCCTTTCTCTCTCTCTCTCTCTCTCTCAACATATATGTCAATAATTCATTGTATCAATAGTTCATGTATCAATAGTCATTCTCTTTCTTTATCTCTTTGTCTCACCCTCTCTATCTCTACGTTACAATGTTTAGAGCCCACCTTTGTCTCACCGACCGATAAATATCGTCCACCGAAGAAAATGCACTTGGCCAACGCAGTAGCAGCACAAAATAATACCGTCAGTGTGATTGCCTCCAGCTCATCATATTCGAGCAATGCACACGGTCAGGCGACATCGGTAATAACGCAATCATCGCACATGAACCATAGCAGCAGCAGCAGCAGTAGTAATAATAATTTGAATGGCACCTCCGGAAATCTATTGGAAAATTGCCCCTCACCCAATAATGATCTTATGTCGAAATTATCGCCGAATGCAACTGTTACTGGAACAGGTCAACCGCGACGACGACGCACACGTTGTAAGGTCTGTGCTGCTTGCCAGCGTTCGGATTGTGGTGAATGCAGTTTCTGTTTGGATATGGTTAAATTCGGTGGTCCCGGACGTGCCAAGCAAACATGCATGATGCGTCAGTGCTTGTCGCCAATGCTGCCAGTTACGGCTCAATGTGTATTTTGTCATTTGGATGGTTGGCGCCAACAGCCGGTGTCACCGCAAACGAAGCAATTGGCACAAATGGATGGACCGTCGGCATTAATGGAATGTTCAGTATGCTATGAAATTGCGCATCCAGATTGTGCGCTCTCGCAGCTCGATGGTACGGAAGATGCCGCCGATGCAAAAGGCATTGTCAATGAGGATCTGCCGAACAGTTGGGAGTGCCCGAATTGCTGTCGTTCGGGAAAAAATAACGATTATAAGGTGAATAAATATTTACATAAATACTTAGATACATATGCACAATTTTCATACATTCTTCTCTTTTTCTATTTGATAGCCAAGGCATTTTCGTGCGCGTGTGAAATCGTCCGAGGTCCGGCGAAGTTCAGTGAGCGGCAGCGGCGGCGGCGGCGGTTTGGCAATGGATCATGATGGAAATCACCTGCCGCCACCGATGGGACAGTACAATGATTTCGTATTCACCAGTGGATCAGAACACGAAAATGGCGGAGGCGGTTCGAATAATTGGAAGCATGGTTTTAAACGGCAATTCGAACGTAATTTCGATACATCTTCGCCGAATATTTCGCCGGTAACATTCGGCAGTAGCAGAGAGAAGATTAAGCGCCGCAGGAGCGAAGATGGCCTAAGTTTGTGCAGTAGCATGCAGGATAGTATAGACGCAAACGCATCAATGGATTGCAATATTTCGGGCGCGGGACATGGTGGTGGTGGTGGTGGTGGAAGCAATGGCAGTCATGCCACTGGCAGTGGCAACAACTCGAATTCAAATCAACCGCGAAAGAAGAGCTCCATACGCTCGAATCTGGCACAACAGATGCTCCATACGTCGACAAGAGTTCTGAAGAAGCCGCAATATGCTGTACGACCAGCTGGCAGTTCATCAAGTGGCGGCGGTGGTGGTGGTGGCTCAAATTCGAATTATTCGAGTGGCCCGAATTTAGCATTGGATCCGACGCTTTTGAAAATCATTTTCCGTTATCTTCCCCAAGAAACACTAGTCAACACATGCTGTTCGGTTTGTAAAGTCTGGTCGACCGTCTCCGTGGATCCGGATCTATGGAAAGTTATGAACTGTAGCGAACATAAGCTATCGGCATCACTTCTAATGGCGATCGTACGTCGTCAGCCCGAGCATTTGATATTGGATTGGACACAAATTGCGAAACGGCAATTGGCTTGGGTCATAGCACGCCTGCCGGCATTGAAGCATCTCTCATTACAAAATTGCCCCATACAGGCGATATTGGGATTGCATACATGTCTTTGTCCGCCATTACAAATTCTCGATCTCAGCTTTGTGCGCGGTCTAAATGATGCTGCTGTACGAGATATTTTATCACCACCAAAGGATTCACGTCCGGGTCTATCCGATTCAAAGACACGATTACGCGATTTAAAACAACTTAAACTGTCCGGAACAGACATATCGGATGTGGCAGTACGCTATATTACACAATCTTTGCCCCAGCTATATCATTTGGATTTATCATCTTGCCAACGTATTACGGATGCTGGTGTCGCTCAGATTGGTACATCTGCGACGGCTGTCGCTAATCTTGTCGAACTTAATTTATCCGCATGCCGTCTAGTTTCGGAAGCATCATTAGAACAATTGTCAAAATGTGAGAAACTTGTATGGCTGGACTTGCGACATGTACCGCAAGTGTCTACGCAGGCGGTTATAAAATTTGCCGCTAAATCCAAACATGATCTCTGCGTCAAGGATGTTAAGCTAGTCGAACGACGATACCTTAACTCCATATCGTATTCATCTAAGCATAGTTGGCTTGATTGAACGGTTTCAAAATCTTGAATAAACGTGCGGCAATCGTGTCAAGTGGACAAACACAAAAACAAAAACAATATCAGAAAAGAGAAACTTTGGAAAAAAGTTTTCCATGTGTCGTTTTATCTTCTTTGATATCGTCGTCGTGATGGGCGCACATGAAGTTATATACAGACCTGTTAAATAATGATTATTTAATTAATGATTAATTAATCAGATTATTTTTTTCTTATGAGTGAAATAGTGATTATTTAATGATTATTTTTGTATGACCTATATTAATCAATGATTGCGATTACCAAATAATCATGAAATAATCATGATTATTTTAGATTAATGAAAAAAATCAGAAAAAATCAAAAAATAATCAAAAAAATAATCCCGATTAATTTTAGATTATTTTTGAATATTTTTGATTTTTTTTTTTGATTATTTTTGATTTTTCCTGATTATTTTTGGGTTTTTTGATTTTTTTTGATTAATTTTGATTTGTTCTGATTTTTTTTATTAATTTTAATTATTTTCAATTTGTAATTGAATATAATTAAATGTAGTACAGCGAGGGGCCCATATGTCCTTGACTATGACATCGCAATGTAAAATTCGCCTCTCGAAAGTATTGCCGGTGGTTTGACGAGGGGTGGTCCTAACCACAGGTGGCCGGTGAATTCACTTGTCCGTTGCCGGTCCCACGGACTATAGGGAAACTTTGGAAAAACGATGTTATTCAATTACAAATTGAAAATAATTAAAATTAATAAAAAAAATCAGAACAAATCAAAAATAATAAAAAAAAAATCAAAAAACCCAAAAATAATCAGGAAAAATCAAAAATAATCAAAAAAAAATCAAAAATATTCAAAAATAATCTAAAATTAATCGGGATTATTTTTTTGATTATTTTTTGATTTTTTCTGATTTTTTTCATTAATCTGAAATAGTCCTGATTATTTCACGATTATTTGGTAATCGCAATCATTAATAATCAAAAATTTCAAGAATTTAAATTAATAATGATTATGGATTAAAAAAAGAACAATAATTCATGATTATTAATCTTAATCGGGATTTAACAGGTCTGGTTATATACAGTAATTATTAAAAATTTCGAATGTAATTATTTTTCTTGCGTCCGTCATTTAGGAACGCCCTACCCCCCTTCTTCTCCTTCTTTTGATGTACTGATGAAGCACTAATGAAACGCTTAAAAAAAAACACGTTCGCATGCGACGTTCTTATTGTATAGAAATTCTAGAATTATAATATTGATGTATAAGAAATTTTTTTTTTTTTGGAGTGCATCCAATAAAATATGGAACACGTAAAAATGTTAAAAGCAAATGTATATGAGTTTTTATTTCTTCGCATAGAAATATGAATATTATTTAAATTACATTTTAGTACTTTGACGCCTTATATTCAGGCTCATTCGACGAATTTCCACCTTCTTTGGGGAATTTACGCTTTTGTATAATATTCTGTAAGGATCACATATTAAGATCAAAATGATTTCAATTCTCCAGTGAGCAAAACTACGCACCTGTATCTTTTGCCATTCTCGATCAAGTTCGGCCTTTTCATTTTTCTCCGTTTTATTTTTCCTCGTCTTTCGACCATCTTGCATTTTAACACCATATTGGAAAGCTGCTTTCGGCAATGCTTCTTTCGTACTCATATAATCGGAATATTCTTCCTGAGTATCGAAATCCCAACGTCCAATCGGTCCTTTCTTATTGCCCAAATCCATTTTCGTATAATCGACCTCATCGTCCGAGTCATCGATGGCATCGTTCATTTCCTCAAGTCCCGGATAGCATTCGGCATATCCTTCGGGTTCGTTAGCAAATCTTGCAGCAATGGTTTTCGATATTTTCGGTGGTGGTGGTACGGCGGGCATCATTGGTTCAGGTTCTTCGGCATTTTTCGAGTCACCGAAATAAGATGCTGAAGCTTTAGAGCTGCTCGGATCTGATTTTTCACCCGATTTCGATTTTGAATCTGATTTCAAAGTAGGCTCATAGTCTCCAACGTCATCGTATATTGTGTCGCCAATAGCTTTCAACTGTGAATTATTATTACTATTGCTGCTGCTGCTAGCCAATTGCTCAATGTCCTTTTCATAGAATAATGGTTTATCTTTGTCTCGTTTCTTGTTCTTCTTGTTACGTCCTCCAGCGCGTAAGTAAGATAAAATCTGTGACAATTTATTTATGACAATATCGTTTGTGGTTAGCGTTGCAACATCATCTCGATTAAGTGGTACTTCGAATTTCGAACGTACTAATGTCGTCGGTATATCCGTCTCACACATTTCATCTTCCAAATCGATAACATAAGCCATGCGTCCCGGCGCAAACAGATCATTTCGAAGGATTTCCTTCGAACGTCGCACCTGAATAAGATTGTATATATTTCTTGCCATTGCTCCCTTAATGGTTAAAGCATTCTCGTTTTCTTTTTTCTCAGCTTCGGCCAAAAGTTCCAGGGCAGCAGCTTCCTCGGCCAGTTTCTCATTCGCTGCAGCAATTGCCTTTTCATGTTCCTCAATTTCTTTCGTTTGCAATTCCGAACGGACTTTCTGCAAGAGCGCATAATCCAATCCCTTGACCAAATGCGTATGCTCCATATCACCACCCAAGAATTTGGATTCCTGTATAATACGTCGTCGACGTTCGGCTGCATCGAAACCGGATTTCATATCGGGCGCCACTGCTCGATAAGCATTGGTACTAGCGTGGCCGGGCGTACTGACATTTTGATAGTCTGGATTCTGTCCATCTCGCCGTTCCCGTGCACGATCACGATACTTTTCCGAAAGTTCTTGCAGCTTACCATCCTCCTGTTTCTTGAGAGCCGCATAGAAATTCTTCTTCTTGCGTCGCTCGCTACTGTTGGCGCTGCTTGTCAGTTTTTTCTTTTCCGTTGAAGATATTCCTGGTGTCCCGCTTCCAAATTGCGCCGTTGCAAGCGACGAAGAGGACCCGGGAGCTCGTGGAGTCGCCAGTAGTTTCCGGAAATCATCGTTCGTTAGTCGCACCGAAGGCGGAGGCTCCATATGTGACTCCGACATTTTACAAGGATTGCTTAAACTTCTATTTCGAAACCTCTACTGTTTGTTGTTGTATATTGATTATTTACCATGGAATAACTTATTTAGCGTTGCCACTCACTTCATTTTTCTTAGTACCAGGCAATCGGTCTGAATAGTATCCACTTTTTTTTTGAGTACCCAGCGGAAAATTATCTCACTGCATGACAAAGTCACCAATGAGTATCCATCATTAGGGAAGCATGCAGACATTGAGGACATGTCATCGTGGAGGGATGCTGTTCATGTGCTTGACTCTCATTGGCTACTGAAATTTAAATAAGGTTTTAGCGTCAGTTCAGCATTAGCATGAAGTGGCGTAGATGATGAGTGCTTGACTCAGAATCCGAAGTCGCGGGTTCACTCCCTGCCTGAGGCGAACAAAAATTGTTAAAAATAGATTTTTTAAAATTTTCGAAATATTCAAAGAGAGGGCAAAGAAGAGATTTATCAAACTGACATTTAGAGAGAAAAGAGCAATGTGCTCTGCTCTCAAATGCTTTTTTCGTCATCGCATCCCCTAGCATGACCAGTGACAGGGGCTGAAGTCACTGTCAGCTCCTGTGTAAATGTCATACAAAGTGTCACCGGAAATAGCATGCATTCCGGCTCCGAAGTCACTAGGACATCATCGGGGATGTCCGCGGGACATTTCCCGCTGGGTAATTATGAATTATCGATGTGTGTGCAAGCATATATATAGAATTAAAGTTAACTAATTACGTGTCAAAGCATATAATTTATACTTCTTAGTTTCAATTTAATTCATTTAGTAAATATATGTGTTTTCAATATTACTCATTTATTACGAGCCTATAATGAGATATGGAGCAAGATCCCCTCCCTCACGTAAGCATATTTAAGCATAAATAAGACTCCGATCATATATAACTATATATGTCACTCAGGAGCCGTTTCTATTTTTGATCTTTTCAGCACGGTCTTGGGTACCCACCACGGTCTTGGGTACCCACCAAAATGAGAATTTTTCACTTAGGTACTCACCAAAAGTATTTCTCTCTCGCTCTTTTTTTGCCTGCCGAGTAACATCTCTTTCTAACTGGCGCGAAATGTCCCGCCCAAAATCTATGAGAGTGACATATATAGTAATATATGACTCCCCTCCCTTCCCTCTTATAATTACGTAATTAATGGACGGCCCTTAAAGCACACATAATAGACCTGTGAAACTTCGAAATTAATACTTTACTTTCGGTTTTACTAAGTTTACAAGTAATCGAAGGTGGAACAATCAGAGACTTTATTTTTTGCAATGTAAATGCCAGATCAGCTGATCGAAGCTCATGTTTTAGAGATAAAAAGGACACCGACTTGGAAAGTGTAAAATATTGGTTTATTTTGTGTAATTGAAGAAAAGTGAATATAGTTGTCTCTCTCACACTTTAGGAGGTTGTAGCGAAGAAGTTTCTAATGTCTAATTATTTACTGCATATCTCAGTGTAGGCTCTAAACAATTTTACTGAAATCTACCGAATTTTTTGGGTATTTTTACGCGTTGATATTTGGTAAGTGGCAGCCGTGGTCATATATTACTATATGTGGCACTCCCAACAACAACCGAATTAGTGATGCTAGAATGTTTTGAGTACTCACTCAATTTTGTAACTAAGCATTCTTGCGTTGAAATTTTTTAATGTTTTCTTTTTAGTATACAACCTTTTAGGTTTTTGATGAAAGATTATGCAATACTGTGCCCTTTTCAAGAGAGGAGTTTAAAGAAGAAGTAGTTTTTGTATTTATTTTAGCATGATTTGTTATAAGTACTTGAGCCATTAGTTTGGTATCGAGCTAGAATTTTTTCTACATCACTGAAAAGTTCATATCAGCTGTTCTGTTTTGTAAACAAACATTCGGTCATATTCGAAGCATGAGTGCTCTTCTTTAGCGTTGTTGAAGAACAAAAGGAAAATTTCACGTCAAGATTTTTGATATTATATAAAAACCATATTTTAGTCGAAAAAAATGAGTTTTAACAAAAAATATTTGACGAACACTTATACATGTACATGAGTTATACCAAACATTTTGGTACATGTTACAAGATTTGAAAAGATTTGTTAGACCGGACCCGGAATTTCTCGGGGGCGTGCTACGTTTTTGATTTTGCCATAAGAATGCATGTAACGGGGGCCTACTTCAACTCAACAAGCATAGTTGTTGTAGAGTACCACACATAGTAATATATGGCCGTGGTTATAAGGTTTATTATGTAAATTCAAAACAAAAGATCTTCATTTTTCCCTAAAAGATGAACGATATCAAGCGTGTGAAGGAAGAACAGCGTGAGAAGCATCCAGGATTTGAGCCCTATTTGAATTGCATGACCAAAGCGTTGTTCGGTGGTCTCGCTTCGTTTTGTTTAAGTAAGTTTCTACAAATTATTGATGGTATATCCCAAACTGGAGGTCAATAGTATTTCATGTAATCTGTAATGTTCCATCGACCGAAAGTTTGGAATTAACTGCTTCATAAATCCCTATAATCTCACATCATTGACATTTCCCGTTTCAGCTTTCTCAACGGCTTACTTTGCTCAAAAAGCGATAACTAGAAAGTTTGTGTATCCCATTAAGGTTAATATACTGGTATCATCCCTTTCGGCCGTTGGAGTTTCTTATTACTTCACGCGCAAAAATACATTGTCTTGTCAGGAGTTTTGGATGGCATATGAAGGAAAACAACCTGCTTTGAAAGAAACAAAACTATAAATTTTACAACATGTTCAGAAGAGTGTTAAAAGTAGGGCGTTTCGATTTAAAACGCCTACTATCGGCAACTGTATCAGATGGAATGGCTCACGATAGATGTCCAATGCAAACAATGATATCAACACGCACAAAATATACACAACATCATGGAGTTAAAGGAATACGAAGCAGAAAAAATTTTTATCAAACAGAAAGAACCGAAGAGAATGATTTGTTGAATGAGAATGGAGCACAAGATCAGAATGATTCCTTTAGCTTAATCGATCGGTAAGGCTCCATCATAGATTTTATTATTGAAAAAACGATCATATTCAATGTAATAAATACTTGCAGGGCATATGATGAGGTGGCCAGTGGGGCAATGAATATTACACGAGATCCCAGCACTGCTCACAATGTATTTATAATACAACCCTTCGTCAAATGGGGCTCAAAACGAACGATAACAATTTCTCCCGATGATCAGCTAAATGAAGCAGTGGCACTTGTACGTTCGTTACCAAACTGGCAAGTTAATATGTCTGTTAAAGTGCCAATCGAATCTTTGGACAAGAAGGTACTCTTTGGAACTGGAAAAATGGAAGAATTGAAAGAAGTTATTCAACGACAACGACAGAACCAAACGAGACCAATAACGTGTATTTTCGTTAGCAAAAGTTCGCTGTCATTTGCTCAAAAGCGATTCCTAGAATCGGAGTTCCATCTGCCAGTTATGGATCGATATTCAATTGTCATCCAGATCTTACGTTTACATGCAACAAGTGCTGAAGCACGAATACAAGTGGCAATGGCTGAATTACCTTACATTTGGGCACAAGCGAAAGACGCTAATCCATCTGTGGCCCGCAAGCAGGGCTATTCATTAACGGATACACAAAGGGAAATATTAAAGACGCGCGAGAAAAAATTGAAAATCGAATTAGAACGTATAAGAGAGCAGAGGTTGGTCCATGTCATAACTTTTTTTTTTTTTTTTTTGCTTTAATAGCTTTCAAAATTTCCTTTTTTTTTTGTGTGTAGAAAACTGCTACGAAATAAGAGAAAACAAAAGAAATATCCAATCGTTGCAGTTGTTGGATATACGAATGCTGGCAAAACTTCGTTAATAAAGGCTCTGACGAACGAACAAAAATTGCAGCCACGCGATCAACTCTTTGCTACATTGGACGTAACCGCACATGGTGGAGTGCTTCCATGTAACTTGGAGGTTATTTATATGGACACTGTGGGATTCATGTCCGATCTACCGACGGGTCTAATCGAATGTTTTGTTGCAACACTAGAAGATGCCATGTTAGCGGTAAGAATTAATAATGAAAATTTTATCCGCATGAACTTATTTTAAAAGTTCCTTCCTATTTTCAGGATGTCATTGTCCATGTACAAGATTTATCACACTGTTGTGCTCTTGCTCAAAAGGAACATGTCGAAAAGACTTTATTAACTCTAGCAGAAAATATATCCGACAAAGGGCAAGTACAATTACCGCCAATTATTAATGTTGGCAACAAAGTTGATTTAATAGAGCAGAGCAATGAAATCGAGAACCTTCATACGGTGTCCGCAAAGAATCATACTGGCCTGAATGAACTTTTGAGTGTAATCGAAAAGGAGATATTGGCGGCGACTGGGCGAAGAAAAATAACAATGCGAATTCGTAATGGTGGCGATGAAATGGCTTGGCTTTATAAAAATACTGCTGTAGTTGATGCACGTGAGGATGTTTCAAACTCAGACCAATTGTTGATGGATGTTGTGTGCACCGAATTAACGTTAGAACAGTTCAAACGGGAATTCTGTTAACAAGCGTGTTATGTGATTTTGTCTAGGTTAGTAATATTTTTTTTAAATAAATTTAATTACTATTTGCTAATTGAATGATTTGAACTAAGCGTAAATATGCAAACAATAGTGGGACTCATGCAGCTTCGCAAATTATGGGAAATGAGAAATTTGTCATACAACTGTCAAAATTCATATGAAAATTCACGATGGGAAAAGTTGCGAAGGCATTTGCGAAGCTGCATGAGTACCACTAATAATTATGGGATATATTGTGGGCATTGCAAGATTCGAAATGAAACATTTTGTTTTGGTAGTTCCTTTTTGATTCCTCGCATTGCTGAGAGGGTCTCAAAACCTACATATGTAACTGATTTGAACGTAATCAAAGAATAGCATACTTAGGGGTTAAAAACTCGATTATTTATATATATATATATAATTTTTTTTTTTACAAGGAATGGTAATAAATGTTCGTTGTAAATTATATAACTATTAAAAATCTAACTTACACCAAATGCCAGACTTGACGCTCCTAAGACGCGTTCATCTTAAATACTAAAGCAACAAACTTAAAAGTAATTGATAAAACGGTCTTATAACGACTAGAATTATAAATATTGCAATAGGTCGACAAAAATTGAGCAATCCATTCGCCAAATTGCGAGCCTTCGTCCAAATGCACTCCCATATACTTGATAGTTATAATTTAGCATTCGCCTTAAGCTGAACATTTGTTGGTTCATAGTATTTTCTAAATGGCAATAATTTACAATAAGCAAGAAATTTTTTCTCAAGTTCCTTCAATGACTGTTGTTTTTGAACGTATAATTGCCCGGACGGCGATTGTTTATCTTTGACAATGTATTCGTTTTGAATAAATGAATTCAAGGCTATAGTAATATTGTCCAATGCCAAGCAATAAGGATGTACATATGTCTCAATGGTACTATCATTCGTTTGCAATAATTCTTCAATTCGCTTTTGCGTGTGTATGAGAACATCTTTATTCGTAAATGTTGGCATATCGTTCGTCAGCTCATTAATTGTTACGGTTAGCTGATAGTACATACACAAGAATGGTGCTAACGTTGACAGAATGGCACGACAACATTCATTCGCATGTATATTGATTTGTTGTTTATCAGCGGTGATACTTAAAATTCCGTTCGATTGCAGTATGATAAGATGCCGTTGGAATTCCTAAAAAAAAAGAACATTTTATTTGAAATTATTTCGAAATAAAGAAAAATATTAAATATTGGAATACAATAGGTATGTTCCCGTACTACACGAAACTGCCCAATTTTGGAAAACTGTATAAAAATTGGGCAGTTTCGTGCAGTACGGGAACAGACCTAAAATATGATCGTGATGTCAAATTATTTCAATATTACTTCAAATGTCAAAAAAAATGATAGAACTCTATTCCTCAGATCGATTTTACTTACATCAGCCTCTCTGCCCGAATCAACGATAAATTCGTGTTTGAAAATATTATCCAAAATTGAGACACGTTCGAACAATTCGGTAAGCATGTCACCACGATTTTCGGGTAAAAAATTTTCTTTTTTCAATTGTAACGATGCAAGTATCAAATATGCTGGTCTGGCCAGCCAAAATAAACATGGATTTATATAGAGTTGCATAGACACCGATGGTACCGCAATCGCCATTGTATAAGCATTCAAAGCATGCGCTTTCAGTCTTTTTGTATCAATTTGCTGTTGCAACTGTGAAGAAGCAACTTCCGTGAAATGGAGATCTGTCTTTTGAAAATGCAAAATATTTGCATGATTTGCAACAGTTTCAATTATTTCGTCTTTAATTCGGTTTGTGTCCGTTGCAACGTGAGAGCCTAACGCTTCAAATATATACTTCAATTGTGTTATTCCATTTGCAAGTTCATCAATATTAGCTGTACGTCCCATATACGATTCATACGCGTAATAAAGACATAATATATTAAATGTTGTAATAACAATTCCACGTTGTTGTTGATAAATGACCTACGAACATTTTAAAATGCAATTGAATTTATCTTAAGCAAATAAACTTTTTTGCAAATTACATACTTCATTTGCCAGCTTCTTTACGAGTTCAATTTCTGCTTTATCCAATTTCTGTAAACGCCCACCAACAGATGCCCGATGATAAGATCTTCCGCTGCTGTTGTTGTGACCAAAAAATTCACGCACAGAAATGGGTTCACCAAAATCTAAGTACATCTTTCCGAAATGTTCATCGATAATTTTGAGAGCTTTGAAAAATCCCTTCGTCGACTCTTTTGGCTTCGGTACTCCAAGTAATTCATAAACGAAGAGTTGTTCTTCAAGTACACGCTCGTACGAAACGCTTATGGGGACAACGGTTATATCCGAGACTTCGCCTGAAAAAAAAAATGGGAAATAAAATAGATCAATTGAAGTAATATTTATTCTCAAAATGAAGACAACAGCCGGAGATTTTCGTTATGCCATAACCGAATATTCGGAATATATGTAAATTATTGTAGTGATTAAATGTATGGATGAATACAGAACCCCCTTAAAATCGTTCTTCAATTCGAAAGTCCATCAAAAAATTTTGTGTTCAATGTTTGGACTCCGAATACACAACTTTCGACGTCATCAAATATTTTTTTGAATTTCTGATACTTTCACTTAGAACTATTCTGGATACCAGGTCATGAAGGACATGAGGGCAATGAAAGGGCAGACTGCCTGGCCAAAAGGGCTGCGGCAAATTCCTTCATAGGACCAGAACCCTTCTGCGGGGTTAATTTAAGCTTCAAAAACGACCTGATTAGAAAATGGGAGAAAAATAGCCTAAAGGACTACTGGAGAGCCCACAAAGGCATGCGGCAGGCCAAAAGGCTAATAAATCTCAGGACTATCAGGCCGGAAACTATTCTTAACCTCAGTAGGAAAAATATTAAGATTTACACTGAGTTCTTAACAGGGCACTGTAAATTAAATTACCACCTGAAGAAGCTGGCGGTGGTAAACGAAGATATCTGTAGGCTGTGCGGAGCTGAACAGGAAACAGCGGAGCATGTACTATGTACATGCCCAGCGGCGGCTAGGCGTAGACTTGTATGTCTAGGGGCAAGTACTTTGGGTCCCCGGGCCATCAGCCAATTTAGTCCTTTGGAAACACTGAGATTCATAAAAAGTCTAAATCTTTTCTAGGGAACATAGGCTGCACAAAAGATCTATCAGGTCGTGGTGCACTCATAGCCTTATAATAATAATAATAATAGAACTATTCTTCGCATACCTGTAAAATATGGTAAAAGTGCCATCGACAAAAGTCCAATTTTAGGTACGAGTGCTTTAAAATTTCGACTGCGTGTACCCTCGATGAAAAATTCCACACCAGTATGATAGTTAGCGACTAAAGAATACATATACTCTCTAAAAACATCCCAGTAGAGCTCATCGTTCGAGAATGAGCGTCGCATAAAGAATGCACCCGTTTTTCTTAACATAGTACCCATAGCGAACATCGAATGGAAGTCTGAAAGGCAACATATTAATAAATCATATAAAATATTTATAAAATTTCTTACCCATTCCAGCGGCAACACCGGGAAGCTCAATATCGTAATAGAAGGTGATATAGGCCATTATAATGAAATCCATATAGCTACGATGACTAGGTAGATAGAGGACAGGATTTGGTCCCAAAATGCGTTTCACTCTTTCAATGCTATCTTTATTTACGTATATTCCAGCGTAGATTCGTTTCGCTATTGCAGTTATAGCAATGCCACACCAACGTATTATGGATAGATTACGTTCCAAGCCGATTTCCTCTAATATATCTTTAACGATCTTTTCGACTTTAGACGTTGGAAGTTGACTTGCCCTCGCATAGTTTTCAATAATTTGACGAATTTTATCACTTTGGAAGACACTCAATTTCAATGAACGCGGATTGTGATAACGTTCGAATTCCTGTGCCATTTTCGGCTTAAATTCTTTCGTCATACAGACCTCTTTGCCGGGTGCAATGATATTTTCAAAATCGGCCATGTATGCTTCTGCTGCTGCCGCCGCCTCTGCCTGTGATGTTTCCATTATTGCATCTATTTGCCCAATTGTTTTTGGAGGTAAGAGTTTTTCTGATGGTGGCGTTGCTTCTTCCGTTGATATCGCTGGCATTGCAAGCCTGAAATAAATTTGAAAAACGAAATTAAAAAATAAAATGGAAACTCGGACTCTTGAATTCTTCTACTTATGATTGAAATGAACTTCAACTATTGGCTTTTTAAAATGCGAACACTGATTTTCTTGCTTTCACTCTCCTTCGTTTTTCTTTCTCTGTCAGAAATCGGAGAGTGTTCGCCCGTATCCAATTAGAATATACTCTTTTCTATTCATGAAAACATAGGTCAGAGCAAATCAGTTTTCTTGTTATGTAAATTATTTCTAGAATGCTATCGTCAATATAAGTAATTTATGCGTGCCTACCTACCTACAACGATAAGCTTAATGATCGAATTTTCAATTGATTTTTTAAGTCCAGATAGGCAGATAATTCTTCGTAGCACTTTGAGCTATTGCGATAGCATAGAGATTTTCGTTTAAATATTGATTGTTCAAAGGCCAATTGTGAGTTCGTGTTTGACTTTTACCGGCAAATTAAACAAAACGGTTTGAAAATTGTAAACAATATCCATATCCATTAGATTAGATTTAAAATGGGTTTGGGAACCGAGTCTCCACGTCACTGCATCCTACAAGAATTATTGTGACCACCCTTTCCTAATTCCATAGGCGAGTGGCATTCAAGAATGCCGCGATGTCCCGTGGAGATACCCTACCTAGCTCCGTTGTAGAGGGGTAAGCGATGTATAAGTAGCGAAGTCTGAGTCTTGCAAGACTATCACAGTGGCACAAGATGTGCTCTGCTGTCTCCTCTTCTTCGTTACAGAGTCTGCAGTTGTCGTCTCTGGCTAAGCCCAGATTCGACAGGTGTTTGTTAACTCTACGGGTGTCCAGTGAGAAAGCCTGTGACAAGTCGAATTCCAGTTCTGTTAAGCGATAGGAGCTCTTTCGTTCTGGTCTTTGAGAAGACTGGCATGAATTCTCTAGCTTGTCTGTGGTCGGCAATGTCGTTCCATTCGTTCTGAGCTGATCTCTCAATCCATGCCCTCAGTTTGAGTTTGAAGAAACTCCATGATGGACCGCAGAATGGAGCGGGCCCCACGAACGTTGCGGCCGCTCCTTTCCGCGCGAGTTCATCCATATCCATATAAATACATATATGTAAACAATATCATAATATTTTGGGTTGGAATACGTATACGCAATTTTTCTTGGATTCAAATAAAAATTACGTATACGTCGAATAAGTGGAGTTTTTTTTTATACATATTTTTGTCGAAAACACCGGTTGCCTGCATTTTTCTGTATTGGTGTCTGAAGCAAATTTGTTACGCGCTGAAATATCTACAACTTTCCCGAAGACAGTAAAGCGATATTCATAACGATTTAGGACAATTTAGCATTTTGAATTTTTGAAGACTTAAGCGACGAACCTGCAAGTCAGATTCCTCCTAAACTAGAGCCAATCCAGAGAAAAGGACTTTTAAGAAAGTCACTCAGTTGGTCCCATTTTTGTTACTTTTTTCGACATTCAATTTCAAGCACAGTGTAATTAGAAGAAATATCTTCGAATTTCTTGAAGTACTAGCAATGGTTGAAGCAAATAAAATAAACAAACGAAAATTTTAAAAAATTTGATTTGATTACAAAAAACAAAAACACTAATACCATTCCTGTTTTTATAGAAAGAATATTGCTTTCAAATTATTTCCTCACATTTGCTTAGGTATATCACAAAATTGTTAAATAATTACGAATTAAATAATTATTTTTCAAAAACTTGCAAAAATCAATCTACTTTCTTCACAGTGTTGCCAGTTGGTAAAATTTAGTTTTTCCTTACAATCTCAAGGTGTATTTAATGCTATGTTCTCACTAGGCCGGGTTAGGGTTATCTAGGGTGACCAAACGTCCTATTTTAAAAGGACATGTCCTTTTTTTTTGGCGATTTGGGGAAAGTAATTAATCGGCCTTTGATTGTCCTTTATCTTATTAATTTTTTCTGGTGATATTAATAAACCCCGTTCCAGTGTATATAACTTATTACTAACAAGTACATACTAGGTTGTCCTATTTTTTTTTATTTTTATGGGGAATATAAAAATGTCCACATGGAATTCGAAAGATAATTGTCTAGAAAGATTTTGAGCATTTTTTCAGATTTTTTGAAGGACGTTTAGAGGTCGCGCAAATGAATTTTATGGGGAAACCTCCACTTTTGAGGGAAGCATTGTAATTTATACCTCAAATCGATGCCTAAGTGTAAAATTTGTTATTGTGAAATGTAATCAGGTCCAAAGATAATGAATTGAGCTTTATTTTGGGTCGTACAGAAGGGGGCTTAAAATCGTTTTTCAGGATTGAAATGAAGTTTTTTTGAAAAACCAAAAAAAAAAAAAAAATAATAAAACTCGTTTTAAATGTAAAATATGAGTATGCAGATTTAAAGTCCAATCAATTCTTAGCAAAAAAAAACAATATTCATTTACCTTTTATTTTTGACGAAGCTATGCTAATTTAAAATTTTGCTCACCTGTGTGTGCGCGATTTTTGGTTTTCGATTTATGTGTGTCCTTTATTTAACCGAAGGCAATTTGGTCACCCTAGGTTATCGGCAAAACCCAGGATTTAAAATGTCAAAACACTATCAAAAAAAAATCATCTACACCCGAAATATACCCTGGTTAACATTATAAGGTGGAAACACTCACGGCACTGCGTCAGTGCCATCTGTCACATAGAAATCAAAATGTATGAAGCAACTCAAAAAATTAGCATGGCATAGCGTTCTTAATTTTATAGCTTGTTCTCACGGCGTTGTAAAAGTGCTTGGCTTTCCTACTTTAGTTTTTATTTTCAGACTTTATACAATTTTTGACCCGAACACTATCTCATGCTTCAGTTCAAGCACTTGCATAAGCTGCTTAGAACAAGTATTAGATTCAGATTGCCAGATTGTGGGTTTTTCACCTATATTGGGTTTTTACTCAATAAACGTGATTGGTGAAAAGTATGGGTAATTTTATAATTTATGACCCATTTTAAAGGTATAATTATTACTTAGAGAATGAAAATCGTATTTTCCCTCCAGTTCCATAACTTTTTTCTGTATCAGTCGCGGTTCCCTAAGTAGTTAAGACTTGGTGTTTTTTTAAGCATGAATAAGACATGCAATTTAAGTTAATTTTTTTGTGTTTTTTCTTGATACTTTTATTAAAAATATTGGGATTCCTTAAAGTGTAAATTTTGAAAATTCGAAAAATTCGAAATCAAATAGGTTAGAAATTAATGATCGAAAATTTTATGAAAAATTTTAACTTTACGATTTTTCAATTTTTCACTTTTAAGGGAATACCCTAATTAAAATATTGTTTTAAATCCATGTTCAATTTTAAACGTTTTGCCATATTTTCAAAAAATCATTCTGAGTTTTTTCGTAGGGTTCTTAGTTTTTAGAAAATGGAAAAACTGGAGCTTTTTTTCGCATAATATGAAGGAAGTTTCTTTTATCGATAAACATTGCTAACACGCATCACTGATTAGATTTCTATGCCAATTTGGCAGCTGTAGTGCTGCCATTGTTCGGAGACTTGCACTTATTTCTGGCAGAGCTGCACTTTCTAGTTCATTTCCATCATATATGTAGAACATTTCCATATTATTTTTTCAATTATAAGAAGCACACATTAGAACATAAAAAAAATATGGAAAATAACGTGGTGGATGATGAAAAACTAATTAATTTAGTGGAACAAAATCGTTGCTTGTACGACAAAACCGCATCAGAATATAAACTGCAATCGTACAAACGATCTGCTTGGAAACATATTGGAAAGCAACTAGCAGTCACTGGTAAGAAGAAGTTTACATTTTTTTTTTTTTGATATTTAAACTAATTTTTATAGTTTTTGTGTTATCTCTACAGAAATGGTAGCAAGCAAGCGCTGGAAAATTTTAAGGGAGCGCTATAGCATAGAGAAGAAAAAGGTCGGCAGTGGATTGGGATGCCATGAATCCTGGCCACTGTATGCTGCCATGTCGTTTTTGGAAAAGCAAGGCCTACCTAGACCGTAAGAATTCTTTAATTTTACGTTTGGGTATTTTACTGAAGATATTTAATGTAGAACTCGTGAAACTGTTGCGGTCGAGAACCACGTCGACAATGATCGCAGAAAGAAAAATGATTTCAAGATATCTTTTGGTGCCGCGTTGTTCTTACTATATATAATTTTTGTACTATTTTTTATTATTTATTTTACTCATTATTTTTCATTTTCAATTTAATTTTCTTAAATCTCAGAACAAACGCTGTTGGGAGTTATGTTTCAGTTCAAACATTTCCCATTACCTGTCCCCTCTTTCCTCCGCCACTGTACATTGAAGACCAACAGTGAAATTGCGCAAGTAAATAACAACAACAAAGAACAAGGCCCTAACGCAATAACCGAGAAATGATCGATTAAGCAGAATTGCAGCTACGAAGCGAATACTGAGGTACCAGTCGCGGTAATATGCAACTCAACATTTATTATGTAGGTCGAATGTTCTGAGGCAATATCGGAATTTGACTTACGACAACATTCAAGCGACCGAAGAGAGTGCATTAAGTCAAAGGGTCGCTGAGAAAGCACCAGATCAGCATTATGTTCCTATAAAAGCGGAGCTCGAATCCATGGAAAGGCAGATTGATCTTTATGTTATTTACAAAGACATCTCAGCTCTATCGCACGTACTTATCCAGAAGCCACGACGATTGGAGTTAAATATTAAGAATAGGGCAGTTTTCGAGTATTCAAAAGGAGCTAGGATACATAAGAAACCTGTTAGACATAAGGAATTATATTTATTAAATAAAAGGATTGCAAACTGACAATCTAATCTTTTATTTAAAATGAATACAGGAATGTATGACGTGCGTACCTAACAAAGTGCCACGGCGTCATACCTTTTAATCTCCGTATCCCAACAGTTTTTATCTCCTCCCCGTGCATTAAACGACTAAGTGAGTGGTATTTCGCTTTTATATATATTACACGTACTTCAACATCGTTCAACAAATCGGCGTTTGTAGGAGAGGGGAGTGAGGGGATTCATATCCCCACTCTCCGCTGTCATACAAAATGCCTTTTTGAACGAGGTTGACGGTATGTGTAAACGGGCGCAATATTTTTAAAAATCACCGTTAATGTAAGCCTCTATGTTTTTCTGTTGAATTTAAATGATTATTATGATATTTAGTTCCGAGGGTAAAAAATAAAAATCGAAATTTGAATGTCCGCTAGCTATTTTATACTTCATTCTATACTTCAGAGATGCATCTAATATGGCATTCAGACGTCATCGAAATCCCGGGATTTCGGCACTTTTGAGGATTTCACCCGATATCCAGTCGAAATCCAGCGGATTTCCCATACAAATGAATGTCAAACGAAATCCGTTCAGAAATTGGATTTCAACGAAATTCCACGAGAAATCCGGAACAAACTGAATGCAACTCTGTGTTTTTCGATATGTATCGAAGAAATGCTGCAACACTACTGTCAAATTTTGAAAAAACCAAAGTAATCAAACAGGCAATGCTGCCACACGCAAACAAAAAACTCCCTACTAAAAAAAAAATCCCCACAATTCTTTACATTTTTCCCTACCACAAATATCGTTATATTTTTTATTTAAATAATTTGCCTCTTGCCTACAAAAATGTATGAGTAGCCATGAATATGTTAGGCTAATATTTTTGAGAATCTTTCAGGGTAGTCTGGAACTCCGAATCGTACTAAATTCATTTGAAATTTTTTTTTTTTTTCAAAAATAAAAAGTTTCTTTCAAAATTTAAGTTTTTTTGTTGTGGTTGAAGTGAAAATGATTTCATTAAAAATATGAATAGGCCTTATCTTGCAGCGGTAAATAAAACAGTGTTCAATTTATTCAAAAAAACCAATACAAATACTATTTCAATTTTCAAATTTGTAGACTATCGACGCTTGGCGATAGCTTCGACCGAACTTTTTCACATAAAGACAGGTTGGCATAGTTTTTATTTTCCCTTTTTAATTTTATGACAACCAAATTTATACAAAATTTATTAAATATTTTGGAATACATCACAAATTCTGTGCATTTGCCGATTAATAAGGTATCTGTACTTTTGTCCCTACAAGGGATATTTTGTTTAAAAAATTCCCTTAAATTTTTTAAAAGAAATTTCCCTACAATTGGCAGCACTGCAAACAGATAAATGGCTGTCAAACCAAATCCTCTCAAGTCGATATTGTCCACGATATTGTCGTGTGAACGCTTGGATTTCGATATGGATTTCACGAAATCCAAGTGCCGAAATCCCGGGATTTCGGTGCTCGTCTGAATGGCATATAAAGGAATTCCGCTACGTATAGCTACTGCTATACGCTATTCACACGCTAACACATTTCGATAATGAAATACATTTTCTATAGAAAGGGACGGAGGGGGAAGAGATAAAAACGCTCCCATACGACATCCCCGAGCGTCCTTAGCTAAAAAAAAAAAAAGGTGTGTTTCATTAACAAAATGTCTTAACGTGTAAATGGCCTCCTACTAGTAATTAGGAGTGCAACACCAAGAGAAAAAAAATAATCGATGTAACTTCTGCAACCCTACTAGTAATGCCACTTGTGAAAATTGACATTAAATTTCTAGAAAGAAATGGCAGTAGAATATTCTAATTACAGTGTGGCAACATCAGAAAGTAACATCGCGAAATAAATTTGTACACTTTTTGTTATTACAATTAACTTAATGGAAAAATGGAGCCAAACTCTCCTTGGTCTATGCCATGGGTGCAACCAGAAAATTTGGGCGCAATCATGCACTTCGAAGCACACACCAGCTTCGTAGACGAAAACGCCAGAAGAGCTCTGCTCCATGTGAAGCGAAAGCCAGATGAAAATCCCGCTGTGGTACCGTAAGTGAACTGGGAACTGGGATGTAGACCGTAGATATGTAGTACTAAAGAGTTAAATCCGTTTTAGACCGAAACAATTCATTACGGAGGAGAAAATAACTGCGCATTTTAATGGCTTGCATATATCAAGTAATTTTGGGAAAAACGATCCATCGATGTCATCATCATCATCATCAATGGAAGATGATAGCTCAATGGGTTCTTTAACTCCAATGTTTTCCAATTTTCAAGAGTATCGTGTACGGCCAAAGAATTGGAGGAAAAGTTAAGAAACGCCAATCGTATTACTCTTTGTGAAGATTTCAAGAAAATGCACGAAGAGCATCAGAAAATCTCTCTAATTCCGGAAGCTCTATTAAATCGAATTGA
Organism: Chlorops oryzae; assembly: GCA_020466095.1. Lineage (NCBI taxonomy): Eukaryota > Metazoa > Arthropoda > Insecta > Diptera > Chloropidae > Chlorops > Chlorops oryzae. Next base: position 12,228,351 of record CM035809.1, on the reverse strand, counting down.
AAAACCATGCACATCATTAGTTTTGTGGCAACCGCCGCCAATTTTAGATTTATTACATCGGAAAAATGACGAAGAGTTAAAAGAGGGAAGTGAAACAAAAAATACCAATACGAATAAACAAGATGAAATTATTCAAGATATTGAATTTTCCGATGATATTGATGACTTTATTGATAATAATAATACATGTAACATAGATTACAATAAATTTGGAAATGGAGATATGGATGAGGATTTGTAGCGGATTTGTAATTGCATGAAAACAAGACTTGAACTGTATAAATTTTGGCAGTACCACTTCAACAACAAAATTAATTGTAATTACATATATGTATGAATGATTGAATTCACATAGCTATATGCGTTTAAACTATATAACATATATAAATGTATGAATATTATCATTGATTTAAGTGTTTAAGTATGTAATGTGTACCTATTTTCAACTGACAGAGTCCTTTATATTTGTTTGTTTTTTTAAATATAATTTTGAATTAAGCGTGAAAATTGTTCTTTAATTCTTAATCAAGTAAGGTGCTGTAATCGTAAGAAACAAGTCGTATCTCGAAGGTTTCATAGTGTTCAATGGAGAGTTTTCATAGTAGCTTTTCAAAATATAAAATTATGTACTTCAACTTTACTTCGTTTTTGGGACAGTATTTGAATTGCATGAGACAGTACAATTCTATCACATTTTGAGGTGATTTTAAGGGGCTACATGGGTTTCTAGGTTTTTAAATATTCGAATTCTTATTATATGCTAAAACATCTCCATATTGCAAAAAATTTTCAATTTCATCCGAGTAAAAGTTTGGGTCAGTTTTATTGTCACTCGTAAATTTAAACGCGTTTTTCTCCAAAATGTGTTCCTAAAGTCGGTGGACAATCTTTCTGGATGAAGTTTTGCACAGGCCTTCGAGAGGCCTTCGATTACAACTAAGTATTTTAAAATAAAGTGGGGAAATTTCTGCCAAAACTGTCACATTTTTGTAAAATGGTCTGCCAAATATCCAATTTTAATTATTCTTTCTTCTTCCATAGTCAAGATTGTAGTTTACATTAAAAAAAAAAATTTTTTTCAACTCATAAGATGAGGAGTTCTTCTATCCACACGAACGCAACTTTTTGTCGGAGATTTGCCGAAAATTACCTTCAAATATGTATCTTTAAGAAAATAAAAATTTTGAATGAAATAGTTCATTTTTTATATGAGAAAAATGTTATTGAAAATAGTTCACAATTTGTTAGACGAAACTCACGTAACCCCTAAACTCCTTTGGTAAATACAGAGTCTGGCAAACCTATATAAAAATATATCTGTGGTCATATAAAATAGTAGCTTGAGTCGAAAATTGCAGAAACTTTTGCAAATAAAGAAATATAGTACATATCTAGCAATAACTGGCATACAAAATATAAAACTTATCTTTATCTTATCGTCTTATCTTGAGCTTATCGTCGTTACATTTTACTAGGTGATGAGTTTCAGGCTGTAGAACATATTTCCATAAAAAGGCAATTTCGAAAAATATGTCACTATGCGTCAATTTGGCGGTTATGGCTCGATATTCTACTTAAGCGCTTTATCGATATTTAAATTTCCAATTTACTCACACTTAAAATGATTCTATTGAAGGGAAAAATATGTTAAACACATTTTTAATTAAACATAAGTTGTTCCAAAACACAAAAAAATTTCTTCGACGCGAGAATTTAAATGTCTTAAGCCAACTCAAGTCATTTTGTTAAACAATGAATGAAAGTTTGAAATATGTAAATAAAATTAAATAAATGCACATAAGATGTTTTGCCTAGTGAAAAAATTCTTCAAAACATTCGCTTTTTTAAACCATGTTCTGCCAAATGTTTTATGAATAATTTGAAACTTTGCAGAAAAATTCCATTCCATTTCTAAGATCCTCCCCCTAATCCTTGCACACTGTCTTCTTGACATATTTTGTGCGAGAAAACGATCCTCGTTTGCTTTTATATACTCGACTGCATCAAATAAGACATCGATTACTCGAACAGCACCGATGTATATTCAGCATCCCTATACCACATTTGCGGCTGACAGCCAAAACAAACGATTGGTCTTGAATTGTTTACTTTTTAAATTGTTAAATAATAAGTGTTTTTCATATCAGAGGATCGAAAGTAATATGCGGTACGCTCAAGTCGTAATCGGACCAGCCGGAAGTGGGAAGGTAACAACGGTTTTAATCTTCCGCACTGTTTAATTTCCAATTTTCTTTCAGTCCACATATTGTACATACATGCAACGGCATGCTCAAGATGGTAAGAGAATCATCGAAGTAGTTAATCTAGATCCAGCTGCGGAGCATTTTGAGTATCATCCTTTAGTGGACATCCGAGATTTGATTATGCTCGACGATGCAATGGAAGATGAGGAAATGCGTTACGGGCCGAATGGGGGACTTGTCTTTTGTTTAGAGTATTTAATATTAAATCAAGAATGGCTAAAGAATCAACTTTGTGGCGGTTCGGATGATGAAATTGATTCCGATCCCGATGATGATTATATCCTCTTCGATATGCCTGGACAAATTGAGCTCTTCACTCATTTGTCAATGGGAAAACAGTTCGTACAGTTACTTGAATCTTGGAATTTTCGCGTTTGCACAGTATTTCTGGTTGACTCGCAATTTATGGTCGATGGTGCCAAGTTTCTATCGGGAACAATGGCAGCGTTAAGTGTAATGGCGAATTTGGAGATGCCGCATGTAAATGTTTTGACAAAAATGGACTTGCTAAGCAAGGTGGCACGGAAGCAGTTAGACAAATATTTAGATCCTGATCCAAAAGCACTATTGGGCGATATAACACAAGAGTCGAGTTGGGGTCGTTCACATCGTAAGCTTTCTGAAGCAATTGGTAGTCTAATCGAAGATTTCAGGTGAGTAAAACGGAAAATATGTAGCTCTAATGTTTGATCTTTAACATTTTTTTTATTAATTATTACTCATAAATGAAGAGATAGAAGACGAAAAATTAGAATAATTGAAAGATGTTAGAACTTAGATAAAAATACAACATCCTTAAGATTTGAATTTTCTGGCTGGATGGAATGGATGATTCATATGCGATAGATCAGGTGGATTCTTTTCAAAGGCCATAATTTCTTTCATGCCACCATTTCCGATCGCCCATAGTTTTGGATACTCTTGCTTAAATGTTTCGTACCAACTTTTAACAAGCGGATATGAACTCAAATCGAATCCAATTGCTTCCAAGCACAACGTGGCCGATACTAGAGCATAATCGGCGATCGTTGCATCGTCTGCGGCGGCATATCTTGTACCTGACCGACGCAAATAGGTCTCGAAAACATCGAGAGCATTTTTCACTTTCTTCAGTGACATCTCGTTGCGTGGGTAATCGAAAAATATTGGTGCCATTGCATGTGCCGAAATTGCCGCATAATAGAATCCCATATTGAAACATAAGCGATGATTAATCAGAGCGCGCACTGTTGGTTCCTTCGGATATATTGTTTCATTCGATCCAAATTTATCGCATAAATATTGCATTATTGCAATACTTTCGGACAAATAGAAGCCATTATCATCCAAAACGGGTATTTCCTTTTGAGGATTCATCTAGAGAAGGTATTCGAAATAAAAGGGTTCTTTTAATGATTGTTTATCCCTGAGAGCGAGAGAGAGAGAGAGAGAATATTTGAAAATACCTTTGCATAGGCCTCCGTCATATGCTCTCCTGCTATATAATCGACATTTATTAGTTCAAAAGGTATATCCAACGCATTCAGCGTCATTCGAACTGCCAGTGATGGTGGGCCGTCCGAAACAGCGTACAGCTTCATTTTGCTAAAAAGACAAAAACAAAAATGTTTATTGAGTACTTATACACAAAATTATTTTCCAATCATCACGAGCTCTCAAATTCTAAGCTTACCGCTTAGTTAACCGGTTTAAAAAAAAAACCGCATTTATATATGTATGCAAGAATTTATGAAATTTGAAAGCAGCTAAACGCCAACGGCTCGTCATGGAGAGCATACAAAGAACCTAAACTTGTACTTGGGGTCTACAGTTTTTTTTTTTTTTTAATAAATTCTAGAAACTCCTCAAGATAATTCCCTAAATTATGTTATTCCGTTAAATTCCTATGCTTTCTTAAAAGTCTTAGGGTTATGTATTCACCTTCGATCCGATATCCAGAGGAAAAAAAAATTCGATGAGATAATGTAGTTAATTGCAAGCGCGCTACTCCAACTTGTTGTGATAAAATTTAGACTGGAACTAATCTTGCTTAATGTTTTTGGATTCTATTTTTGAAAAAGCTCCAATCGTTTGAAGCTGTAAAAGCTTTGAAGAGCTTTTCAAGCTTGTTGAAGTTATCATTTTCTGTTTTTTTTTTGTTTCATCAAAAGCTTGTATGGTGCAGATCAATTAGAGAACCTGTTGGTCTATGAACTGGTTTATTGTTCTAAATTCGAATTGTAGCCACTGAGACTTTATATATAATAAAATTGGTTCGAAATTCTTATCACGCACAAATCTTTGGCTTGCGTTTATAAATTGAAGTCAGTGAATATGTTTTGGACTTTTTTCGAAGCTTTTTCGAATTCCAAAAAACTATGGATTGTTTTTCAGAGAAGGGAATCAAAGTATACTACACTACACTATACTCTATACTACAAAGTATACCACAAACCAAATAAACGTGTATAGAAGAAAATGCCAATAATTGCAGGACCACTTTTTTGATTGACATTTTGTGTACTCAAGGAGGACTAGAAGAAGTTTTTCCTCTCACAGCCAAGCCCAAACACACGCCTACAAGTAATGGTATTCAATTCTTGGTTTTGTGTCTACCACATACACTTGGTGCTTCGGTCGACATTTTTAAATTTGCCCCAGGGGAAGTCTGCTTCTTCCCCCAGGTTCCCATCTTGCCTCATCAGTGAGTATGGCCCGAATAGGCTATCCTGGGTGGGGATACGGTGCTATCCTCACCTCATAAATTACCACAGCCACCACGAAACGCCCCGAAGGGCCAACCCAATATCCGGCGGGATGCTAAAACGCATCCCGGGGCACCGGATCCCGTGGTAACATGTTATGTCTAGTTAACAGCGTGAATACAGCTATAACTAGTATAGCTGCAACACGCCATGCTAAGTGTAGGTCGTATGCTCAAACCGTTCACGCCGTACTATGACGACGCTACCAAATTGTGACTCCATACTCAGTCGGTCTGTTTTGGCCCTCAGTTGGCTAGGGTCCGCGGGGTTGACAAGCCCGTAAATCATAATGATAACCCTTGCGGGAAAGTAATGGTATATCGTAGCTCGCGTTGGGAAAGACTCAGAGGTTTCAAATTCGAAATATAGATTGATCCTTATGTAGGAGAGGTGTATGAGAAAAAGTTGTAAATAGTTTCGTAGCTCCCGTACGGAAAGGCGTAGGAGGCTCAAATTCGAATCATAAGTAGATTGACCATGACGAAAAAAAAAAAATCCATTAATAAAAGTTTTAAAATGGCGATTTCCAGTCAATAAATTAAATAAAAATTCATGCATCAATCAATCAAATCAAATTCAAACTTACGCGTATTCCATTTTCTCCTTTTTATTAACTACATTGATATCCTTTAAAATTTCCTCACATTCAGCTTTGAATTCCTCGAGAGATTTATTCATAAAAAAACCACCTTTAAATGATTTTTTAGGCAAAACTCCGCTTGCCGTTAGCTCATTGCACAGACGACGTTTTATATCATTCTCATTGACTGGATGATTATGCTTATTGGTTACATGAATGACCTTAAGCTCACCCGAATCCAGGCTGGTTGTAACAAAACTTTTGCATTTTATTGAATAATCTCGATTCTTGATACAGATCCAATAGTTTCGTCGCGTTGCTTCATTTTTCATATGATAAATATATCCATCGACGCACAATAGAGTTCCACCCTTTGCCGAACGTAATTTTGATACCTGAGTTACATCCATATCGTATTCGGCTTTAATTTGGGCTGGCTCCATTCTCGGTTGACGTTTTCTACCGCGTTTCGATTTCGGTCGAATATATTTTATATCAAGTTGATCGCAATCGTCTTTAGCGTAGCTCTCATTACGCTCATTTCCGGAATAATCTCTTTCGATTAGTTCTACGAATTCCACTTGGTCTGGTGATTCATATTTAACATCCTTTTCATCCTTGATCGAGTAGTTTTTACGCATATCGTCAAGACTTTTTGGTAGCTCTAGTGCCTCTTCGTTTGATAATGAGTCGCAAGAAGTGCTCGAATCATAGCCAAATTTTTTTGAACTTCAAAAAGAAATGGAGAAAAAGGACATAAATTTTTGGAAAACAAGAATCGAAGCTTTCAAAGAGTATAGACCTTAAAAGATATGTCATCGAAAGAGTTTTCACCTCTTGTTATTATTTATTATTTGCATCTCTTGAAAATTTATTCATTTTTAACTTGTAGCCCTCATCTTTAGTCCTATACTCTGTGTTTAAGGTTGTTAAATTAATACAATTTAGATAGAAATGTTTAATGTCGATGCCTGTCCATAGATCTAAACTGTGTGCTTATCCAGCAGAACGGACTGGGGGCGCCGCTGCCTGCTTAACATACCAATTTTATCTCATACGGCGCGATTACAATCATAATCGAAATCCTTGGTCAAGATTCAGTGCCATCCGCCCCTCATCATTAACTATAGCCCCAGCGAGACTCCCACATGGCGACACGACTATTCGGACCGTAAGGCTCCAGATTCCCGCTGTATCATGTCTAGGTCATGAGGTTAATCTTTTGTAGATTGCCACTCAAATATTGCAATATACAACCAGTTTGATCCTATGCCTCCTCAACGTACTGCTTAACATTTGGCTATGGTATGCAGCTCCGCAAAAGAATTCCCGTGCGGGGTGAAAGGTTAATGCAGTCAAGATTCAAATAAAGGATATATTGAAATCACTCTAAGAACGACAAAATATCTTGGTCTCAAATCATTTGATTTCCCTCATTACCATCTCTCTCAAGCAGACAGTAATTTGCCTATCCCCTCCAATGGGAACTATCACCTTAGTCAATATCTTACCTTATTGCCCTTTTAGGTCTTTGTTTTTTCGTAATCGCCGGAATAACACGCTCGATTTCCTTCTTTTGTGCGAGCAGACGACGCTTTATCTCAGCGCTATGATCACCATGATTATGTTGGCCAGATTTTTTCCTAACACGCAAACCATCATCGGTCTCTTCGCTAATGAGTCTTGCGCCGCATTTGAATTTTTTAACATTTCGATAGGAGCACGCCCAGTAAGCGCGACGATCGCATGGACTTTTTGCCTCATAATTGTAAATCATTTTATCGACACAAAGTACTTGATTTCCTTTGGCTGATGGTAGCATAATAATTTTGCTCGTCTCATTTGAGGATTTTGGGGTCAATGCTGCTGCTGCTGCTGCTGCTGCGGAGCTCTTTTTTTTCGCTTTCAATGGGTCAAATCGTGGCGCATTTGTTTGGCTTTGTCGTTTTGCTGGTGTTGTGCCGTCATTGGACATTAGAGTAATCTTATGATTTTGAATCATATTTGACAATTTATCGGGTGTGTATGGTTGATGGGAATGCTCATTTTCAATGCCAGCAAATTGTTTTAATATTTGTCGCCCATCATCGAGACGTTCCGTGTAGATTCGTGTTTTGCAATTATAATCACTACGAATGCATTCCCAACGGAATGTGGCACTCGTCTTTGATTTTCCTTCCAGGCGGTAGATGAATCCGTTGACACAAACCAATTCACGATTATGCTGCGTCTTCATCTGATATACTTTGTTGTGCTGGAAAAATTAATTGAAGTTAGTAACAAGTAAGGGTGTTATAGTCAGGCGAGCCTGACAATAGAATACCCGACACAGACACATAATTTTTAATATCAAGGGTTTTTAAGGCTTAAGGAGCCCCATATACCGACTTTTGTTAAATTTCTTAAGAAACCTCCTTTTGCCACGCCCACTTTTCAATTTTATCGGGTGTGTATGGTCCTGTAATGCTCTTTAATTGCCAGCAAATTTTTAATATTTGTCCAATCATTTTGAGGTTCCGTGTAGTGTGTTTTGCAACTTAATCACTACGAATGCCTTCAACGGCCGTGAATTCTTTTTTTCGTCAGGCGGTTACTGAATCCGTTGACACAAACCAATTCACGATTTTTGCAAGTCTTCATCTGGTACTTTTGGTAGGAGAAAATTTTTATAAAAGCCCTAGCACGCCTTTAGTCAGGTGTTGACAATCGAATACCCGACTTAACATGTTTCAAATATCAAGAGTGTTTAAAATGCATAAGGAGCCTTCATTTACCGACGTTTTGTTAAATTTCTAACTGAAGACCCTTTTGGGACCCCACTTTTCAAATTTCTTTGGAATTCTAATCGGACCCTTATATATACGCTACTCCTAAGTTCATCAAATTTTAATAAAGTCTGATTTTGCATTTTTGGGATTTTTGTGACAGACCCTAGTACTAGAGGTACCCTTAATAATGGTCCGATCGAAAAATTTTTTGGGAAGGACGTTACTGCTATCAAGGAAGTATACGTGCCAATTTTTGTTCAAGTCCCATTGGTATTTCGGGTAGGAGACATTTTGAAAAACGCCTTATGCCACGCCCACTTTTTCAATTTTTTGAAATCGTATACTGGCCTTAAACATGTTCAAATATCAAATTTATCAAAATATCATGAAAAACTTCGATTTTAGAGCAGTTTTTGTGATTTTCGTAACAGACCCTAGTACTGGAGGTACCTAAAATGGTCCGATCGGGTCCATCTCGAACTTGTTTACTCATGTCCCCGTGAGCACGCATACCAATTTTGTCAAGATAGCTCAACTCTTCGTAAATAACTGATACAGAGACAGACATACAAGAATGACAGACTGAGCGAGAAGTAGGATCTTGTTAAATCGAATCTCCTGGTGACGCTGATCATTTCTATATACATTTTGTATGGTCTATCTCGACTTGTTCTGGGTGTTACACACAACCCAACAAACGCAATATACCCTCGACACAGAGTGTGTCGGGTATAATAATCAATCATCAATTGGGGTCACTTGCATTTTTATACTATTTACCTCAAATCTTCGAAGTACTAAAATTGGAGGTTTCTCCTTTTTCTTAGTTAAGAACTTTCTTATCATAATTTCATCATCCTCTTCATCGAGATCATCGAAATTCACATCTTCGTCCTCATCATTATCGTTATCGTCATCATCATCATCATCATCATCATCTATCATTAATATCACCACCACCATCATCATGAATAGTTTCCTCTTCAACGTCCTCATCGTCATCGTCCGATGGAATAATATCCTCATAAGTCTTCCTCTTTGGATTATAAGATTGTTCATCTTCGTCTTCGTGCTTTTCTTCGGCTTGTTTCCTCTTTAAGGTCTTTTCAGTCTCGGCCGCAGTAAATCGATCGTGTGTGTGAGCTGTCGAAATTCGAATCACAACATGCCTAGATTTATCTCCCACTACAGGTGTTGTGATTAATTTCGTTCGGCAATTCTACCAAATATTAACAAACAAACAAAAAAATGGGGTGTTAGACCTTGGTTTTGGGTATTTTTTTTTTTGTAGTTTGTTTGTAGTTTTCTTTTTGGGACGCTTACCTCGGTTTCGCGCTTTGCACACGTCCATTGGTGCGTGTTTTCTCCGGCTTCTTCTATGAAGTATACGAAATTATCGACGACAATCACTTTATTGTTTTTAATGGAGCGTGCGATTGTTACGCGTGAGGTGTCCATTTCTTTAAATGGTTTTTTTTTTTTAATGAAACTTCCACAATTTTACTACTTTCCGACTGATTCGTGTTCTTTCGCAAAGTTATTGGCAGCCCTGTTAAGTTTTCGGCCTGGCTGTCGCTCCCCAGCAGGAATTTATAGCATCAATGATCAAAGTCATGAAGCAATATTTTAGTGACACATTCATTTACGATTGGAGCTCCTTCCAATAGAATTCTTATAAAAGTGTCAATAGAACGTCAGAAAACCTCATTTATCAAATAATTTATCATCGAACAAGTGGTTGAAATTTTCATACTTGAATACGTACTTCAGAATAGCATCCATTATGCAGACTCTAAGAATGACCGACATGTTTTTACTAATATCAGAATTAAGGAAAACAAAATTACCAGCCCGATTCTAAATATTTCAGGAGAATTTACTATTATCGATACAAAAATTCTCCTTTTTTAAATAGATAGGGTAAGGAAAATTATGGGTATGGCTTAAATATCCATTACCCCATCAAATTTCTTCCCCAAATACTTACAAAATAAGAAGTTTACTCAAAAGAAAAGTTATTATTATTATTATTATTGATAGGGGTTAAAGAGCACGTCGACCTGTAAGATCTATTGTGCCCCCTTTGCCATCCTCAGAGCGAGTCTCTGAGTCCTGCGTTCAGCAGGAAGTTTAGTATAGAACCTACACTGCTGGATTTGAGTTCCGCTTCGGGTAGTATTTGCCCCTCAAAGTTACTTGAAGAAAAGTTAATTCCCCGGGAATATTCAGAATCGGGCTGTTCGAGATTTCTCAAAAGGCTTTGGCATGAAAACTAAAGTGACTGCTGAGAATGAGGGACATGTTCTTACTAATATCAGGAGTAAGGAAAAAAAATTCACCAGATTTCTCAAAAGGCTTTGTTATGAAAACTAGTGCAATGACTTTTCCCGCTGGGTTGTTACAGACTTCGCTCATTATTTCTCAGTGCTGCCAGACAGCAGTATTCGCCGGATATAATCGGTATCTAAAATGGACGCTTTGAAGTAAAGTGAAATCCCCTATTAGTGGACACAAACGGTCTGGAAATTTTTGGCTGCTTTTATGAGGTAGATTTATGTTGGAATATACATCGGCAAAATGCGTCCCGCGCATAACATTTTTGAAACAAACAAATCTGGATTTCTGATTTATGCTGAAATTATTTCCAGATGAGCTCCAATCACTTATAATCAAGTCATACTTGCTTATAATCACCTTTTTAGTCTCTTTTTGATGGTACTCATCTGAGGAGTTTACCGTTTATGGACGTAATTTAGTGATTAATCCCTACTTTTTACTTATGATAAATAATTAGAATAACTAAATTATTTATTTCCGTCTCTTTGAGACTCGTCAAAGCAAAGTTATTAAAACTGATTATTTTTTTAAGCAAGCTATTTTATATCATTATCCATTATCTTATATCTATGGTTAAATCCTCTCTGATGGAATTAAATATCTTCTTTTATGGGCGTCCTTTTCATATTCTTCACGACACTCTCAACCTAGAACTTATTGTTGGCTTCTTCAGTCCAAAACAGTCTAACTTCGTTTATTTTGTCCATCATGGAAGAAACTGTATCATTTCGGATATATTCTAGACGAAAAAAATAACAATATTCATTCAATTTGAAGCCAATTCTTTTTTGTGCATGATACCTGTTATTACATGCCTGCCACACGTAGATCGAAATTGCTCATATTTTCAAAATTAGATCTTCTGATCTATGATCTATGTTGGCAATTGATGATTAATCTGTTTATAGGCAACAGAAAATATTTAATATTCAGCAGCTCTAAAAGGGGGGAATTTGAAAAATGGCCCTCAGAATCTCAAAATATATAAAAGGCCCCAAATTTTGGGGCTAATTTTGCATTTTGAAAAATGACCCTCATAATCAAAAATGAAATTTTGGCCCTCAAAATAAAATGCAAAAAAGTGCCCTCAAAATCAAAAAGAGGTGTTTTTAATCTAAATGAAAAATGACCCTTCAAATCTAGAAAATAAAAATGGTCCTATGAAATTTGAACCAAATCTAGAAATGAAAAATGGCCCCAATTTTGGGGTAATTTTTCATTATGCAAAATGGCCCCACTTTAAAAAATGAAATTTGGCCCCAAAATCAAATGATAAGTCAATGAATATAAAACAGGGCTGCGAACGCGAAATGGATTCCATAACTCAAATAAAAGAGGCCCCGACTTTTGGGGTCGTTTTGCATTATGAATTATAGCCCCAACAGAAAATGAAAAACCGCCCCAAGAATCAAGAGATTCGTTTTGAATGCAAATGAAAAATGGCCCCAAACTACAAAAAATGGCTTGAAATTTATAATAATGAAAAATGGCCCCAAAATTGGGGTAATTTTGCATTATGAAAAATGCACCCCAAATCAAAAAATGGAAAAAAGGCCCCAAAATTGGGGTAATTTTGCATTATGAAAAAAGACCCCAAATCAAAAAAGGAAAAAGGCCCTAAATTTGGGGTAATTTTGCATTATGAAAAATAACCCCATTCAGTATAATATTTTGGGGCCTTTTTTCATTTTCAGTTGGCGATAGTTTTGAATTAGGACCATTTTTTTTGGAGCCCCAATTTTGTACGAAGGAAAACGGGCCCGGAAATATATAAAGTTTTGGGGTAATTTTGCATTATGAAAAATTGCCCCAAATCAAAAAAGGAAAAATGGCCCCAAAATTGGGGTAATTTTGCATTATGAAAAAAGACCCCAAATCAAAAAAGGAAAAATGGCCCCAAAATTGGGGTAATTTTGCATTATGAAAAAAGACCCCAAATCAAAAAAGGAAAAATGGCCCCAAACTCAATGTAGTTTTTGAAAAATGCAAAATGACCCCAAACAAAAAGGAAAAAAGACCCCAAAAAAAATGAAAAATCGCCCCAAAATTCGTGTTGTTGTTTTCAATATTAAGTTTTGGGGTCATTTTTCATTTTGAGTTTGGGGCCATTTTGCATTGGGGCCATTTTTCATGGAGCCAGCCAAAAGTATGCTTATAAATATTAAGAATATTTCTGGCATCCAGATATCGGTTCGTTCATGTGGTTTTGTCCATTTAAGAATGTCATGAGCAAAGATTTTAATGGTTGTGTTAATATTCTTGGAGCCTTAATTAAGCTCCGATTGTAAAGGCTTAAAATGATATAAAGTGGTTTTGAAATATTCAAAAGCATACATCTAGGTGTTGAATTTAAATATTTTCTGTTACCCTATTAATCTCCATTTCATCCAAGCGTTTACACTTTGAATAACTTCTTCGATTGTTTCTGAGAGTATTGAAAAGTATAAAAGAAAATATTTTTATCCTTTGAATTTCAGTCTCGTGCGATTTGTTCCATGAATGTGGATGACGAGGAAAGCATACAGGATCTTTTACTACAGATCGATAATGTAATACAATACGGCGAAGATGCTGATGTCAAAACACGCGACTTCGATCCACCAGATGAAAAAGATGAAACTGAGCAAGACGTTTTTAACCTTATGTAAATAAATGTATGAATAATTTTTAAAGACGGAATTCCTTTTTTTTTTTTTTAAACATTTCACAAATATATATATAAATATTTCGAATATAACGTACAACGTCGATATATCAGTACACGAATAACAAATGATTTTAAGGACAATTCTTATATGCCTATATCACAACCATGCCATCCAGAGTAAAAGCGCAATTCTCTCACTTGATTTCCGAGTCCAAAATTAAATTTCCATCCTTATCTTTTAGGCGAATTCGTCCATTCGAGTAACGTGTCTCATAACTTCCATCGGGAAAAACAGTTTTCACCGTTCCATCGGGATATTCGCGTCTTTTAAATTGTTTCGTATGCAATTCTTTTTGACCATTCGAAAAAATAAGCAATCGATCACCATTGCGCATTTCATTAAGAATAGTACCATCGTTGAATCGCCATTCGGCTAATTTATCAACTTCTTTCGGATCGACAATTTTAACAGAATTATTTGGAAATTGAATTTCAACCGAACCGTTCGGATTTCGATGTTCAACCTGACCGTTCGGAAATTCGATTATTTCCAGCCCATCCAGATATGTTGTATGCCACGTATTCGTTTTCGAATAATAATATTTGACAGTACCTTCGTTGACATTTGTTTCTTTAACATCACCATTAAAGTACATCATTCGTACGATTGTTCCATCAGCAGAATCTTTTCTAGTTGTACCATTTGGATATAAAATCTCCTTTCCACCATCTTCCGTAATGGTCTCACGTGTTAAAACTTTGAAACAATCTTTTGTTACTGACGCATCTTTATCATTGTCCTTTTGCGATGGGTCTTCTTCTTCAGTTGTTGTGCCCGTTGACACTGATGTTGTTGATTTTCTCTCACTTGGGATCGAGGTGACAGATAAGAATTTTTCATCATTAGTCGTTGGGTTGTCTTGTTTATCTGAACTCTGCATCATTGTTTCATAATCTTCATCACTATCTTCAATCTCTTGGAATGCATCTACTACTTCCTTTTCGGATAGAAGTTCCTTAAAAGTAGCCTTTGAAATTTTCAACGATTCTTCTATTTCTTTGATATCGTCGGTTTTCTTCCTTCCGCTCAGTTTGGGAGCTGATATTTTTTTCAAGTTACTTTTGGCAGTCTTAGGATTCACTGCACTCGAAACAGTGTTCTGAAATTAAATTTAATGGATTGAAATTGTAAAAAAAAAGCCAATTTTACATTAGGGGTATTCACAATGGAGTCGGAAAATAGGAAAATTTTAACTGCTTAAAAAGTTGTGCCAGATACAACAAAAGTTTAAAAAAAATTTTAAGAAGTCGCATTTTTGCGATTTTCCGACTTTCCAACGTGTTTAACACGCCTTTGTGAATACCCCTATTGTTTTTTTGGTTCGAAAATCGTGATAAATTCTTTTGTAAAACAATTTAAGGTAGCCATAAAGCTTCCGTCATGGATAACAGATCGAAGAAACACCAATGATAATTAAAATTATAATCGACGAGAAAAATTCAAATATTTCTTACGGTCAGTTTACAAAGCTGAAAGAATCCGTTTTTTATTTCGATTCTTCCATATTCCTCATAATTGTTACGGTCTCTGCTAAAGCTGTCAATTAACTATACGATCTATCGTAGGATTTGCACTGATTTTACTACAAATCGTTAAGTTAGCTGGTTTGTAGTGTATGTACCTATAGTCCGGGAGCTAGCACGTGTTTTACCCTCCTCATAAGCGCCGCATTCCAAATGTATGTATCTTAAAAGACGGGGTTTTACTCGTACATCACAAAAATCGTTTGCTGCCACCTCAGAGAGGTGGCATAAGGGGCGAAAATCGACCCCCAATGGGTGAAAAAATGGCCAAAAAAGCGCGATCTGCGCCGCGGTTGAAATTTTGCTGAGTGGTAGATAAATGGCTAACTAAGCGAAAAATCATTTGCTGCCACCTGTGGGAGGTGGCTAAGTCTTGCTGCCAGTCGATTGAAGTTGCAAAATTTAGGGGTCAACCCTCCTCATAAGCGCCGCGCTTGAAAATTTGGATTCAGTTAGGGAATATACTCACTAACACGAAAATCATTTGCTGCCACCTGTGGGAGGTGGCAAAGTCTTGCTGCCAGGACGATAAAGTCCGCGGCGCCAAGCGAATGGACAAGTTTGCAACTGAAGTCTGTTCGCAGACACTTCTGTTATAAATAGCGCAAAGACTTAAGACACGAGCTGTAAAGATGTGACATAATTTAAATGGTTTTCCTAAAAACGCAGAGCAGATTATTTAAGTTTCTGGTATCAATCAACCAAGTTTTAAGTTTGGTTTGGATCCGATAACGTGTAAACCAGCTAAGTCCACTTTTAACCGATTCACACATTCCGATGCCTTTATCTTATCATAACGGTGTTTTCGGAAGAATTAATTGGCATATCTCAGAGTACACTTTGATGTTAGTTTAATATCCCAATAAACACAATGATATCGTAACGATATCGAGGCAATATCGTTTTCTCTTAAAAATGTTTCGCGACGATAATTCGAGACGATATCGCGACGATTTCGATATCGTGAGAGAGTCACTTATCATTAGCGAATCGAGATTTTCATCGTTCTCGAATCGTTAACGAGCCTTAACTCGAATCGCTAGCGAATCGAGATTTTCATCGCTCTCGAATCGTTAACGGACGATTAGCAAAAAAAAATCATTAATTTTTATATTTAATGTAAAATTCAAATAACAGTCTTATTATAATACTATTTTCGGTATAAAAAAAAAAAAAAAAAAAAAAAAAAAACGGTCTAATGCTGATAACCACCACGCTTTTGAATCCACCGGCTGTGGGATTTGAACACCGAACTCTTTTCTGTATTTCTAGTCTACCTGTTTCCATAAGATCTTTTTTTATTTTATCACTCATGAATACAAATTAACTCATTTTTTTAGTATATTCATTTATCGCTTCGTCTTCGACACGAATTGAAATGAATGACTTTTATTTCGTTTTATTAAGTTTAGCTTGATTCTATATTTACCTCGAATGCTTCCGATTTGAAATAAATTAACAAAACTCCTTCGAGACTCGTTATCGTTTTTGGTTTATTAGGTCCAATAACTGATATTTAAAATTTCTATTTCCATTATTTGTTCGAGTATCAAACAATGTCACTAAAATACTGATTCAGAAATTTCGTTTTTCTCAAATTCGTGAATTTGGCGATCCAAATCATTCGTGATTTATTGGCTAAATGTTCGTCTCGATATCTTCGCGAGCCAAAATAACGATATCGAGAAATTCTATTTCCGAACTCGTCTCGATATTTCGGTCCAAATCGATATGAAATCCTTTGATGTCCGATATCGTCAGCCTAAATCGCGATATCGAGAAATTCGGTTTTCTCGAATTCGTCTCGATATCGTCATATCGTCCTCATTTTGTGTTTATTGGGATACCAAATTTCAACTCATACACAGATATGCGCCAAAAACTGCCGTTTGATTCAGATCAATCTAATTTTTGGACTATCACACAACGTTATCAATCTTAATTCTGACTTAATAGAGATTTATACGAACTAACTTACGGTTTTCGTTCCCGCTAGTTTAACGATATTCCTATTGATTTCGTTCAACATGGTCATATTTTGTTGCCGAGATAATTGTGCGTTTTGCTTTTCCAATTTCTTGTTCTCTTTTTTCAAATTTTCGATTTCGGTGTAAAGATCTTTTTGAATTTTTTCCATAGAACGTAATTGTGAGCGTAATCGTCCTTGTGCCGCCATATGATTCTGTTCCTTTTCGCTTAGCTTCATTTGCAAATGTGAAATGTGCTGTTTAAGTCTTTCAATCTCTTTTCGCTCGGCACTGAGAATCGCATTCCTTTGCGTACGTAATTTTTCCTCCAATTTCCGTCGATCTTGCTCCAATTTCATACGTTCATCATGCAGTTCCATTTCGATTTTGACCTTTTCATCTTTTAATTGTTCTAATGCGTCTTCTTGTTGCTGCATAAAAGCAGCTTTATCCATTTCATGCTCTCGTTTTGCATTCAATAATGCCACATTGTTATCCTTCATTAAAGCGATTTGCTTCTCCAGTTCTACTAAACGTTCTTTACTCTTTTCAGCGAGCTCTTTTATATCCTCAGGAGTTAGTAGACTATTATTGCTTTTAAAGTTCGCCTCAGCCATATCTGCTTAAATAGAAATAGAGTATATATTAAAGTATCTTTTAACTTTAAAATACAGTACGACTTTTCTCGTGGAAAAAGGACCAAAATTGAGAAAGAAAACTGAAGCTTACTCTGTTTATTCTTTGTCATTGCACTACGCAACAGTTCCTTAGCATGCTCGAAAAAAACTTCGGTATTCATATCGCTGAAAGTATCTTCAGGCTGCAATGTAGTAGTAGTAGTACCTTCCTCTTCCATTGTCCTTCCACCACTGTCTTCCATAAACCGTACATGCAACCGTTCATTTGATTTCTCTTCTCCCGCATCTCTAGGGCCATCACTAGCTTCCGTTGGTTCACATGTTTCCTCCTCTTCGGCAACACTATCATAGCCTTCACCATCATCCTCACGATCTTCATCATCATCTGCACTATCATCGCTTTCACTATCACTCGAATCCATGCGAACGTTGACAGTTACTTTGGGTAGAATTGGTGCCTCTCGTAGTTTCTCGGAAACCGGAATAATATCAGAATCTTGTTCATCATTTTTCTTGAAAATTCCCTTGTTCGACAAAACTCGCCTAATTACACTCGAATTCATATTGAAGCTGCCATCCTTTGCCTTTTCTTCAAGCAATTCGAAGAGATTCAAATGCTCATCGTCAGTTTCATCCAATTGCGCTGGCGGCTCCGTCGTCGTCGTTTGAGCACGTAATTCAGTAACAGTAATCGGTTTAATATTTGATGGATCCAATACTTTTGCCCATACAATACTATTGATTATACTATCGCTAGTGTGTGCCGTTATATTGCTTGTACTTCGAGGCTGGCTTTCATCATATGATAACTGAGTCTCTGATTTGCTGGAAGCTTTAGCATCTGGCGTCGAATTGGCAACAGATTTCGACTCGAAGAGTAAGCGTTGAAATAGTTTCTCTTGAACATCCAATTTCTCCAGCATTCCGGCATCTTTGGGTGCATCGTGAATTCGATCTTCTTTGGGAGCAACTTGCTTCACTTTCGGTGTAGATGGTTTCCTTAATTCCGGATGTGCGTTGGAGTATTTATAAGGTGGCAATTTCTTTAAGTTAAAAGCGTCCGGCGATATCCGAAATCTTTGTTTGATTCCTTCTCCTCTCTTCAGGAATTTTCGAGGTTCTTTTTTATGTTCTGCGTCTAGCTTACTATCTGTGCAGTATCCTGATGTTTGTTTCGATAACTCTGGGGCACTTTCTTCGCTGCATGTCTTCTCAATTTGACTCTTCTTTGCACCTTGTGTCTGAAGATCAAGGATTTCGCGTTCCTGTTGATGCTTTGTTTCCAATAAGACGGTATAGCTTTCTCTCCATCTTATTAATGCTTCTAGTTTCTTTTCAATTTTACTAGGCGAGGTTGTTTCCATAGTCTTCTTAACTCATAAAATACCTATAAAATAATAAATGCTAAGTAAATTCTCTTTTACAAATCTGACGTTTTGAAGTTAAATTTTCCGTTTGATGTTTTCGAGCTGCTATTTTCTATCTCTTTTCAGAGTTGCTAGCGCGAGTGTCTTTTTCTAACCACAGGGTTGCATCATATCTATTTTGTACTTAACGCCAGATCTCCACGTGTTCTACATACATTCGTGTGCGATACTTTGTCAAATGGTATGGCACCATATAAAAATATCTGCCATAACTGTGCATTAGGACTTATTAGCTAAAACGGCATAATTCTAGTATCTGGCCGTTTCTGGGACCTTTAGGAGATATCGACCTTTAAAGTTTGTATGAAAATGCAATGTAAACATTGTGAAAACAGACTGACAGCTGGTTATGCTGCTGCCAGATGTCATAATTTGAAAAAATCTACCAATTGGTAGATTTAATATGTGAATGTTTATAATATGGAAATTATTATGGGAATCGCGCGCGCGATTTTTGAGAAATATTTTTCGCCTGCGGCACTATTTCCAAAAACAACAAAATAAAAGATATTTCCAAAAAATTACATTATTATACAAAAACTTAAAATTATGTTAAACTTTTTATATTTTTTAAAAGTATGGCAACACTTATAATCAAAAATTTACACATTTTAACAAAAACGAATTTTAAACAAGTGGCAACTACGCAAATGTCAAAATAGTGTAAAAATCAGTACGATTTTGGGCGTTTTTTAAATCGTTATATCTCCTAAACTAGAGGCGACCCCCAAAAACGGATTGCGGATTTGGAATCAGGGGGTCATTTTCTATAAGTTGGCATCAAAAAAACAAAGATCCCAGAAACGGCCAGATACTAGAATTGTTCCGCTAAAACCTCCTAAAGTGTGAGAGAGACAACTATATTCACTTTTCTTCGATTATTAAAAATATACCAATATTTGACACTTTGAAGTCGGTGTCCTTTTTTTACTCTAAAATATGAGCTACGATCAGCTGTAATGGCATTTAATTCGCATAAAAAATTGACATCGTCATTTCTCTGACGAAGCTAAGCCGTTACTTTACGAAGTAATTTCCATTTTTTTTTTTTGCAAGTCTTTCTTAGGGGCACTTTACTTACTGCATATCTCAGTATAGTCTCATGGGATGAATATGCAAGGAAAATTTCTACAGAGTTGCTATTTCTTTTTCCATGTCGAAGCCTCATATGTTTAGGTTTAGTGGTTAGACCATTTTCATGATCTTTCTGGAAATTACAAGAAATTGTACGTTTTTACTCGTATTTTCCTACCAGAAATCAACACAATTTTCTTTCTTTCTCCATTTATTTCATTATGCCCATTTACATTAAGGCAACTATTGGCGGCAATTTTTTGGTTTATGGTCTAGACGAAGCGCGGAGGGATAGTTTCCCTACATCCCCGCGCTTCGTCTCGCCTATAAACTAAAAAATTGCGGGCAATAGTTACCCTAATGTAGAAGGGCACATTCATTCGATCAGCAATTGACTAGTGTAAAAGGCCCCATAGTCAAAAAAATAACAAAACTATCGATATATATCTTGCAGCTCTAATATATAATTCTGTAATTCGGCATAATGGGACGAAAATGTTGTGTCACCGCCTGTGCATCAACCTCACGATTACCGGAGCATCATGGGGTAACGTATCACTCGTTTCCGTTGGACCCACCCACACGGTCCATTTGGATCCGCAACACAAGACTCGGAAGTGAAAAACTAATAACCAAAAGCGTCCTAGTATGCTCCAGACACTTCCGACGCGCTGACTTCCAGCCGCAACGCAGTGGGAAGTATTTGCTGAAGCAGCGAGTGTTTC
This sequence comes from Chlorops oryzae, assembly GCA_020466095.1. Classification (NCBI taxonomy): domain Eukaryota; kingdom Metazoa; phylum Arthropoda; class Insecta; order Diptera; family Chloropidae; genus Chlorops; species Chlorops oryzae. Next base: position 12,207,596 of record CM035809.1, on the reverse strand, counting down.
CCACAGTTTTCCCATGGGGCAAAATAGATCCTGGCCAGGTTGCATCTGATTTAGAGGAATTGCGTAATGCTAGCTCTGGAACAATCGGAAATGACGGCGCAAAACCAAGCGCAAGTGAAAGTTCGCCCGAAGAAGATTTAACAAAGGCCACCGTCGAGGCTACAGTGGCCCAAATCATGGCTGAGACTGCAGAGCTGAATGCTGCTGCTGGAATTAAGCCCGGCAAAGGAGAGGGCGATGAAGGCATTTCGATCGGGAGTTCACGTTTTGAGTCTGTAACGAATTTCAGTCCTGGCGTAAGACTTGAAGCACAGGATTTCGATGGCGTCTGGCATTCTGCACGCATAATCGAAGTGGATAACGATGAACGTGAAGTGCTGCTACGATTTGAACGTACTGGAAAGATCAAATCTGCTGTTGTTGGTACAGAAGAATGGATACCCATGAATTCGGTGCGATTACGCCAGAAGGTTTCGTCTCGTCCGGTACCGGTTTTTGAGCTGGAAGAGAAGTGTTTGGCTCGTTGGTCGGGACCACGTAAATTCCCCGGAACAGTTAAGAAAATACTCGGCAACGATACGTACGAAATTCTTTTCGATGATGGTTACATTAAGAATGTTCGCGCTATACATATGAACAAGTATGAAGTAAATGTAGCAACTGCTGCTGCATCGTCAGCAAGTACTCCAACACCAGGACTATCTCCAATTGGTTCTATTTCTACACCTTCGATATCTACTCCCTTATTTGCTGTTGACCGAGATGATGTTATAATCAAAAAACGCTCTTCGCCGGGCTCTCGCAAAGATTGGCCCTTATTGGATCTATCAAAATTAGACCTATGTAAGTAAATAGAAAAACAAAAACCACAAAGAACATTCGATTAAATCTGAACCTTCTAATTACAGCAACATTAAATCTACCTGAAATACCGCACGATGGCGAATGGACATGCCATTGGGTCAATGATCAGCCAATAGGACGTGAGGGTTTCTTAATTGTTGGCGAACATCGCAAACCGACGGTTATTGTTGAAGACTGGCGTCTACCACCCGGATGGGTTAAACATATGTACCAGCGTTCGAATGTCCTGGGAAAATGGGATGTCATTTTGGTGACTCCGAGCGGCAAACGTTTCCGTTCGAAATCTGATTTGAAAACATTTCTTGAAGAACAAGGACAAGTCTACAATCCAGATATATATGACTTTAGCATTCATCGTCGTCGTGCCAAGGATATCAATGCATATGTATTCACATCAGATTACACACCACAACAACTACCGAAACCGCGTTCGCTCGAAACGACGCCGACGACAACAACAACACCAACAAAATTGCCATTCCCGGCAGCATTGACCAATCTTACGTCAACACCGCAGTATATGGAAACGCCAATAGCAACGCCAGTGCCCCCAATGGAACTTATGACAACACCCGTTGTATCTACCACGCTCGCAATTTCTCCGACGAAACTTGAAACTGCAGCTGTCAAGACAGAGCCCGGAGCAGATGGCACTTTAATTCAAGCTATAAATAATAATGTGGAAACAATTCAAACGGACGGACCTAGTTTTGGTAACTGAATTCTTTTTATTTAATTAATTTTTTTTCTAATTTCCAATTGATTATTTTTCTCCCAGCATACATTGGTGGTCTAAAAGTCCACATAATTGATAATCTCTTTCGTTGTCCCGAAGAAGGATGCTCCAAGAATTTCCGTAAAGAGAATCATCTTCAAATTCATGTCAAGCATTATCACAAGGGTCTAGCTAAGTAAGCAAAATAATCCATATAAATTTCAAATCAAAATTTATTCTAAGCCATATATTTTAAATGCATAGATTGCTTGGTGATTGTCCGAAAATGCTGGAACTTGCCGAAAAGAGAACCCATCCGAATGCTGCGGATGTCGCGGCAGAGGGGCAGCCAAAAAATCAAATTCCAAATCAAGAATTCTTTGCAAAACTTTATCAGCAGGACATACAACATTCAAGAGCACGATCCTCAAGGACAATTGTCGGAGCACTGCAGGGCGATGGTCTGCTTTCAGAAATTAAATTGGAACCGGAACTGAAATCCGAAGTGCTCCTCGATCAAAGCAATTCAATGCTCAATTGTACAATTGAATCAAATACCACAACAACGACGACGACAGCCACTGAAGAATCCATGTTTGGTCAAAGCGCTTTTGATGCCGATAGATCACCAGCAGTGGCAGCCGGTGGTAGTTCACTGAATATGTCACAATTGGAATCACGACGTTCGCGATTTAATCTAAGCAAGCGGCCATCCGGATCACGTAAAAGCAATCGTCAACGAATAACGCGTCGATATCTTACTGCAGCACAAGCAACTGCATCACGGCAATCTCATTCGACAACACTGGATGTAGGAGGAGGTTTCGGTGTATCCGATTTAGAAGAAACACGCCATTCGTTCAATGCAACACCAGATGCCAAAGTATTAATCAGCTCTCGTAAGCGTAAAACAATGAATCAGCCTGCAACGCCACCAATAAGTGGTCTGGAATCGCCATTGAATGCCGATTCGGGTTCATCGTCATTCCAAACAACGTTAGCACCGAATTCAATAATTGAAATGGATCAAAATGCACAAGCTCAAGCGCAGTATATCAAAGAAAATGGCGAGCTAATCAAAATTGTACGGATGCGACAGGAGGAGATCATCAATTGCCTGTGTGGATTTGGTGAAGAAGATGGCCTGATGATACAATGTGAACTATGCCTATGCTGGCAGCATGGCGTTTGCAATGGCATCGATAAGGAATCGGATGTACCTGAAAAATACGTTTGCTTCATCTGTCGAAATCCATCACGCGGCAGACAGTCGATGCGTTACAAACACGATCAGGATTGGCTTTACGAAGGTACACTTCCCACCGCTAATTATCATAGCAAGAATCCAGATTTGAACAAGAGATTTGATTATCTAAAAAAATCTCACACTCTCACCGGAAATCTGGTTGAGCTTAAAAGATTTATGCATTCATTGCGTGTTAAGATTAACGTCGCCAATAATCGATGTCATCCTAAGCTATACCTTTGGGCAAAGAAATGGGAGCAGGAGCAAAAGCCATTCGAAGAGATCAAGTCGGAGCCAGAAATCGACGGCGGCGGCGAATCGCTGACAAAACGAGCAAAAGGCGACTCAACAGTTCCATCTTTAGTGCCAAATATACCACAACCTGAAGCACCAATTGACCCAGCGGAATGTCAACAGAGACTGCTCGAGCATATAAAAGTGCAACAGGGTCTCGTAATGGATCGTTTGGCATTGATAGAAGATGAACTGGATGGTAAGCTGATCGATCCACGTTTTTCTACCGAGAACACTTTAATTTTCAGTTCTCTTATTTTCTTTTCAGCCCTTGAAAGGCAAGATGATTTACCCGATTTGAAGGACGCCAATCGTAGCGTCACCAAGGAAGTTCTTAATACATTTTTGAAAGAACTGGATGTAATGAATGACATCGCTAAAATTAATGCTCTGGAGAATAGTAAGCTTGCCAAGACGCAGGCGGCTTACTGAAATGATTGCAATCGCGACTTTTATCATTTAATGGCTTAAGAAATAGAAATACCGTTTCAAATAAAAAATAAAACATTATGAAAAATATGATTCCAAACGTTTATCAAGGATCATAAGGGAGGATACATAGCGATATCAAAAATAATGAATGTTTGTGATCAAAAAAGCTTTTGGGAAAAATAGTATTTTTCTAACCTGCAATAATTTCGGGTTTGGAGCATGCAGCAGACGACGAGGAGCACCTTCTATTTCGAAGCCATAAAAAGGCATACCCTCTATATAAGATATTTGTTTAGGATTTAGAAGATAGACCAAATGGATGACCTTTGAAGAATTCGGCACAATCATCAAAAGCATAATTGCTATCTCTCAGAGGACTGAATAGAGATAGTTGTTAGAAACATTTTACCCTGGCCTCTATTACGATGGAAGGACAACAAAAAAAAGATAGCTTGAAAAACGCTTTAAAAGCTCATATCAACTAAGGTTCGTTATGATGTTTCTACACTAGGGACGTGAACCGCTTTTATCTGCTGATGAACCGAACTAATAACCGAACCGAATTTTTTTCATTAATAATATTTGAACCGAACCGAAAACCGAGTCCCTTTTTGTAAAGGTTCAGGGTTAATTTTTGCCTACAACCATGCACAGTGGTCGCTCCCATAGGCCAAAAACAAAAAAATAGAAATTTCTGATGCTACAATTCAAGGGTATGAATTGCAGTCAAAGGTAGTTTAATACGCAAACCGAAATTTGACTCAATAGTCAATCCGTAAAAATTGCTCTGATGAGACCCCAGACGGCAGGTCGAAACGTACGTCAGCAAATAGTCGCTTATGGATGATTTTCTCAAGCATCGCTTGAAAATAAATTTTCACATTAATAAATTAATTATTGTTCTTCTAGAATAAAAACTTTCGTTGCAGAAAAGAGTCACCGAATAAGGGACCAAAAAATGCAACAAATATAGGAATCTGTTGATTCACTATCGACGAAAAAGAGAAGTTATGCTCATCAAATACTTTCACAGTTAAAATTGCAAAAACACTCTCTGTATGCATATGCATACAACAAAAACTTAAGAAATCGATATTCTTATGAAATAAGTATCGATGCCATCTCTAATATGAGAAAGGTAACCACCACTAACTTTTTATTGTGAAAATTTTAACAATACATAAATGGTAAAAAATTGCTTAAGAAGTGGGAACACGTGCTAGCAAATTTTTCAGTTTGAGAAATTCCTGAATCGATGAACCGAACCGAAATCCGAAGCGCCGAACCGAACCATGCAAAATTTCCATTCGGTTCACGTCCCTGTTCTACAATACACCTTCTCAGAGGATTTAAGGTAAGAACTTTCTTATTATTTTTGTCACAAAATAAGTTATAGCTGAAGTCGACCTAAGAATGCTTTTGGAATCAGGGCAATCTTTTTAAAAATAATCAAATTACGTAAAAACAGACTTCTTACTGCCCTTCTAAATAGATGAATTTATATTTTAAATTAAAAAAAAATAGAAGCTTTTGACATAACACTGCATCCGAATGAATGAAACTTTTTCCGTCTTTTCTCGAAGCGGAAAATTTCGACTTGGGCACTTTTGTCATATTGCCACAAATGTATATGCCTAAGGATTATTTATGAAAACTAAAAGGCACAAAACTCCAATGTAAAACTCTTCTTGGTTCTTGTTTAATGTTTATCCAAGAAATCTACATGCATACATATCCATACATACATATATATATTTTTTTTGTTTGAAACTTTTCCCGATGAAAGACTAGAAAGATAAATATGAGACATATTATCTAAAATGATATTCTTGTAAAGAAGTGCAAGAAGAAGTTTCTATTCCAATTTGAGCCAGAAACAGAACGAAGGCAGTAAGGCATGCGAGGCAAAATCCACTAAGCAAACTTAGACAAGATTATGCATGCAGCGTATGCATTTATTACAAAACTTTGTAAATTGTTCGAAGCATGCTTGGATTTCTTGACTTGTCGTTGTTAAGTCTTTTGTACTTTCGATTCAAATTGTTAAAGGAGTGCAATGCGTTAAAAATTTTTTTTTGTGTAATTGTGAAGTTTTAAGAGGGTTTCGGTTTAGGAATTTATTAATCCCTTACTAACCAGGGAATGTTGGGGTTGTGTGGATTTTGTGAAAAAATTTGGATTAGATTCAATGGGGCAGTTAGTTTTGAATGGAAATTAGATATAGTAGGGGAGCCCAAGAGGAGATTTTTGTAGTTAGTCGAGCGTGTCAGAAAATCATATGGGGAGAAACCTTGCACCCTGTAATGTACCCTTAGCATATATGAACGCTTAATATGAGGGGTGAATTGAGGGCAGGCAGCCCATCAGATTAGTAAAAATAAAAATCGATTCTCTGAAAAACTCGAGCGCGTCAGCTTAAAAGAACGTACATCTAGAAAAAACAAAGATTATCCTAAAAAATCGTTCCCCCAAAATTTTCCCCTAAAAGCCAAAGAAACCCTATATATAGTAGCGACACCCCTAAACAGGCAACACTGTCCATAATGTGAATAAATTACCTAGTAGGTAAGAACATTGATAAGAGTCAAATAGTTGGATAGGTAGATCAAATAGGATGGTTGTAGCAAGGATGAAGCAATGCTCTGCTCTACTTAGAAAATTGAAGACTGGCAAGTCCATGGACAAAGCTTAAATTTTCAACATCGGTGCTTCACTTCAAGAGCAATAAGACCCACTTGGATTATCATTTGAAACTTGATCCACTAGGATTGTTGTGCCACTGACAATGATGAATCAATACTTCAAGGTTGATTGGTTAGTGTGGCTCCCACCAAAGATGACACACTTAGGCCTCATCTAGGTCAGTTGTGATACCAAAAAAAAAAAAAAAAAATGAGAAAACAAAGAAAAATAGAAACTGAAAAAACGACACAAGTAACATCCACGCCCGAGCTGGGAGTTGAACCCAGAGCAGACTACGTCAAGGTAACAGCTCAGAAAATTATAACAGTCTAAGACCCCGCATTAAGTTGCCTCCCTAAGACCATTCCCTTAGACCTATTAGGTTAGGTTAGGTTAGGTTAGGTTAGGTTAGGTTAGTGTGGCTGCGACCATTAAGGGTTACACACTTAGGGACCCAATGGGACCGTTGTGATTCCACGTATAATGGCAAAACAAAGAAAAACAGAAACGGAAAAGTCGAGCTGGGAGTTGAACCCCAAGCCTCTCGCTTCGTAAATTTGCATTTCATCCAACTACGGCAAATAGGCTGACCCCTTAGACCCATATTTAGGTAAAATAATAGTCTTAAAATTAATCGTTTGGAAGTAACCGTTTTTGTCGCGTCCGTACATATCAAATTCGAGACTTAAAATTACTCATGAAAATGTCGCGTCCGTGTGGGAATGTCCATATGTATATGTATATTAGGGTGTCCCGAAATTTTTTTTTTCGAATCCTGGAAGTATGCAACGTGTTTTTGTTATAATGTTTTGGAAAAGATAACGGGACATAGCTTTGGAACTATAAGAGTAAAATCCTAATTTCCTTTAACAAATTACAAAGGAATTCGTACTCTTTGAAATTGCATCATTACTTTCAACCATTTTCATATAAAATTAAGAAATTTTGGGGCCTTCTTTTTTGACGCCCGATTTTGTTCGTAAAAATGTCTACTAAAGATGCCTAAATAGCCTATTAAGTTGGTATATTTTGCAGTTTATGTAACTGAGAACAAAGATTGTATACTTTTCCACCGACTAATACCTAAAAATCCTGAAAAGCATTGCTTATGAAGAAGATATCTCCAAAGATTTTTAAATGTGGGGCTTTTGAGGCAAATCCGCTGAGCGCAACCTCTAAACCTTTTAGGAAAAATCTGAAAAAATTCTCAAAAATACTTTGACCCATAGGCTTTCGAAAAAACCACGTTCCAAAAAAAAAATTTTTTTTTGGGACACCCTAATGTACATATGTCCTTTCGTCTGTCTCGAGTCTGTCGAATTTCCTGCCAACATCAGCTGAATCAATCATTTAACAATTTTGTGCAAAGTAGTGCAGACCATGGAGATTATACTAAATGTCGTTTAACTTCTCTGGCAATTCCTCGCCAGCTTAAGGATATAAATTTGTGATTATTTTTAATCGGACTTTTAAAAACGTTTGCAGCTCTTTCACTAATCTTTTTAAAAAAATCTACAGAATCGCCATCGCTAACCCCAAAAAATTTGCCCTCTTGGGGAGCTTGTTCCCAAGCAGCGAAATCACAAGCTATGCAAGTGCTTGTCTATCGCTTGAAATATGGCCGCAGCATGTATGTAAATTGAATGCCAAACAATCGCACATGCATATCTCTGAACCTAAATGGTACTCGACTCAATTCGGCTATACCCGACTCCACGCCACACCACACCAGCCCGCTCCACGCCATTCCACTCTACTCGCCGGCTGTTTGTATGTATGTCTGCCGATAGTATTGACCGGCAGGTGTTTTCTAGTTGGAGCCGATGGGAGTCGAATCGGGCCGTGCAATGTACCTGAAGTTTCAGTGCGGTTTGCAATTTGCAATAAATTTCGGTGAATTATGCTAAAGGATTTATTTTCAAAAGATATCCTGAAGGGAAAATAAAGTTTAAAGTTTTCGATTTCAAGAGGAACGAGAAAACATTTCTTTTTTTTCCCCCCTCTGAAATGGCTAAAAATGTATTTAGTTCGCTTTTTCCTTTTCATTATTCTCAGTACCATTCGAGTTTATATAGGAGTATGGCCTTAAGCTTTGTATGTCGTTAAAGTCTTCGAGAGTTTAAATACAGTTACGTTGATTGGTTTTTGTCGAGAGAAGGGTCAGAAAGATGAAACTTAAATCCTTAAAGGATCGTATTCCAAGTAGAACTGTTTTAACTTTTTTTAATTAATAGATAAGTAAGTCTTACTACTTTATGACTAACCGAACTCATATATAATGTGACCGATCACGATAGAAGTCTCCTTAAAGAGTATGTTTATGGCTATACAATCGAGAAATTTAAATAGCTTGTCATACATTCAATTATCGAATTGATAGTCCCATTATGATTTATTATTATCGATCGAGACAATTCTCGAAAACGCCTTTTTCAACCCACTTTAATTTTCGAATTGTTATTTAGTCCCTAATATGCTCCCATACTTATTTTTTTTATAATAATATCTGATAAATCTAAATTTCAAGCATTTTTTATTCTCATTACACCCTAGTACTGATGATACTTTTTTTTTATAATCGAATGGACCATACCTCCTATTCTATTTCTACACCATTGTTACTTACTTGACATGCCCCGCTAGAGTGTCCATAATTTTTTGTTTTTTTACTTCGAATTCGGGAAACGCAAATACCCCATCATTTAATTTTTTACTAGCTACGGCATGGTATACTCACAGCAACCTCAGATAGAATGTTTAACTCAAAGTGTCCGATTATAGCCTGAAGTCTTAGGGATACTAAGTCAAAGAACATTTTGCCCAGTTAACTGCTCACAGAGCCAGGGATAGTGTATGACCTCACCCCAATAATTTTTTACTGCAAAAATTTTCTCGGATTATACCTACCCCCTATTTGCCCTCCTTAAGGGGCCCCCATACAAAAGTTAAATTTGTATACATTTTCGCCCCACTGTCCTAACTAGCCTCACGGCAGGGATTCAAATGTATGACTGACCCTCATTATTTTTATACCCGACACACTCTGTTCCGAGGGTATATTGCGTTTGTGTGGTTGTTTGTAACACCCAGAACCAGTCAAGATATATAGTATATAGACAAAATATATATAGAAATGATCAGCGTCACCAGGAGATTCGATTTAGCCATGTCCGTCCGTCTGTTTGTATACAGTTTTCTTATCGAAGAAGTTGAGTTATCTTGACAAAATTTGGTATGCGTACTAACAGGCACATGAGTAGGAACAAGTTCGAGAATGGACTCGATCGGACCATTTTTAGGAGTACCTCCAGTACTAGGGTCTGTTACGAAAATCACAAAAACTGCTCTAAAATCGAAGTTTTTCAACATATTGAAATGAAATTTGGTATTTGAACATGTTTAAAGGCAATTACTGTGATTTAAAAAAATTGGAAAAGTGGGCGTGGCAGAAGGGATTTTTTCGAAAATTGTCCCCTACACCCGAAATTCAAATGGGACTTGCTCGAAATTCGGCACTTATGATTCCTTTGTAGCTATAAACATCCTCCCAAAAAATTTCCTTGGTCGGGTTGTCACATAAAATCTCAAAACTGCCCCAAAATCGGACTCTTTCGAAATATTTTAATGAAACTTAGAATTTGAGCGTATATTTATGCCTTCGATTATAATTCGAAAAAAATTGGAAAAGTGGGCGTGGCAAAGGGGCGGTTTTCATAAAGAAATTTAACAAAAGTCGGTCCCTAATGGCCTTAAAAACCTGTTGAATGCTGTTGTTTGTTAGTCGTCCTGTTTTTTGGTCGTGGTTTAAAAATTATTTAAACATGTCAGTCCGTGTCGGGTATTTTATTGCCTGACTATAACACCCTTATTTGTTTTTTTTTTTAAACGGTATTTAACTTATGAAATTCTTACTCTTCAGCAGCCAAGAAAAAATATTACTAAAATTTCATTTTTTCAGCAAATATTTGCTATTAAAACTATTTTCTTAAAAATGAGCTAAAAATACAAAATTTATCATATGTATGTAGAAAGAAATTGATTGTTTTTTTGAGAACTTGAAATTCTGCAAAAATTTAAGAAAAATACTTACACAACATTACCAAAGGGCTGTACTTACGCCGAAGTTATGCAATGTGGTATTATAGCTCGTTAAAAAAAAAAATTAAATAATGACTTCGCTCGAATTCTATAGACATAAGGGAAAATATTCTCGTAATAAGGATTCTCCATCATTTTTCCATTTCTTCTCTTTCAACACGTTCGTTTGTGTGGCGTGTTTATTTATCTGTTCCACTTTTCTGCAGTAAAAAGTAAAAGAAAAAATAATGATAAGCGGAAAAGTGTACAATCATTTCAAGGAATCGGCTTGGCAGTTGCGAAGCACATTTAGTCGTCATAATGTATAAGATTGCAACATCGACGTAGACGAGGACAGGAGATGTTTCCTTTCCCATTATCAGAATTTACCTTGAAAAATTTCCTTAAAACTTGAGGAACAATACATTTCTTCCGTGAGTATGAAAATCATCGGCCCGGAGGAGAAAGATATGTATGTATCTGCGCTTACGTTCGTTGGGTAGCAAAAATTAACCCTGTGAACGCAAGTTCATTATTTTAAGCGGGTTGTCACCTTCGCGGGGCTGCTTTTGGGGAAAAAAAAAAATTCCTGACTAAAAACGAGATATGGTTTTTCAATATTTTTTTAGTATGTTCAGAATTAATGAAAATTAGTAAAAAAACACATTTTTTTGTGAGGGCGGATAATAAAGTTCTCGGCCGTCAAAATGGAGACTTCAAAAAAAAAAAAAAAGGGTAGTGCTGGCAGCCACGATTCCTCGTCTAAAAGTTGTCTGAAATAAAAAAGAAAAATAGGGCTATAATCAGTATAGATGCCATTATCGAGTGTAGCTCGAAGATAATTTTGCAATTTTTTTTTTGACAAAATGGCGGCCATTGAAAAATCACCCATTGATTTCGGGTATATTTTTTTGTAGTTCAGTGTAAAAAAAAAATTAGTAAAAAATTTGCCAAAATTATGATTGAGCTACAACCAATAGTGGTGACATTTCTGCGTCGAATACACTTTATTTCATTAAAATCGGTCTAATTTGAACTGGAGAAATCGTGGCCGCCAGTTCAGAAAAGTGGTTTCGAGACAAAATGCATTTAAAGATTGAAGTTATCGAAAAAATGACTCGTTTTAGCGCAGACCTTGCTCGACAAAGAAGACGATATCTTCCAAACTATCTCGAATGTCAAAAATTATTTTAAGCTCGATATTTTCAAATATCCAGGCTATAAAAAAATGAAAAAAAAATGAAAAAAAAACCATCTGAACCCCCAAAACCCCACCTTGTGCACGGGCCTGGATCAAAGAGACCTTGCCATTACAACTTATCCACCTCTTTCCTGATAATATCAAAAGATGACTGCACGTACATTATAAGAGAAAAAGCAGCGGAAACGAACGGGTTAAAGATTCGTGTTTTTTTTTTTCAATTTCAAAAATTAATTAAAACGTGAGTACCTGTCTAGGAGTAAAATGGACTCGCGCTGAAGTGAAAATTTATTACATTTCCCCATTAATTCCGTTCTTCAAGTGGATATTTTAATCGAGAGAATGTGGGAAAGAGTTGAGAGTACCTATAACAATAAAGAGAGCAATTATTGGTTAATAAAGAAAATTCCATTCCACCATAATTCGTATTCGAATGGTCGAATTCGTTGGCAAGGATCATAATTCAGAATTAAATGTTGCAGCAACCGATGTGGAGAGAATTTATGAAAAGACTTTGCTGTAAAAGGAGATACTTTAAGGTTTAAGGTTAAGAAAATTTATATAAGGATAATGAAAGGAGGTGGTGTGACATTTGCTGAAAAGTTTGACATTTTTTGACAAATATTTTCAGCTAGTTTTAGATTTTTTCTGTTATTTCCAACTTATGATTGGCTATTTGGGGTGATTACTGTTTTGATCCTTCCCAATGGTAAATAAGACTATCCCTCAACTTTTCCTGAACTAGTCAAAAATTTCCAGCTAATTTCTCTTTTAATTTATCGGCATATTCTTGTAAAAATTGTCCTTTACTTTAGGCTTTCAAGACACAAATCCTCTTGATTTATTCGTGATTTCCAATAGTGCAGGAATTCCTGCAAATATTCAACAAATGCAAGCCTATGGAACAAAATACAATCGAATCAGCTGCTGATTAAAATTCGATAGGTTTGCATGTGTTTAATATTTCGAGCAATTTCTTAGCTATTGGAAGTCAGGCAATACGAGGAGGAGATAAAATTTGGCCATATCCGTATGTCCGTCTGCCTGTCCGCCTATGTGTCCGTCTCTCTGTCTGTATACAGTTTTCTTATCCAAGGATTTTGGCTATATTCACAAAATTTGGTATGCGTCTTCAACTGTGCCGTAGCAACCATAGAGGCAAGAGGGGGCTTTGCCCCCCCACGCATTTTTGTTTTTGCCCATGAATAAAATTGAAAAAATAATTTTGCCCCCCCCACGCAAATTGGAAAAATAATTTTTTTCCCCTCACGCAAAACAGAATTGCTACGGCGCTGGTGTTGCCTTCGTGTAGCCTTCGTATAGCCTTCGTATAGCCTTTGTGTAGCCTTCGTATAGCCTTCGTATAGCCTTCGTGTAGCCTTCGTGTATCCTTCGTGTAGCCTTCGTATAGCCTTCGTATAGCCTTCGTATAGCCTTCGTATAGCCTTCGTATAGCCTTTGTGTAGCCTTCGAATAGCCTTCGTATAGCCTTCTTGTAGCCTTCGTGTAGCCTTCGTATAGCCCTCGTATAGCCTTCGTATAGCCTTCGTATAGCCTTTGTGTAGCCTTCGTGTAGCCTTCGTATAGCCTTCGTATAGCCTTCGTATAGCTTTCGTGTAGCCTTCGTATAGCCTTAGTATAGCCTTCGTATAGCCTTCGTATAGCCTTCGTATAGCCTTCGTATAGCCTTCGTATAGCCTTCGTATAGCCTTCGTGTAGCCTTCGTATAGCCTTCGTATAGCCTTCGTATAGCCTTCGTATAGCCTTCGTATAGCCTTCGTATAGCCTTCGTATAGCCTTCGTATAGCCTTCGTATAGCCTTCGTATAGCCTTCGTATAGCCTTCGTATAGCCTTCGTATAGCCTTCGTGTAGCCTTCGTGTAGCCTTCGTGTAGCCTTCGTGCAGCCTTCGTATAGCCTTCGTATAGCCTTCGTATAGCCTTCGTATAGCCTTCGTATAGCCTTCGTATAGCCTTCGTATAGTCTTCGTATAGACTTCGTATAGCCTTCGTATAGCCTTCGTATAGCCTTCGTATAGCCTTCGTATAGCCTTCGTATAGCCTTCGTATAGCCTTCGTATAGCCCTCGTATAGCCCTCGTATATCCCTCGTATAGCCTTCGTATAGCCTTCGTATAGCCTTCGTATAGCCTTCGTATAGCCTTCGTATAGCCTTCGTATAGCCTTCGTATAGCCTTCGTATAGCCTTCGTATAGCCTTCGTATAGCCTTCGTTTAGCCTTCGTTTAGCCTTCGTTTTGCCTTCGTTTCGCCTTCGTTCAGCCTTCGTTTAGCCTTCGTATAGTACTCCATTTATATGTTTTTGAACTAGAGGTCGTAGGCGAACATGAACAAACACGTTCATTGCAGAGCTCTTTTCGGTCCGACGGCCGGCTACGCACTGATCGAGCTAACGTATTGTCACGCTATTTATACTCTTTTCGAAATTGAGCAGAATAACTTTTTGACTCAAATAAATGATATTGTGCTCCTTAATGCCTTCGTATAGCCTTCATATAGCCTTCATATAGCCGTCGTAAAGCCTTCGTATAGCCTTCGTATAGCCTTCGTAAAGCCTTCGTATAGCCTTCGCATAGCCTTCGTATAGCCTTCGTATAGCCTTCGTATAGCCTTCGTATAGCCCTCGTATAGCCCTCGTATAGCCCTCGTATAGCCTTCGTATAGCCTTCGTATAGCCTTCGTATAGCCTTCGTATAGCCTTCGTATAGCCTTCGTATAGCCCTCGTATAGCCCTCGTATAGCCCTCGTATAGCCCTCGTATAGCCCTCGTATAGCCTTTGTATAGCCTTCGTATAGCCTTCGTATAGCCTTCGTATAGCCTTCGTATAGCCTTCGTGTAGCCTTCGTATAGCCTTCGTATAGCCTTCGTATAGCCTTCGTATAGCCTTCGTATAGCCTTCGTGTAGCCTTCGTGCAGCCTTCGTATAGCCTTCGTATAGCCTACGTATAGCCTTCGCATAGCCTTCGTATAGCCTTCGCATAGCCTTCGTATAGCCTTCGTATAGCCTTCGTATAGCCTTCGTATAGCCTTCGTATAGCCCTCGTATAGCCCTCGTATAGCCCTCGTATAGCCTTCGTATAGCCTTCGTATAGCCTTCGTGTAGCCTTCGTGTAGCCTTCGTGTAGCCTTCGTGTAGCCTTCGTGCAGCCTTCGTATAGCCTTCGTATAGCCTTCGTATAGCCTTCGTATAGCCCTGGTATAGCCCTCGTATAGCCCTCGTATAGCCTTCGTATAGCCTTCGTATAGCCTTCGTGTAGCCTTCGTGTAGCCTTCGCATAGCCTTCGTATAGCCTTCGCATAGCCTTCGTATAGACTTCGTATAGCCTTCGTATAGCCTTCGTATAGCCTTCGTATAGCCTTCGTGTAGCCTTCGTGTAGCCTTCGTGTAGCCTTCGTGTAGCCTTCGTGCAGCCTTCGTATAGCCTTCGTATAGCCTTCGTATAGCCTTCGCATAGCCTTCGTATAGCCTTCGCATAGCCTTCGTATAGCCTTCGTATAGCCTTCGTATAGCCTTCGTATAGCCTTCGTATAGCCCTCGTATAGCCTCGTATAGCCCTCGTATAGCCTTCGTATAGCCTTCGTATAGCCTTCGTATAGCCTTCGTATAGCCTTCGTATAGCCTTCGTATAGCCTTCGCATAGCCTTCGTATAGCCTTCGTATAGCCTTCGTATAGCCTTCGTATAGCCCTCGTATAGCCTTCGTATAGCCTTCGTATAGCCTTCGTGTAGCCTTCGTATAGCCTTCGTATAGCCTTCGTATAGCCTTCGTGTAGCCTTCGTGTAGCCTTCGTATAGCCTTCGTATAGCCTTCGTATAGCCTTCGTATAGCCCTCGTATAGCCCTCGTATAGCCCTCGTATAGCCCTCGTATAGCCCTCGTATAGCCTTTGTATAGCCTTCGTATAGCCTTCGTATAGCCTTCGTATAGCCTTCGTTTAGCCTTCGTATAGCCTTCGTATAGCCTTCGTGCAGCCTTCGTATAGCCTTCGTATAGCCTTCGTATAGCCTTCGTATAGCCTTCGTATAGCCTTCGTATAGACTTCGTATAGCCTTCGTATAGCCTTCGTATAGCCTTCGTGTAGCCTTCGTGTAGCCTTCGTGTAGCCTTCGTGCAGCCTTCGTATAGCCTTCGTATAGCCTTCGTATAGCCCTTCGTATAGCCCTCGTATAGCCCTCGTATAGCCCTCGTATAGCCTTTGTATAGCCTTCGTATAGCCTTCGTATAGCCTTCGTATAGCCTTCGTTTAGCCTTCGCATAGCCTTCGTATAGCCTTCGTGCAGCCTTCGTATAGCCTTCGTATAGCCTTCGTATAGCCTTCGTATAGCCTTCGTATAGCCTTCGTATAGACTTCGTATAGCCTTCGTATAGCCTTCGTATAGCCTTCGTGTAGCCTTCGTGTAGCCTTCGTGTAGCCTTCGTGCAGCCTTCGTATAGCCTTCGTATAGCCTTCGTATAGCCTTCGCATAGCCTTCGTATAGCCTTCGCATAGCCTTCGTATAGCCTTCGTATAGCCTTCGTATAGCCCTCGCTATAGCCCTCGTATAGCCCTCGTATAGCCTTCGTATAGCCTTCGTATAGCCTTCGTATAGCCTTCGTATAGCCTTCGTATAGCCCTCGTATAGCCTTCGTATAGCCTTCGTATAGCCTTCGTATAGCCTTCGTGTAGCCTTCGTATAGCCTTCGTATAGCCTTTGTGTAGCCTTCGTGTAGCCTTCGTATAGCCTTCGTATAGCCTTCGTATAGCCTTCGTATAGCCTTCGTATAGCCTTCGCATAGCCTTCGTGTAGCCTTCGTGTAGCCTTCGTGTAGCCTTCGTGTAGCCTTCGTGTAGCCTTTGTTTTGCCCAGTGCCGTAGCAAACATAAGGGCAAGAGGGGGCTTTGCCCTCCCACGCTTTTTTGTTTTTGCCCATGAATAAAATTGAAAAAATAATTTTTCCCCCCCACGCAAATTGGAAAAATAATTTTGGCCCCTCACGCAAAACAGAATTGCTACGGCACTGGTCTTCAAGGGGACATGAGTAAGAACAAGTTTGAGAATGGACCCGATCGGACCACTTATAGTGGTACCTTCAGTACTAGGGTCTGTCACGAAAATCCCAAAACTGCCCCAAAATCGGACTTTTCGAGATATTTTGATGAAATCTTATACTTGAACATACTTAATGTAATTTACGAAAATTGAAAAAGTGGGCGTGGCCGAAGGGCGTTTTTGGAAAATTGACGCTAATATCTGAAATCGAAATGGGACTTGAACGAAGGTTGGCATATAAGATTTCTCTACAGTCATAAGCATCCTCTCCAAAAATGTTCGTGTTCATTAGATATTAAGCTTACCTTCAGTACGAGGGTCTGTCACGAAAATCCCAAATGCCTGCCACGCAATGAGACTTTTTCGAAATATTTCAATGAAATTTAGAATTTGAACGTTTATTTAAGCCAGAGATTGGAATTCAACAAATTTCTAAAAGTGGGCGTGACAGCAGGCAGGCAACAATCTGAGCTTATATTACAGTTTCCAATGAAATTCACACATTTTTCTTAATTGGGCGTGGAAAAAAGGCGGTTTTCATAAAGGAAAATTCGTTATATGAGGCCCTTATTGTCTTGAAAGTCTCTCGAGCACTTTCCTAATGGTCGCAGTGTTAATGCCTGTTAAAAAAAAAATTAAACTTATTCATATTGCTAAACCCATGATACAAGAAAACAGGATAGCGCCGCTTGAGAAAGGAAACGTCACAAACTCAAAATCGCGATTCGTTGTTGTTGTTTCCCATGTTAAACCGGCTTTTTACTTTTTTAAATAGCATGGGAAACAACAAAAATTTCTCGCGCAGTGACGTCACAAACTCAATTTTCGGCTCTCAAAGAGAGCCTCAAAATAGCGGTACTGAAGTGGCGCTATCTTGTTTTCTTGTATCATGGCTAAAGCCCTTATCTGTTTCGGGTATTGTATGTCCGGTTACCCTTTCTATAACAGCCTTATTTGTTTGACTTAACTTGGAAGAAGTAAATGAAAAGTTTGACTTAAAATGGCCTTACGTTCAGTCAAAACGTGTCCTTAAAGTAATTTTTTTTTTTAGAATATTTTCATTTCCATTTTCTGTTGACCTTATGGAAATCATTTATGGTTTTTAAACGTCATTTTGAAAAACTTTCACACTCATTGAGCATTCTCATGTCAAGAGTTAACTGCTTTCGAGTGTTAATATCTGATATAACCAGGGATGCCCGCGGAGCAAGCTTCGGAGCATTGAGAGCAAATGATTGTGTTCATACACAAAAGGCAACAAGCCAGCTGAGAAATCGAAACCTGTTTAGTCTGACATCAGGCAGCGAACGAGCAAGACCTATGTCGGATGAAGCAAAAAGAGAGAACTGAAAAAGGCGAAAAACATTCTTCAGTGCAATGCGCACACACACTATCGCAAGCTTTAAATGTAGTGGTGGGCATCCCTGGATATAACGCAACGGAGTTGTGGAAAACGGAAAAATTCTCCATGTTGCATGCGGTTCAGCAAGCAAATAGCGCACATCTGATTTATGAGTTTGCAGCAAGGAGCGATTTCACTCTACTCTGCAACTGCAATATTAATAGCTTTTGATGTTTTTGTAGATGTTTTTGTTGTTGCTGTTAAAGCGATTTTCCCGTCTGAGTGTAATTAATTTCGAGATGAAAGTTTTTGGATGACGAAAAAAAGAAAAGAAAAATTATTTGTTGTTAATTGTTTTGCAATTCATGGCAAAATATTGCTCATTATTGAGAATGGCGCATAATCATTCAATTTAATGAAGGATCTTTGTTTTTTTTTTAAATATTTTTTTTATATTATTAATTTTCCATTTCAATAAACCGAAACAAAGTTTAGTTTCGTTGTAGTTCAAGCAAATAAAAGCTTTAAGCTTCACAGTATCCACTCACAGATGACGATAAGGTTGGGTGGATCAAAGGGATTTAACCCCACCCAAGGATGAATTTCACATCGGTAAATGCCCTCGCAAGTTTGGCAAAGAATAATTTCGCTTGTATCAATGTGCTTCAATTCCTTCCAAAGTGAAAAGCTTTCTAATCTCTTAAGTTGATTAGGCTAGGCTGAAAATCCTTTGAAGGAACAAATCGACTTGATTCAATTTATTTGAAGCATCAAAGGTTTTATGAGATCAATTGCTTTTTGAAGAATTTTGATTGATTTATAATAGAAGAAAGGTTAAGTTGAGGCGATGTTACTCTTTACTTAACGTTGATTAATTTAAATTCTACCTACTGAAACAACCTGGACTAAACCAAACCGTTGAAATTCGAAATATTCATTGTTATTATTTTAACCCATCTTCTTCTTCTTGCGTGTTAAAAGTCCCGGTCTATCCCAGGGTCCTCAAAACGCGACCAATTCCTCTATTTTGTCTTATCGGTTGCATCCTCCGCAGTAAGTCCTACAGCCTCGAGGTCCCATTTTATTGTATCCATCCAACGTTGTTTCGCACACGCTTCGGTGTCTGCAGCCTTGTGTTTGTATGGTGGTATGGTAGCTAGAGCTGGAGAAACAACCGATAGCACGATCGATACTATCGATGGTTTTAAGCTATCGAAAACATCGATGGTTTTTGAAAACTATCGATAGTTTTGATTCATGGGCATTTACTTTAGCATTGGAAAGGTGGTGCTGGCGGTGACAGAGGGCTTTCTTCTGTTTCAAATGAACCGATTCCAAAAAATCCCTTTATTTAGGTATGGGCGAGAGCCGCTGGAAAATTTATCTCTCGATTATCAAAATTATCGATTGTCAAAATTGTCGATAATCTAATTTATCGATGATGATGGTGAGGTTCGTGATGACGGAAATGATGGTGTTGATGATGGTGGTGATGATGATGATGATGGTGAAGTTGGTGATGATGATGATGATGGTGGTGATAATGGTGATGTTGGTGAGGTTGATGATGATGGTGATGTGATGGCGAAGGTGAGGTTGGTGATGATGATGGTGAGGTTGGTGATGATGATGGTGAGTTTGGTGGTGATGATGGTGAGATTGATGGATGATGGTATGATGGTGACGTTTGGATGTGGTGAAGGTGTGAGGTTGTATGATGATGTTGGTGATGGTGATGATGATGGTGAGGTTGGTGAAGATAGTGAGGTTAGTGATGATGATGGTTATGGTGGTGATTGATGATGTGATGAATGATGATGTATGGTGATGATGTTGATGATGATGGTGATGATGATGGTGATGATGGTAGGTGTGATGATTATGATTATGGATTATGAGGTTGCTTGTGGTATACGTATCGGAAATTGGTATGATAGGTAGGTTGGTGTGATGTGGTTAGGTAGGTCCATGTGGTTAGAATAGAGGAATAGATGGAATGGTATGAAGGAATGTGGTAAGATAATGGTGTATGTAATGACGGTGATGCCTGAGATTCAGTTAGTGATTAGATTTGTTCACAGTTTGGAAAATTTGATTCGGATTTTACGTGTTAAGCAAAAAATATTAGTCTGTAAGATAGAATAAGGTTAGTAGCTTTCTGAGGGGAGGTTGGTCAAAATTTAGGAATAATGTTATTTGGTTAAGGAAAAAACTTTGTTAAAGAAAATAGGTAATTAGGAATTGTTAGTTTGAAGGTTAGTTGAATAGGTTAGGTAGGTTAAGGTAAGGTTAGGTTAGGTTAGGTAAGGTTAGGTAAGGTTAGGTTAGGTTAGGTTAAGGTTAGTAATGGTTAGGTTAGGTTAGGTAAGGTTAGGTTAGGTTAGGTTAGGTTAGGTTAAGGTTAGGTTAGGTTAGGTTAGGTTAGGTTAGGTTAGGTAAGGTTAGGTTTAAGGTTAGGTTAGGTTACTGTGGCTGCTTCCATTAAGGGCGACACATTTATGCCTCACATGGACCCGTTGTAATACCACAAACAATGAGAAAACAAACCTTATCTGGGAGTTGAACCCAGAGCCTTTTGCTTCGTAAGTTGGCATCTCAACCAACTACAGCACAGATTCCGACTAGGAAATGCAATAAGAAAATAATCCCCGATTGATGGGCTGTTGGAGTAAATGCAGGGATTTCTTTAACGGGGGTCAGATTTCCTACAGAGGGGCGAGCTTGTTGAAGAACTAACATCTCTATTTTTTTTTTTTTAGAAAACCCAATGAAACCGGAAAAAAATTCTCCAAACCCGAAATTCTCTATAGGTCTGAGGTTGAATCATTGAGCTTTCAGAATTTCAACATCAAATCGGTACAAATCGCTTAGTCCAGACAGAAAATGCACATAAAGACCTTAGGACTGAGATAGTTTTTCTTCAATTAGAATGAGGTGGTTCGATTCTGGTGCCTTGAAGTTTCCATCCATCATCTTTTATATTTTATGTTCAAAATAGGATCAGTTTAACTTAAATGTCTTTTGAGATTTTCTCTATCGAACAAAACTCTAAAACAAGATCCTCTTTATAACATTTCAACTTCAATTTCCACATCATTTAATCTCAAGGACTCGTGCTTTTTACATCCTCAAAATCAGCCTACATCAATCCTAGAAAAAAATTAAATTTTAACTTTTAATATTCCCATTTGGGCAATTAAAGATGCGTTTTGATTGATTTCACGCGCAACCTCATTCAATATTGGGATAATTTCAATTTGGACTTAAAAGTAATCCTCCCACATTTCGTCTGACCTAATTGGTATCGAGCATCCAGCGCGAGGTTTAATGAGATTTGTTGGCAAATTGCAATGGAACGAGCAGAAGGTTCCTTTCATACCAGCCATGCACACACACACACACAAATACACCATACACTCATACTCACTGAGTAAGTGCGCTCCGCGTTGCCATTGCACAAGGACAAAGGACTACTGAGCTGCATTGTCCGTAGCTATTCGGTTAGCAACTAAATCAATGTCACACCACTAAAAGCTGCAGTAAAACTAGTGAAGTGTGTTAATAGCATTATTACCAGCTGTTCTCGTTGCACTGAATATAAAAGCGATTGTCGCGCATGTGGTAATTTTTTTGTTGCATATTCAAAGGAGCATAACTTGTTAGACCTATCCAACGAACCATGAAAATTGAATTTGTTTTGAGCGTTTTTAACGTTATTCTGCGCTGCAAAATTGAAAATCCAATTAAGTTATCGTCTTCTGGTTTTATTTTTCCCTTTTCCTTTTTCGCTTTTTCGTTGAAATTTTTAGCTGAGCTGAGCTTTGTTGCTGAAATAGTTTCTGAGGGATTATTTAGATGTAGAGTACAGAGGGTAAAATTCCATCCCAATGGATATGAAGGTTTTTTATTGGATACCAGCTCAAAAATGGTTAAGTTCGAAACCCTCGTTCGGAGAGATGGATTTCAAGCCCAGGAGAATTTCGGTATTCCTTCGGTAATCCTTCGGGACTCTTTCGGTACTCCTGCGTTACTCCTATGAGAAATATGGAAAATTGAGGACAAATAAAAGTCCATGGTACAGCTTCGAGTTGGTGAAACACTTTAGAACCCCCTCAGAGAAACTCCCAGATCCGTGAGGAGAATTTAAAGTAAAAACTAGCCCCTCGGGGGCATCCTTATGTACTTTTTTAAATCTTAGACAATATTTTTCTGAGCCTTTAATGTCTTCTTGCCTTTCGTTTCCTCAATAAGCCTTCTAACATCTTAAGGAAATTTTTCTCCTACAATTGAGGACATTCGATCATATCTTGTCTACATTAAAATCTCCGCTTTTGAAGTCCCTAGAATAGAGTTTCCAAAAAGAAATTCAATGTCTCCTGAGGTTACATCAGAAGGTCATTTCCTCCTTTTCCTTTGTTCATTTCAATTCAAAATATTTCGTCGACCTCGTTTTTTATATCCTCAACAATGCTGTCGAATTATGGATCAAATTTTCCTTAGAAGCTTTCAAGCCTTCCTCACCCAGAGTTTCCCAAAATGATTTCAATGCCACTATGAGGTTCCATCACAAGATCATAGGTGGATAATTACACAGTGCTACAGTGATTTTTCACTTTTCAAGTGACCTAGCATACGTTGTAGGTCTTGATGAGTACATCATGAAAATGTGTTTCAAAATTGTCTAACACCCCCAAATTTTCAAGTTATGGTTAAAAAACCGACAACGGCACGACATCGATATCATGATGGGAGTCAAATTTTCATATTTACAAAAAACGTTGTAACTTGAACATTTTTCAACCGATTTTGATAAGCGATAGCATATTTTACTCGAGATACAATGTACTTTGATAATAACTGTAGGAAACTGAATGTTTTTTAGGATTTGTTACATAAAAAAGACGTCAAACTGTAAACAACGTGAAAAAAATGGGTAAATTTTAGATAACTTTCATAAATATCCAACTTTTTTTTGTAGGAAGTATAGATAATTGTATATGTTTCAAAAGCTCAATGTTTCTAGTTTCCAAAACTGTATAGCAATTGAAAATCGGTCAAAAATTGACGGAGTGACAATCGTTTAAGTGCGCGGAGTGCGGGAAAAACGGTTTTTTAACCATAACTTGAAAATTTGGGGGTGTTAGACAGTTTTGAAACACATTTTCATGATGTACTCATCAAGACCTACAACGTATGCTAGGTCGCTCAAAAAGTGATTTCAATTTTTTTTTTTTTGTAGCACTGTGTTATTTGTAGAGCGTGTATTTTTAAGCATTTATAAAATTGAAGCGTACTTTATGGGGCAAAAAATTTGTTAAATTTACATAAAGTTAAGATTCAAATCGATTTTTAGCCTATTTAAGACTTTTTCAAAGCTAGGAAATCCCCTTGAAGTTCAAATTCGCTACTTATTTCCAAAATGGTGATAAGAAAAAAAATATCCCCCCCACAAAGTATGCTTCAAATTTATAAATGCTTAAAAATACACGCTCTAGTTATTTGTTAAACATAGTTCCATCGATACTATCGATATTTCAGACTATCGACTATCGATGGTCGCAACTATCGATAGTTCCTCTTATGGTAGCCGTTTTTCCCCAATCCTCTACTCATCTACTCTCAGGGCAAGTTCATACCATATTAACCGTTCATGATTATTAACTGAGATAGTATTTCTTCAATTAGCATGAGGTGGCTCGATTCTGGTGCCTTGAAGTTTCCATCCATCATCTTTTATATTTTTATGTTCAAAATAGGATCAGTTTCACTTAAATGTCTTTTGAGATTTTCTCTATCAAACAAAACTCTAAAACAAGATCCTCTTTATAGCATTTCAACTTCATTACCACATCATTTAATCTCAAGGACTCGTGCTTTTTACATCCTCAAAATCAGCCTACATCAATCCTGGAAAAAAATTAAATTTTAACGTTTAATATTCCCATTTGGGCAATTAAAGATGCGTTTTGATTGATTTCACGCGCAACCTCATTCAATATTGGGATAATTTCAATTTGGACTTAAAAGTAATCCTCCCACATTTCGTCTGACCTAATTGGTATCGAGCATCCAGCGCGAGGTTAATGAGATTTGTTGGCAAATTGCAATGGAACGAGCAGAAGGCTCCTTTCATACCAGCCATGCACACACACACACAAAAATACACCATACACTCATACTCACTGAGTAAGTTCGCTCCGCGTTGCCATTGCACAAGGACAAAGGACTACTGAGCTGCATTGTCCGTAGCTATTCGGTTAGCAACTAAATCAATGTCACACCACTAAAAGCTGCAGTAAAACTAGTGAAGTGTGTTAATAGCATTATTACCAGCTGTTCTCGTTGCACTGAATATAAAAGCGACTGTCGCGCATGTGGTAATTTTTTTGTTGCATATTCAAAGGAGCATAACTTGTTAGACCTATCCAACGAACCATGAAAATTGAATTTGTTTTGAGCGTTTTTAACGTTATTCTGCGCTGCAAAATTGAAAATCCAATTAAGTTATCGTCTTCTGGTTTTATTTTTCCCTTTTCCTTTTTCGCTTTTTCGTTGAAATTTTTAGCTGAACTGAGCTTTGTTGCTGAAATAGTTCCTGAGTGAATATTTAGATGTAGATGTAGAGTACAGAGGGTAAAATTCCATCCCAATGGATATGAAGGTTTTTTATTGGATACCAGCTCAATAATGGTTAAGTTCGAAACCCTCGTTCGGAGAGATGGATTTCAAGCCCAGGAGAATTTCGGTATTCCTTCGGTACTCCTTCGGGACTCCTTCGGTACTCCTGCGGTACTCCTATGAGAAATATAGAAAATTGAGGACAAATAAAAGTCCATGGTACAGCTTCAGTGTTGGTGAAACACTTTAGAACCCCCTCAGAGAAATTCCCAGATCCGTGAGGAGAATTTAAAGTAAAAACTAGCCCCTCGGGGGCATCCTTATGTACTTTTTGAAATCATAGACAATATTTTTCTGAGCCTTTAATTGTCTTCTTGCCTTTGGATTCCTCAATAAGCCTTCTAACATCTTAAGGAAATTTTTCTCCACCATTGGGGCTATTCGATCATATCTTGTCACATAAAAATTCTCTGCTTTTGAAGTCCCTAGAATAGAGTTTCCCAAAAAGAATTCAATGTCTCTCTGAGGTTACATCAGAAGGTCATTTCATCCTTTTCTCCTTTAGTTCATTTCAATTCAAAATATTTCGTCGACGCTGGTTTTTTATATCCTCAACAGTGTTGTCAGCATTATGGACCAAATTTTCCCTAGAGAGCTTTCAAGCTTTTCTCACCCTCTTCTCTAGAAGAATGATTATGAGAAATTCCTGTTAAATATTTCGAATTTATTATCTTGTTGAAGGCTATTCAAACACATCCCTCAAAGTGGAAAAAGTTCCCTCTAACTCAGTGGCGTAGTAAGAAATTTCGACGCCCGGGGACAATGGAGAAAATGCGGCCCCTGTTCTCGCCCTTGCGCTTAATAAAAATACCTTTATAAAACATAAAATCTGATTTATCGCCCAGGTCGGCTGCCCCTTCGACCCCCCCTCACTACGCTACTGATCTTACTATCATCATTTGCTCTGGAGCAAGTTCAGAGCTCGTTACTTTGCTCCAGGTGGGTCATTTTTTTTCAAAAATATCAGAACTTTTAGACTTTGAGTCTCAGATTCTCAGAGTTGAAAAAATTTTTCCCTTAATTTTTTCCCATTGGGAGAGAAACGGAAATCCATTTTTTATACTCTCTTAAAACTAAAAAAAAAATTACCCAAAAATTCTCCAAACAGGCTGCAGTGCTGGCATCGCAAAAATATTTTATATCCGAACTAATCTAAAAAGCTCATGAGAATTGAAATCAGTACGAGTTGAGTCAATCGTAAAAAGCGAAAAAACCTTGATCTTCCTGGCTTTCTATACCAGCTCCTGCTCGACCCACTGTAAAAAAAAAAAAAACTTTAAATTGTCTATTTTTCACTCTATCTCTTCATCCGAGGGTTAACACTGTATATTCTCCACCCATCGCGTTCAACCCATAATAAACGCTTCTCGTAAGCCTGGCGATAAAAAAATCGATTTTTGATAACTGGCAATTTAATTCTATAATCCTTTTTGTAGCTCCGCTTAACGGCACCAGCTTACGGACGAAGATCTTAATTGCATAACGGTAATTAATGGCAACGGGGAATATTGATTGCTGAACGATGTTAATGCTAAGGAAAGTCGCTGTGTATGAAAATCTCTTATCGCAAATTGAAGTAAGTTAATTAATGTTCCAGATGAAAGGAAAGGCTATTGTTCTATGGCATTGCCGAGCAAAGCAGGCGGGCAGGCAGGCAGGTATTTTCACTTAAGAGAGTGCCGAGAAAAGGCCCATAAATTTTTGATAGAAGGGAATATTTTTACCCTTCGTTGTGGAAGTGAAATGAATTTCGATTTGACAAAAGTTCAATGGTTTTTCTCAAGGAAATGACCAAAAATTGAAAGAGAGAGAGAGAGAGAGAGAGGGGGAAAAGTCAAGAATATTCAAATTATGCGTCATAGGCTGACGTGTGTTGCTCTGATTTTCAAAAAGGTGAGTTCATTCTTACAATAGCAGGAGCACAAAATACGCAAAAATCTAAAAAGCGAAAAAAAGTGAACAAATAAAAATAAAAAATAAACAATTTAGTGGTCGGACGGCGCGATGCACAGTGCAACGAGCCCATACATTTGATGGAAAAAATTTGTAGCAGTTGCCTTGGGATAATGAATTTTGACATGGATATTTCTTTGGATGTTATTAAGAAATGTTTAAAAAAAATTTCAAAATTCAACCACCAATCCTCCATATAAAGGGGCGCCCCAACTTTAACATTCTTGAGCCTTTGGACTTCAAATTCAACGCATGGATTGTTGGTATCCTCCAAAGTACCAAAAAATTAATATCGGTAGGTTGCCACGCCCATTAAAAGTTATCTTAACGCCCGCAGGAGGCCCGATTTTAACCCTATTTTCCACCGGTAGTCAAGGATGACAGAAAAAGAGGAAGGAGAATACGCCAGTTTCAAAAAAAGAAATATCGTCGGGTTGCCACGCCCATTAGAAGTTATCTTAATGCCCGTAGGAGGCCCTATTTTCCACTGGTAGTCAAGGATGACAGAAAAAGAGGAAGGAGAATACGCCAGTTCAAAAAAAGAAATATTGGCGGGTTGCCACGCCCATTAAAAGTTATCTTAACGCCCGTAGGAGGCCCTATTTTAACCCTATTTTCCAATCGTAGTCAAGGATGACAGAAAAAGAAGAAGGAGAATACGCCAGTTCTAAAAAAATTATTATTTGTAGGCTGCCACGCCCATTCAAAGTTATCTGAACGCCAATATGAGGCCCTATTTAAGCCCTATTTTCCACTTGGAGTCACGGATGACAGATATAG
The DNA here is from genome assembly GCA_020466095.1 of Chlorops oryzae. NCBI lineage: Eukaryota > Metazoa > Arthropoda > Insecta > Diptera > Chloropidae > Chlorops > Chlorops oryzae. The sequence continues at coordinate 12,180,283 of CM035809.1, read as the reverse complement.
ACAAATAAAAAAGAAGGAGAATACGCCGGTTAAAAAAAAAATATTGGCTGGTTGCCACGCCCACTTAAAGTGTCACGCCCATTCAAAATTGACTGAACGCCAGTATGAGGTCCTATTTAAGCTCAATTTTCCACTCGGAGTCAAGGATGAAGGAAGAGACCAGTTCAAAAAAATGAATATTGATTGGTTGCCACGCCTACTTTTTGTGCCACACCCCGTAAAATCTATCGAATAGATCAATATGAGGCCCTATCGAGGCCCTTTGTTCCACTGGGAGTTGAGGAAGACAGAAGAAGAAAACGCCAGCTGTAACAAAATTCATATTGGTAGGTTGTCACGCCTACTTTTTGTACCAGGTCGAATTAAATTTACTTATTTTGCCAGTATAAGGCTCTATTGAGGGTCTATGTTCCACTGGGAGTCGAGGAACATTGCATCGTAATAGGGCATTTACATATATGTTTTAGCGCTACTCGTTTAAGCTAAAACGACTCAGTCAAAACGGGGTGTTTACATATGCACATGTCGTTTTGTCATTTTGTGGTTAGCTTTTGTTTGTTCAACACGTGAAATATGAGTGAATATTGTAATTTAGAAAAGAAGCGTTTATTGGAATTGCGTTCGTTTTCTACATTGGTTGTGGAAACAACCTCACAACTTTTAAATTAGATATAAGGAGGATTTATCTCATTTAGCTACTTGTTTTAAATTAAAACAGGAAAGTTTCTCGTTTTAGTTTTGTACGATAAAACGGGAAAAATCTAAGTTGTTTTAGAGCTAAAACGGGCAAAGTTACTAAAACGCGAATAAAACGGCATATGTAAACGGCCTATAAGGAAATTTTATTGGATTTTCATTATTGTATGTTTTGATTTTTGTCGCTGCTCGTTACACTGTGCGCGACGGCAGGCAGGGAGGCAGGCACAAAGTTACTCGTCGTCGTCTGGCTTTTCCCCATTCGCATTGCGTAGAAATCGTCGGGCTACTGAGATGGCTCTTGAGATAGCTCTCGCCCAGATAAAAATAAATTCGTAAATGCAATAAAATTTTCCAATAGGCATATGGCGAAGAGCACGCTCAAGAAAAATCGAATGAAAAATAAATTAAGAAAGACAAAAAAAAAACCCCCTGACGCAATGGTCAAAATGAAAAATCATTTTTTTTTGTTCTTCTCTCCTTTTGCCGCCATGAGCGAAGCGAAAATTTTCTTTTTTCGACAGTTTTTTGACTAAAGGCTTACGAAATAGACGCGAAAGTGAAAGAGAAAGTAAAATAAATCGAAGAAAAAAAAAAAATTCGCGAATTATTGTTTTGATTAAAAAGTTCCTTAATTTTTTTTTAGTTGCTCGGAGTTTTTTTTTTTTTTTTTTTTTGTTCTTCTCTGTATTGAAATGATAGCACTACGGCCGAATCCTGAGAACTTCGACGTGCAGACAGTGCAAACCGAGGTTGAGGTTCACAACGATAGCGAAGATTTAAATTCGAACGATGGCGATAGCGATGGCGATGATATTCCCTATCATATAAGAAAGTATGCGAAACCGTTTACTTACGGCAGTTTACCGAAGGGTTTCGATAAAAGCGAATTGAATCATGTGGACGTCGATAGGCCGAAGGAGCGTTACAATAAACCAGCAGCGCTGCCTCCGAGTCCGTCGATGCTGCGAAAACGCCCAAGTATATCACCTTCACGGCCCGTTGTGCATAAGACTCCGACGCGCCAGGAATTCGAGGAGATGTTGATGGAGAAGAAGGCGAAATCGATGCGAAATCCAGAGCTTTCGATCAAAAAGTTGGTTCAAGAGGCTGCCGTTGAAAAGGATTTGGATGAATTGCAAGAGAAGCTGAACAAACGACTTGCCCTCGAGCACAGTCATGCGAATAACAGCAGCAACAACAAAGCCATTGTTCCAGCTAAATTACACGAAGAAACAAAAATTGATGGAAATGAACGAGCTGACAGTTTTGAAATCGTCCAAGAGGAGCAGCAGCAGCAGCAGATCGAGGCGCGGGAATCCCCTGTTCGTAAGACAGAAACACCTTCATTTCCCGAGCTTCTCGATGAGCAACGTTGCGTTAGTCCATACCCAATGGTGTCCTTTAAGGCACAACCAATAATATACCCGGCACAAAATACCACCACCACCACCCGCACCACGACTCCAGTCTCAGCATCTCAGCAGCCAAAGGATGACGAGCAACGAGAACAACACCCACACCACCTGCAACAATCGACGCCGACCGCACATGAGTTTCATGAAGTTGCACCGCATTTAGTCCAGCACGCAAAGGACACATCGGAATTTTGGTATAAACCGAATATGAGTCGTCCGGAAGCAATTGCATTATTGCGCAATGCTGAGCCGGGAACCTTTCTCATACGCAATTCGACAACGTATAAGAATGCCTATGGTTTGGTTTTACGTGTCGCTAAGCCACCACCTGGCATCGAATGGGCCAAGGATGGTGGCTCTAACAATGATGAGTTGGTACGCCATTTCCTTTTGGAACCGAATACACGCGGCGTACGCTTGAAGGGCTGTGCTAATGAGCCTCTGTTCACATCCCTTTCGGCATTCGTGTACGAGCACTCGATAAATCCATTGGCGTTGCCATGTAAATTGATTCTTCCAACGCAGGATACCCTCTATTCATCGCGTGACGCAGAGCTTATTGCTGCTCAAAAAGTTCTATCGTCGCAAGGAGCCGCTTCCAATTTACTCTACCTGTACTCGTTCAATACCGAATCGCTGACGGGCGATGAGGCCATACGACGGACTGTTACCGAAATGTACACGCGACGATCCGTCTCCGATCCAGTCGTCGTGCACTTCAAGGTGACACAACAAGGTATTACGCTAACGGATAATACGAGAACAAAATTCTTTCGACGTTTCTATGCCGCCAGCAATATTTCGCACTGCGGTCTGGATCCCGACAGACACTTATGGAATCTAACTACGCGTGATGGTAGTTTGGAAAGAGTTTCTTCTAATCGAGCAATTTTCGCTTTTGTTGCAAGACCTTTGACTGGCAGCAAGGACAATGAATGCCATGTTTTCTGCGATATGACGGAAACGCAGCCGGCATCGGCAATAGTTTCGTTCATTAATAAAGTTATTCCGATCAATAGAAGCAATAATGCGATGTTATAAAGAGAACAAATTATGTATATGTACTTACGTATATAAATTTTGGGCATTTTATTAAAAAGTTTTTAGTGTGTTAACCCGTTAATAACCAGTGAGATCATATGAGAAAAGTTGTTAAAAAAATATTATTATTTCTTGTGTTTTATCGAATGCAAATTGAAAGAAAACTATTAAAATTTTATATTTTATAAAAACGTAGGCGTCAATGGGTTAAAAGGAAATGTGTTCAATTTATGTAGTTTCAATAAAATTGTTTCTTTTTACTGAATTTATGATTTATAATTCATTATGGAACAAGTTTTTTTTTTCATCATTAACCCTTTCAGGTCCAACGGCTTGGGAATTCATTTTGTTTTGTGGTTAAAGTTTTGTTGATTTTAATCAAGTATAAAATTTTTTATATTCAATCAACTGGAAAATATTGAAGTTTTGGGTTTTTGAGGGTTAAGAAAATTGTATCATATGCTGATATACTGATACATATATTGATATACTGAAATACTGATATACTGATGTATTGATATGGTGATATAGTGATATATTGACATATTGATAAATTTATATCACGATATACTGATATATTGATATAGAGATATATTGATATATTCATAAGTATATTGATATATGGAGATATTGACATATTGATAAATTGATATTGATATATTAATATATTGATATACTGATATGCTGATATATTGATACAGTGATATAGAGATATAGTGTTATAGCAATATAGTGATAAACTGATACATATATTGATATTCTAATATGCTGGTATTGATATATTGATATAGTAATGTAGTGATATATTCATAAGTATATTGATATATTGAGATAATGACATATTGATAAATTGATATATCGATATATTAGATAATATATTGATATACTGATATGCTGATATACTGATATGCTGATATATTGATATTTGATATTTTGATATTTTGATATATTTGATATTTGATATATTGATATATTGATATATTGATATATTGATATATTGATATATTGATATATGATATTATATATTAATATATTGACATATTGATATAAAAATATGTTTATTATATATATTGACATATTGATATAAAAACATGTTTATTAATATATTGACATTCTTACAAAAATTTTTTCACAGCAAATGCATGTATGTACATATATCTTCCTAACGATACCTATTTACTTACTTTCAACATCACTGGCAGTAGTTAAAGTATTGGGACTTAGCTCCCTTGTAAGCTTTATTGTAATTGGGCAATAAAATTTATGGCATTTCATTTATGACGCTGTTCAACAACAAAATTTTATGCTCAACGGACGAAATGTTATCACACCATTTACCTTCCTTTTTCTAACAACATTTTCTGCATTTTCTCACAACATAACCTCGAGTTTCCACAGTCGTGCCATTGTATTTACGTCAGCACAATTTCTGCCGAAGTAGGTATCAAAATTGTTTGAAAGTTCTGTACGAAAAACTAAATCATCATAACATTGAAACTTAATTTCATGCTTATTTAATGCTTCGCTTCATGTCCTCTTTCTCGACAATACGAAATAAAATTGCGAAGCCGGGAAAAGCGGAAAAAAATTTCCACGCAAAGTTCAACAAGCATGATGGCACTGCATGAATTTGAGCCAGAGTAAAACGAAAAGAAGAAAGAAAAAAAAATTCTTGATATATAACCGCTATTGAGCGTGGAATTGCATACTTTAACGTGAGCTCGAAAGCTCGGAGCTCCTCGTATTTATGGAATAGTCATAGCACAAAAAAAAAAAACCTTTTACGACTATGAATTGGGTCTTAAAATTTTGATATCTACATCGAACGGAGACTCTACTGTGAGGCCTTAAAGAGGAATTTCAGCATTAAGGCTCATAGTCTTCAATCCAGTTTAAGCTTTTTAAAGGTTTAAAAATTCAAATGATAGCCATCAGGAGAGTTTGAATCAGATTTATTTATTTTATATGAAAATTTTTGAAAAATTCAAATAAATCAAAGGCATTTGATTGAGTTAAATTGGCATGAAGAATAAAATTTATTCGAAAATTTAAACTCTCGAAGTCCTTAAAACCGAATTGAAGACCACGTTCCCAACTATGAAAAAATCCCTTCGAACATATTCAACCAATGGAATTTTTATCATAAAGTTACTGAGAAAAGGAAACTGGTAGTCAAGATCCTTTTACACTGCTTGATTTTGGAGCTTATTTTTGGCTTTTGATCAGGCGTGTGTTATTTCGGACGGGTCTTGAGGCAATACAAAGTTTTATATTCATCCCGATTCTGAATATTCCCGGGGAACGAATTCCCGGGGAATTTACTTTTATCGAGAGAAAACCTCTTCTTTTTCAATTATTTGGGGGAAGAAATTTAATGAGGAATGGGTATTTGACCCATACCCATAATTTTCGAGGAGGCTAATGGAATCCTTTAAACCATCGCTTGCGTACGTCCATGGCTCTGACACACCGAACATAATCGGCCAATATTCTCTACCAATTATTTCAATTAAGAGAGGAAAAACGAAAGTTAGGAGTACTTATTGATTTAAGGTGGACCTTCTGGTCTAGAATTTTTTGAAAATTGATTTTTTTTTTTTATATATTTCGAAGAATAGACTTTTAAGAATATGCTGGCAAAGTTTCGTGAAGATATTGACAATATTTGTTTGCTACAGCCTTTTTAGAAGGTGGAGACAGCAGGCAGCGCGCTTGATCAAAGCAACTTTGAACGCGTTATCTCAAAACCACTTTTTTTGACCTGGTGTGAAGGAAAACAAAAAAACCATCGAACCGATTTGTCTGGAATTTTTAATATTATTCATAACATCAATGGCTATGGCCGAAACTAAGAATCGAATTTTTATTTCAAGAACTTCATATTTTCATCAAAAAAATGGTCAAAAAAAGGGGTTTTTGATGGTTGAAATAAAAAATTGCGCATTTTGTCAATTAAAAAAAATTTTTTTTTATTCTAGTTCCTGCCATAGCCGCATTCATTCTGATTAAATACTATTTTTGTTTTTTTTTTTCGATTACCAGAACTGCCAAAATCTTTCACACCACGGAGGTACTTTTTCAAAGAGGGTCCACTTCAACGCATTTTTAAAATACAAAAAAAAAAAAAAATTACAACAAATTTTTTTTTTTTTGTCAATAAAGAATATAATAAGCCTGCATACTTAGAAAATCGTTTTTTATTGGCTTAATACCAAAAAAAAAATCATGAAAATACCCTAAACTTTTCGTGCTCTAGACCAGAAGGTCCCCTTAAGAGGTTTAAAGTTTCATTGTGTCAAGAATATTTTAAATGTTCAACTTAATATCTTGTGTCAGCGTCCAAGATATATTTATACTGTGGGAGGCGAAAGTCTCATAATAATTGAACTTACGAACGCAATTCCTAAAACAATTATTCTATGACAAAAAAATTTTAATTGAGGGGTATTTGCCACCTTGGTACTTTCATACCGACGTCACTGAATCGCCTTTTTTTAAGGAAAAACCCTCATTTTCACAGCAAAAAGTTGAAAATGCCCCAATTCCTTGTGCATTTTTGTTATTAAAACGCCGCTCCTTGAAGGGTGTATCGCCCCTTTTATCAAAACTCTTGCTACTTCACTACGCACGAAACATTCCAGCCTCTTAAATTATTTTAGACCAAGTCAAGCATTTTTAATTGGCAAGAAAAGCAAGAGCATCGCTTATTTAAGTAGTTTGAAGTATCCTTGCTTTTGATCAAGTATCCATTGGATAGCCCTTAAGTATAACGGATAAAAAGGTTATACCATGCCCAGGCAGTAATTGGAGAGATATCGTATTTTCACATTTTATATACTTATATTCAGATTAAGATCAACCATAACAATAACAGTCAGGTTCTGCTACCTAAAATTTAAGCTTTTCCAATATAAGGAGTTTAATGGAAAAATGTTGAGCAGTTTTAAGTTCCCTCCTCCTGCCAAAAAAAAAAAAAAATACATTAAAAAAATAAAGTTTTCCAAAACGATGTTCGCATTTTCGGTAAAAGCTCTTCCTGTGAGAGCGTGTGCTGAACAACCTAAAGGCAATTAGAGTTTTTAGCACCTCCAATGTTATACTTATCTGCATATTGACAATATTGAGTGTACAATAGGAAGATATTTTTAATAGAAAAGAAAAATTTTAAGTGTGTGGAGATACACAGAGTGTAGAATTGATTAAAATTACGTATTTGAAATTAGGTGAAATATTATGCTTTAGGTATAAGACCTCAGCTAGTGGCGACATAACGAAACATAGCAAAACATAACATAACATAACATAACATAACATAACATAACATAACATAACATAACATAACATAACATAAAACATAACATAACATAAATAACATAACATAACATAACATAACATAACATAACATAACATAACATAACATAACATAACATAACATAACATAACATAACATAACATAACATAACATAACATAACATAACATAACATAACATAACATAACATAACATAACATAACATAACATAACAACATACAGCTTTATTTAAATTCAAGTAGCCAATGAGAGTAAAGCACATGAGCAGCAACCTTCTGCGATGACATTGTCACCCCAGGTGGAGACCTATGTATATCTCCCGGTGAAAGCACTGATGACTTTGTGCTGAAGGAGAGGTTTTTCTACTGGATCTGGTCTATATGAGTAAAGAGTATTACGCTGGGCAGCACTAATTTGGACTCCAACAATCGAATAAATCACCCTTGATGAAAGGAAAGCATTCCCGGTAGTGTCCTACTATACCACACATTGGCAAAACACTTCCATATCTTGAAAATTAGCCGGTCGTCGATTATTTTAATTGGCTCAAGTTCATACATGAAGCCCTTTACAATTGTTGAGCTGCGTTGAAGATCGTAAATAATAACCATCGGAATCAAAATTTTGTAATATTAGACATGAAAATTTCCGAAGCTTCGTTATGGTTACGACAAAATTCAACCTCAATTTCAATTCCACCTCATGAAGCTGGGTACGGAAAATTCTTCTCACATAGCAACGTGGTTTTAACACAAAGCATATCAAAATTTGTCGCAGTTGGAAAGTTTCTAGCAACATTTTCCGCAGGCATTGCAAAATCAAATCCGATGACAGCATGATTGACGTAGAACAAAGCGTCATTTCAAACAATTAGGACGACGCATTTGGGAAGAGGATTCTTTTTTGGAAAAATTCATTTTTGGATTGCGCTTTCGAAGGCACTTTAGTGCAATAAATTTTTCAGGGGGTCCCCCTCTTTTTTCTATGTTATGCATTTTTTGTTTTAACTGAAAGATAGCTTTCAATGCAGTTATTGAAGTGATTTTCGCCTCGTCCAATTTTCGAAGCGTCCAACTTGTGGCTCAAACGTTTTCAATGTCGGACTAAAAATAACATTCCTTGCATCCGAATGTTGTTTTTCCATTTCGGCTTGGCCGAATCGATTTGATTTTAGCGAGTTTTCTACTTTTCATGCCTCAGCGCCTTTGATCATGCTGCAATATTTTTATGTTTTTCTTCCATCATACGAATCAGAAAAATTTTTTTTCTATTTATTCCCACAATTTCATCATTGCTTTCAAATACAAATCAAATGCCGAAGGGACCAACTGAGATTTAACTGAGCTTTTTTTTTTTTTTGCATTTTAATTCATCGAATAAAATATTTATCTATCTAAAAAGTTATTCAGGCACATTTGTATTGTAGCGTTGCCAGATGTATGGCATTCTGGCCTCAAATTTGAATGCCCCGAAAATGCATTTTGCCCTCATTTTGCTCATGAACACTGAAAAATTGAATAGAAATTATTTTGAATTTCATGCCGAAATTCTCCGAATAAAAAAATCTCCCAATTTTCAAGCAGTGTTTTTCAAAAAATTCGCACAAAGAAATTCATGGAAAACCCTGGTGTGAAAATATCGCAAACTTAACAAGAAACTGGCACAATTAAAAATTCCAATGAATTTTCTTGATGCTCGACTGCATTTTCCTGGAGAAAAGCCAACACAAAAGCTTTTCGAACAACGTTACTTTTACTTATTACTCAAAATTTAATAAATTTCATTGGAATAGACTCAACTAAATACGGAGAAAAGCTAATAAGGGCATGCATGAGAAAAATTTGATTGCTACTGTGAAACATGCTGGGGGAAATATAGTGGTTTCGGCTTCCATGACAGCGTATGAGTTGGAAATTTGGCCTCGATTGTCAAGAAAATGTATCAAATGATATAATTTGACATCTTCAAAAACAATTTACGTCACGATTTACTCAAATTGGGACGGAAAGAAGTTCTTCAAAGAAGGTCGTTCGCAAAGATATGGTCGAGTACTGCCGAAAGTATTTTTCGAACTTCCAACAATATGCATAAATCCCTTCCTAGTTAGATTGAATACTCATGAGCAACTTCGATAGAGTTCTCTTAGGAAAAGGTTAAAATTTCCCAATTACGAAATACCAGTCAATATCATAGTCTTATTTACGGCATTTAAAGACTTAGGAAGCAAAAATAAACGTAATCGAAAAGATACAAGTTCTTTGGCCAAAAGCATATGAAGACGTCAGAAAGTCATTATAGAAGGAAAAAGACAATCCCTACCAAAGCTAGTGTCGCATATCCATAATCCTTTACATTAAATCTTCTATGTATTTCTACCATCCGCTTTATATAGGCCCATTGATAGTGGTTCTTCTCTGATGGCATATGAAAACCTCTTTTTGGGGGTTCTTTGGGCTTTATTTCTCGCACCTCCGGCATCAAGCCCTTTTGTGCTACGGTGGCTTTGAATGCAATGAAGTAATGAAGGTTCATAAATTCGAAGTCTGGTTTCGTTCATTTTTTTTCGATGAGGAATACTATAACTTCGGATAGGTCAAAATAGGGAAATCGCTGAAGGTCAACTCTTTCTTTAAAGACTAACCCTCTGAACCTGCAAAGAGAAATTGCCGATCTCATTCTGATGACTGTGCAATAAATTTTCGATTCTAAGCGGTCTTTAGTCTTCTTGGCCTCTGACTCTCCCATCATTTCACTTACCTTTTGATAAGCTTCCTGTTTTGCGTTGACTCAAAGCATCTGAGATTAATGCCATTAACTCTCGTGTTTCATGTTTCGACAAAGTCACTTGTCGCATGTTCTGCCTTACATATTTATGTCTAGACGCATTTCGAGCACCGCTAAACAGTTGTTCTCAGCAGCGGACTAGAGTGTCATAAGGCCTGGGCATTAGGTCGGAATGGGGCCCCTTAAGTTGGGGCCAGGGGCTATATCGCTAGTTATTTTTTATATTTCTCACAAAGGTGTTTTCTTTTGAAGATAATCAGTGAATAAAATGAACATATAGTTCCACCATAGTACCTACCATATTTCTAAGCATGACCCATCCGACCTTATTTTTAATGATTTCGGGGGACTTTCTAGAATAAGATTTAATTGTACCAAATTCAATTTTGAGCTAGAACTCCCAGGAAACACACGTGTTTTAATTCCAATTCCAATGTACTACAATACAGACAATTCAGTTAGAAGTCTGGGGGGGAGGAAGTGTTGTCGAATAAAGAAATATATTTTCTTTTACATTTTCAGATTATTCATCACATTTTCTTATAAAAGCTTTGAAAACATTTAACAAAATATAAGAAATTAATTTTTTCAAATATTAACATGCACAATAAACGTCTCTGTTAATTTAACATAAGCCATCAAGAGTTCTGTTATTAAACATTTAACATAAATACAACCCTGCGCACAATATACTGCAGTAAATGTCACTAGCTGCTAGAGTCACTTCCTAGCACTGCCTATGTGAGCACATAGTCTACCATTGACTAGGTAGAGCCAACATGTTAACCTACGTGCCATTACGGTTTGCTCGCTAGTCCCATGACTTAATTGTGACGAGTAGATATCGTAGTCGCGAGTTCGAATCTCAGCTCAGACGACGTAGTAAATTAAAAAAAAAATTTTTTTAGTTATTTTATTTTTTATTTTTGTATAAAAATATTTTAAATCCAAATCATCGGAGGTTTTTTTTATGGCATTTTTGCATTTTTTTCATCCCTGAGCGTCGAAAAATTTTTTACTTTCAATTATTTTTAAATTTCATATATTACCATTTTTCCACTTTTCCTCGCCTGCACGGGGGTTCGAACACGAGCCTTCGGATTAATGAGCGGACATGCAAACCACTACGCTAGAGAGCCCTGTAATTCGCGTACAGCAAATTTATAAGATGAGTGGTCGATAAAATCGAACTGTAGATGCCCTCGTTGACACAGGGGTCAATTTGCCCCGCATTTACTGCAGGGTAGCTTCATAGCACACTAAACGCCGCTAAGATTGACGAACATGTTCACCGACGTTTGTCGCGCATCTGCAGAGTCAGTCAGCCGAACAAATATTTTGAAACAAATAAATTAAGTAGAGAAAGACGTGTGAAGAAGTGAGATATTCTGGAACAATCTGCGCTTTTCTTTCTTTCTCATGCACTCAAACGAGATGTTTTCGAAACAAGTTTCGTACTTCTCACTCTGGAACATGAGAGCAAAAACTGTGATTGTCGAACTGAGGTCAAAATAAAGAAATAAAATAACTTAGATCGACAAAATTACTTTTTAAATTATATTAAAAATATTATCAAATTCCACAGACAATTTTTTTTTTGGAAATTTTCTTAACATGCTCCTTAAATTCCCCTAGATTAAAGATGCTCGCCTAAATATTACGAAATTTGCGACGACCACGCAATCCATGTAATATGTTTATACATACGTAAAAATGTGTTCCCCCTAAAGTCTTCCCTAAGAGCCAAAAAACCCTAAATCTAGGGAGAAAACCCCCTAAAAGGGCCTCACTTTTTAGTTATAAGATAAGACGGGCGAGACGAATGGAAGTTTCTTCTCTTCTCCTTGCATTTCTCGCCTACTTCATCGATTATTTGCAGTGAAAAATTGAATAAATATTTCGAATCCATCGGGCAGCATTCGTTTCTTTATATGGTAAAGAGAGATGGAAAAAAACGAATTCCGATATAAACAACAAAAAACTGTTTCATTTAATATCACGTTTCTTCTACTTCAGCAAAACAACTTGTTTTTTTCGCTTTGATTACTTCTCACTACATATTATATTATCATCAGACCGTCGTATGACTTGCACGAGTGTGAGAGCGGCCATCGAACATGCGCGTCCGTGTAGGCAGCACCTAACATCGCAACCACTGTAGCAGAAAACAATCAGTTGGTTCGCAGCTGTCAAATCGGAATGTCGTGTCGTTTAGTGAGGTCGCGTCGTGTGAATTTTTAATATTCTTTAAAATATAGTAATTAAATAACTTCAAATAAAAACGAAAGAGTTCTAATCGACTTAAAAGTGAATACAGTGAGCGATTAAGTAGAAAAACAATCAATCGTTAGTGTCATCAATATATAAAAACATTGAAGTTGCAAAACCGTTATAGCTTGTGTAATTTGTTTTTGGCAATCCGCAGTGTTTACGAAAAAGGCTAAAAAGAAAATGCAAAGAGAAGCCAAAGTGAAATGTTTAAAACGGTAAAAACCGTAATGAGATGAAGAAGCAAAACAATCCAACAGTTGGAAATTCCCAATGACTTTGTGCAGGTGAATGTCTGAATTTGTTTCGAAATAAATCATTTATATTTATATTAAAGCGTAGCAAGTGTCATCGCAAGAGCGAAGAAAGAGAGAGGGAGCAAAGAATGCGAAAGTCGAATCAGCTGTTTGCCATTTTGTTCAAATTATTCGGTAAATTGGATTAAATGGACGGTGGCCAGAATGAAAATGCAGGGGGAAATACTTTTATTGGTTAACCAATTTCAGCAGGGTGTATTGTAACAGATAGAAGAATATTGCTTTAATATAGATCAAAACAAAAGACAGTGAAAGCTCCTGTTGGCGGATACGAAGCGTTGTGTTTGGTCTTTCAATGAAGATCACTGATGATCTTCGGATTTTGGCTTTCACCTACGGATATACATCCGGTTAACCTTAAAAATGTCTGTAGATCAACGGAATTTTGCAATGTGAAATCTACGGGTCTTTGAGCGTGGACCTGAAGATTTTGGAAAATGTGATCTTCATCATTTTCGCGCCATTTTTGGTCGACTGTCATAAACTATTTTACATGGTCTTTCAGCACACATAGCGATTTGCAGGGCGCGCGTTCCCAAATTCGACTTTGGCACACCCCCGCCCGCGCTTCCAGGTGCTATGATCTCAAAATCAGAATCGTGTACAGATTACTACAAAGACGTATAAAAATCAAATGGAAAGCAGATAAACACGATTCTACCAATGGTAGTTATACACAGGAATCACTGCTGTAGATGGCCCTTTGGAAGAGATGAATCAAATAGAGCATCTGATATTTGAAATGAGAAGAACGATCCAACTGAGGGTGTTCTTACTGTATCCAGACTATTGTAGAGTTTAGTGTTATCACTGCATCATCGGATAAATCAACATTTTTGATCAATTGGGCTAGAATTTTATGGATTTTTTGCTCCTTGAAAACTGTATACAGTGTAATCTCTGCTTGCAGACACTCGTCATAAGCGAACACCTCTCTTGAACTGACACTTTTTGGGTATGCTCTAGTATTCCTGCTTCTTAAATAGTTCCCTCTGTTAAGCGGACATACAATGTTATGGTCCGGTAGGTGTCCGGTTAAGAGAGAGTACACTGTAATTCTCACTAGAAAGTCAATGAAGTGAAGTCGCTAAATATGTCTTCATCAAGCAGTAGACCCAGTTTTCAAGCTAATAATGTCAAAAGATACATCTGTAACCCTTTTGTAGGAACTTGGATACATCAGGACATCCATGGACCAAAGCAAGCTCATGAGAAATTCGCTAACCAAAAGTTGGCGTTCACTGAATATGTCATCAGCTTCCCGAGCAGACTTTTCAATATTCAAACTCTTTAAATCAGTGTTGGAAAATGGAAATTTCAGTGTGTACCTAAAATGGTCCATAAATTGTACCTAAATAAAGTAAAGTGTACCTAATATACCCAGCCGAATTTTTGTCCATAAATGGTAAATTCATTAATTTTTTCACCGAAGACGTCAAGGGAAAAATTTGAGTACTTATCAAATCTGATGACATGGTCATTTAATGGAGATGTTATTCATACCAATTCTAATGGAAATGTCATCGAGAGAAGGTGTTATTCACTCCCGAACGATGACATTGTCTTGCAAAACGAGAGGTACTGATACGATGGAGTAATCTATTCCATTTCGATGACCAACCCGTGACATACTTTATGACGGCCAATGCCGCTTCTGTGTAAATTTCATGAGAATGTTGCAATAGAATCAGGATTAGTCGCGGATAACCACAGAAGAGCTTTCACCATTCCACTCACTAACAAAATTCCTTCATCTTGAAATTGTACCTAAAATGGAAAAATTGTACCTAATGTACCTTTGAAGTGAAAAAGAGCCGGAAAAGGTACAATTTCACCTACTTTTCCAACACTGCTTTAAATGCTCCGAACGCGCTAATGAGTCACGAGTCAAGACGTGACCAATTATGGCCCTATCGGTTAACAACAGATGCCTCATGCGGTTCATTTCATCAGTTAACCCCACTCTAATCCCAATCCTGTCCAATTTCTTATAGATTTCGAAAAATTGTCGGCTTTCTTCGACCTTTTTTATTATTATTTTTGTTTTATAAAAGGTTATGCGAAATTCAATTTCGATTCCACCTCATCCCTAATGGAGCTCTTATTTTTTACTTAACAACTTGTCATGAAAAAGTGGTCAACAAACTTGAATAACGTGTAGAATACTGGCGAGAAACTGTTTGTTCGCAAATACTTATCGTTTGTACTGCGGCGCCTCTTCATCCAGTTCGAACGCCTAAACAATTTTTGCTCCCAGACTCAGACTCTGTGGTCGGCGATTTTGAATTTATTTCATTTTTTTTTCGCCCCCCGTTTTACTTTATAAGGGAAATTTATTACTTTTCATTATTGCAGACCACAGTTGTTGCAAGTGTTGAGTGCTATATTGAAACAAAACAAAACAAAAAAAAAAAAAAGAAAGGAGGCTGTTTTCTGCTGTGTGTTGGCTTAACGATTGTTTCTGCATATACACCACCATATATTGAGATATTTTCATATTATGAATTTTCTGTAGTCCAGCTGCAAAGTGTGAGAAAATGTTTTATTTTTTTATTGTTTCTCTTTTTATCCATTTAAAATTGCGTAGGGTCTCATACGCGCCATAACATCTGTGCCTCTTTGTACTGAGACATGTGCTCTTTAAGAGATTTCTTTTATGCAGTCTCACTTCAATTGAAGCCAAATGTCTTTTGTTGCTCTTATTTTCTAAGAATTCAGTTCATTCAGATTGCCGGGGTTCAATTACTGTAATACATTGATTCAAAAAGGGTCAAGTTCAACTGTGACGAACTGTACATATCATATGTATGTATGTCGGTAATTATTCATGTCCGTCGGTAATGAGATCGATTTACCAAAAGCGAGTTCGTACACTGTGGATACTTGGAGGATGACTAGGCAGATTTTACCATGTTTCATCAAGAAATGGTCTAGTAGAATTACAGTCGAAAGCGAATGTATGAAGGGCGAGTGGTCTATTTTAGTGTTGATACCCAATTGATCACAAAAGGTCCACGTTTGAACTAGTTGAATGTTAAAATGCTCAATATTCGGGCATGTGATTGTTTTCCCATTCCCCGGAGAAAGGTTATTCAATTCCCAAATTGATGTGCTTTATTTCCATTTACCAAGAATTGGGGATAATTTGGGTTACCTTGACATTGCGCTCGAGAAATGAATTTTCTAAATTAAGTAGGTGGTTAAAAATTCCCCTCAATCTTGGTACAGGGAAATAAATCAGAATAATTTTCGAATTGAATTATGAACCTCTCTCTGGGACCCCGTCGGATTTGGATAGATTGAACAAATTGTTTCAAGGTCTGTTCATACTAACGAGGCTGTTCACACTAGCGAGACTAAATTTTTGTAAGTTTTATTTGCTATATTTGGTTCAAATATGTTCAAAACTTCACATCAAAGGATAAAAAAAATTGTTTTTGAGGAAAATTCAATGGGGACGTTTGTTTCATACGTTATTCTAATGAGTTTTGAACTGCCTTCTTGAGAAAAGTTGGAATACCATCGTAATCTGTTGTATAAGCCTTGTTCATGTGTTCACACCACCAAGGTGTTCGCTCTATCCGGTGTGAGCTCTATCCAGACTCGATTGTATTGCTATATTAAAGGCTAGTTATGGACTGCTTGAAGAGTAGTCAGAATTTTTGCAGGATTGTTAGTGAAATGGGATGTAAGAACTGTTAACCCATTAAAGCATTTTTTGTGGTTCAACAAAAAGGTCAGATTTTAAAATTGTGTCAGATTATGAGAGATTTATGCAGAGGAGTATTTCCAAAGTAGAGTTTTTCTCGTATAAACGGCTTTAGTTTGCCCTTAGATGTTAAAAAGGAAAAAATCATTGACTTTTAAAAATTTTTGGGACTCATGGATAATTTTCAGGTTCATAATATATGGGATAGGCTAACCTATTCTTCGATGAGGATGGCATAGGGCGGGAAAGATGACCTGGGACTTCACGATTCGATTGAGATCACCTATTTGCACTTAACCCATTTTGAACACACAACAAAAAATTTACATTGTTTTTGTTCGAAAAATCATACAGTCGGACCAAAATGGGTTAATATCTCACAGATGCGCCATCTAATTTGAATCAAACTTTTTTTTAAATGAAATCAAACACTAAGGGGAATTTTTTAAAAAAAAATTAAAGAGTGGCTCAAAACTGGGAATACACTGAAAAAAAAAGTTGAAATTTTCTTTTTCGTTTTATGAAAATTTTTTCTCAGTGTAGAAATTTAAAAAAAATGTTTTAATTTTCCTTGTTTTGCTACCAATATATTTTTTTTTAGTTCATCATTCTATCTCATTTGGTTGCTGAGATATTCAGTTTTGAAAAAAAGGCATACCAAAAAAGGATTTTCAAGGATATTTCAAGGGCTATTAAAAATAGAAACCTAAAAACTGGTCCCTACGGTGTTTTTAGACAGCACCTATTGAAAAATCAACAAAAGTTTCAAATTCCTTTCAGGGTGCCGCACACCTTTCCTTATTCGGCAAGACCATTTATGGGGAAGTTTTTCTTTAGAAATTTTGATCCGCGGAAAATGGAAGTCTTCTTAGCATCAATAAAGAAAAAAAATGTAATAACTTCTGCTTAAAAATTTTCGAAATTCTTGCTCCCCTCATAACTTCTTCTCAGTGTGCTTAGAAATTCAGAATTTTGTTCAAATCCGCACGGAAAAATTCCCGAGGAATATTTAGAATCGGTCTGTTTATATTAATAATACCTATAAAAGGTCTAGTCATGATATTGACCCAGATTTAATGTTCAATAACGGGTTCTTACTATAATGAATAAGACATTTAGCATTACTACAAGTAATTTCTGTTACTTTTTTCTTCTTTCTTTCAGAAACACTATACGAAAAACCTAAAAATACAAAAACTCCCCTCTTAATTAGTCCAAGTGCATCGATAAAATTACAACAAAAAACACAAAAAAAAAAAAAATGTGATTTTAGAGAGAAAAAAGTTTCAAAGTGTTTTAAGTATGGGACCGTTTGTGCTGATTTTGTCATGTGGCTCGACGAAACCAATTGAAATCGTTCAAAATTTACAAGCCGTAAAAACCGATTCAATCAACTTAACCAAGCCAGAAAATATTGAAGTCCCGACGAAAACATTTCCAACGTATAATTACAATATTAAAAATAAATATTTCGAGACCGTTGTCAAGCTTTTACCCTTCGAAGGACCCATCGTAACGGTACCAGTTGAGATCTTACAGGAAACTGAAGCTGTTATTGCCACCTTCGACAGCAACGATAAATCCTTTTTAGCTCACATACCGAAATTGTGCGAACTCACTGAGAAGTATAACATTGAGCTTGGATTGCTTGTAACTTCTGAACTGAGTGAGAATTCGAACGAAGGACTTTCGTATGCTAATATTAAAGAAGCTTGCAAAACGAGCTTTGACGTAATAGAAACTCTAAATAAAGACGACGAGGAGGAAACAACAACACCAGTCGCAGAGACGACACTCGAAACGAAGCAACCGAATTTTGGCGAAATAATTGAAGCCTTAGAGAATCATGTCTGGTCGAATGTGGCAAGTTCGAGTGGAGTGAAAAAGGATTCTGAACCAGCATTGGCAACAGCCGCAGCCACAGCCGCAGCTCCAGCAGATGTCGAAAACGAATTAAACGAGGAGCAATTGGAAGCATATGAGAATTTATTAGCAAACATTGTGAATTTCAAATCGAATTCTTCGAACTTAAATCGCGATCAACTTTTCGATCAAGCTGAGAAATTAGCTGAAATGTTTGCCGATTTTATGGGCGAAGACGATTGAGAAGACTCTTGGAAGGAGCCCGCCCCCCAAACACACAAACAACACACACACACATACACACACATATATATTGCTTAATGTCAAATGTGAAATCATTGTGCCATCTCTAATGCTAGAATTCAATTATAAGAAGCCACTTAGAATCCCAATTTCCATTGCGTCCTAATCGCACCAAGCCTGCAACGCCATAACATGCCACCATTGGATATGCAAAAGAACGTTGCCGTACAAGTTGATACCAATTTTACACTATTACTGCCCGGCGGTGTTTATGAGATTGAGAAAATGGAACCACGCTCGAAAATTCGCACAATTATTGTATTTTGTTTATTTCTGGCAATCGCAGGAATCATCGGATTCGGTTACTTCTGTCAAGACGAGGTGAGTTCGTAAAATAATATAATGATATAATAATATAATTATGAACAGTACGAAAGTAAAGTTCAGTGTACTCTCTCTGAAACGGACAACTACGGGATCGAAAAATATGTTCGCTTAACAGGAAACTATTTGAGAAGCAGGAATACTAGAGCTTAAGAGGAGTGTCCTCAAGGAGAGAGTATGCTGTAGTCCATTTTATTTCTCACTTTTTTTAAGATATTTGGGTACTACCGAGAACCATTTTAGGTACAATTCATTCAAGTTGCAACATGTATAGGTATATTTTCTCCCTAGAAAGTTGTCGAAAAGGCTATATTTCGAGTTATATGGAGTTCCTTACAATACTGACTTTGTAATTACAGTTGAACCGCGGTTATCCGACATTGCCCGGCTGTGTTATATTATCTTTCCCAAATCTTCAATAAAGTGGGCGGATTACAGCGACTTAACTGTAGTGATACCAAGTCAAGCCTTTTTCAGGTTATTTTGGCTCAATTTAGCGGATAAGAATTAAAGACTTTTTTATCCTTGTTTAACCAAAAATTTTTGAATATAACTTTGTCCAAAAAAACAAGTAACTATGTTATATTTAGACGAACCTGACAACACAAAACCCTACACAGATAAAGGGTAAGCTATGGACCCAAGACCACGCCCAATAAATTAAAGTATTCTTGAGATTTTCGAGAACATAATGGGCATCATTTACAGACTTCTGTTCAATTACTTTATGAAAACTCGTCATTTTGCCACGCCCACTTTTTTAATTTAAACGGAGGCTAAAATATAAGCCTTAGGCCCATTTGCTACTGTTCCGGTTAAAGTTTCTCGCCACGATATCCTTTCAAAATGTCAAAATTTTCATACAAATTTTTTTGTTTTTCGGAACAAAAACTTTAATCAGAACAATATCAAATGGGCCAAAATCATAACTTTGATTGATATACCTGAAAAAATTTGGATTTAAGGACAATTTAAGAGACTTTTGTGACTGACCGTAGTACTGGAGGTACCCAGTGGCCTGATCAAAAAAAATTTTTTTTGAGGATATTTATGAACTATAGAAGAAGCATACACGACAACATTTGTTCAAGTTCCATTTAAATTTCTAGCGTAAGAGACTGTGTTCGAAAAACGCCCCTTTGCCCCGGCCATTTTTCTAAATTTGCACCTTGTTTTAATTGCACTTAAGCCCTAAAATATGCTCACATATAAAATTTTGTCAAAAAATTTCAAAAAATTGTGGCTTTAGAGAAGTTTTTATGATATTTATAAATGATCCTAGTACCGGAGGTACCCTTAAAAGTGGCCCGATCTGGTTCATTATCGGACTTGTTCTTAATCATGATCCTGCGAATATGCATAGAAAGTAGCTCAACTCCTTCGATAAGATACTGTATACGGACAGACAGAAGTACATGCCTAACCCAAATGTCTTGGTCTATTTCGAATGGTTCTGGGTATTACAAACAATCGCACAAACTCAATGCACCCTTGACTTAGAGTGTGTCGGGTACAAAAACATCAATTAGGTAAAATTTTCCGAATTATTATTAGAGCTGTAAAAATGCTAAAATTTACACAGCTTGAGTGTATTCGTTATTTTTCGTCAAGTAATCGGTACTTAGTACTCATTACTAAGTACTCATTATATCTTTTCAAATATTGTTCACGAACGAATGACGTTGCATGAATAACTCAATGTTGATAAAGTAATCAAAAATCTCTCATGCTCTTTGAATCTTCACCCAGTATTTAGTAACCAAATATCAACACAACTCACTCTACTACCATACTGTTTTGTGCACCCATTACATTAGTACTTTATTACTCTGGCAACCATCAGCTGGCATGTGTACAAAAAAAGTTCTAGTAACGAGATATTTCCATCAGTAACGAGACGTTACTGGTTACTGACCAGAGTGATCGTTACTTTTTACCGAATAGTAACGATATTTTCCAGATCTAATTATTACAGAGCTTTGGAACCCGAAATAATCTATGGTTCATGTCATATGAACTAAATTGTATAGCTTGATATAGGATCAAGTGACCTCTAATAACCGAAGTGGTACACAAACGACCGCTTATAAGAGCTTTCACTCTAAGAAGAATATTAGAAGAAGAACTTAAATGAAAGTACTTGATTGCTTATGGCTTGCCAATTTGACCGATTTGGTTATAAAACATTCAACTTCTACACAGAAAAAACCCAAAAAAAAAACAAAAAACAAGATTGACAACTTTTTCATTATTTCGAAACGAAATACATAACAGAAATGAAAAACAGAATGACGCGAATTAGATTTAAGAATTATTGTTTCAAGTTTATGCTTCTTCATCGTTTATTATTTGCGCTCTCACATTGAGCAACAGATGACAGGGCAACATTTGGGTTTGTTCAGATGGAATTAATGGGTCTTTTTTTTCTTTTATTTTGCTCATACATGTTACACCTTTTCTGTTGCTTATTCTTTTCATAGAGTGTATGGGAAAGCAATATAGAGAATAGCAACGATAGAGAATAGCAGATGTTGTTGTGACATTTGTTTCCCAATGTAAATGGGAACTATTTTGGATTTAAAAAAAATGAAATAGATGGAAAAAACTTGCTGATTTCTTGCCATGATTTATGGGTTCTAGGAATTTTTATTCGATTTTTATTATAATTTTAGTATTTAAATCGATAAAACTTTTCAGTCATGGAGCTGCTTTTTAAATGATTTTTCGGAATTAAAATATATTTAAAGGTATACATATTAGTTTGTTGTATTTGAAATTCGGTAGTCTGTTATGCGAAATCTTATCATGATAACGATAGCTTTCTGTATAGCCAACATCCTCTCCAAAAAGTTTTTTAAAATATTTCAATGAAATTTGGAATTCGAAATTATATTCAAACCTTCGATTAAATTTCCTAAATTTAGAGAAGCCGGCATGACAATAGGTCCGTTTTCATAATGGATTTCAACAAAAACCTGCCTTTCTTTGGCTACATTTAAAAAAAATCTCTCAAAACCAAAAAAAAAAAAAAAAAAAAAAATGGGCATGCTAGAGGGAAGGCTTGGAAAAAGTTCCCTTCCAGCTACTTTCCATCCATCTTCCAGAAACTTTCCAGCAACTTTCCATCCAACTTCCAGCAACTTTCCATCCACATTCCAGCCGCTTTTCAGTAAATTTCCAGTTACTTTTCAGACACTTTCCAGTTACTTTCCAGACACTTTCCAGTTACTTTCCAGACACTTTCGAGTTACTTTCCAGTTACTTTCCAGACACTTTTCGGCCACTTTGCAGCCACTTTCCGGCCACTTTTTATTTATAAACCTCTTACCTGTTTTTAGCTTCAATTTTTTTCTGTACAGCGGTATGATGCGTCAAATTTCCCTTAAGGTCATGTTATGGAACTTAAAAGCATATAGTATGTAAGTCTGAGTAGAACAATCCCATACTTAGTTTGTGTGGGAATTTTTATTTTTTTATCATTTGGAACTGCACTGTTATGATAAGCCTCATTTGGACTTAGCGTACAATGATATGAAGTGCATGCAATTCTATACTTATTTTCATTCCAAAAATACAAAGAGAATGTTTTTTCCCAAAATAAATATAATCAATTAATTCACGGCCGTTCTAGGGTTTTTCATTGACGTCAACAAATTCCAATGAATTGTTTAAATTAATATGGCTTGATTAAATATTTGTTTATGCTTTATTTTTTTGTTTGTTTTTTTTTTTTTGCTTTTGGTAAATCGAAAGCATCTGGTTTGGAGAGATTTTGCAAGAATAATTGGCACAAGAGTTCTTGGAAAATTTGCATAAACATTGCTGATTGCTAGATTACTTCTTCGGACAGCTGATATTCACAAATAAATATATTTCAATTAAAAAAAACTTGATAAAATTTTTTTATATAAAAGCTTCAAAATAACAGAATGGCAAAACTTCAACAAAACAAAGGAATGAAATAGGAATGATAATGGGAGCATATGAGGAGGGAAAATGGAATCATGTTAGCTCGTTCCTTGACGTTTCGCCCAACCGGAATGTTCAGTCCTTTGGAATGAAAACTGAAGCGCGTCACATATGCGTCCAATTAGATGGAAATCTATACCACTATCATTCCCATCTCAAAATGAGGTGGAAAGATAAGAGCTTTATTAACAAAAACGAGAATTCAAATTCTGGTTCTAAAGTTACATTAATTAGGGTTTTGAAGTGTTTTCCTAATTTACTAAGCTAACAAAAATTAGCTCAGTGCGGTCACTGCCAGAGATTTTATTTAACCATGTCCGCCATTTTACGCACACTCTTCTTATCGAAGGAGTTGATCTATCGTCAGGAAATACGCTTTGCAGATGGGGTAGAGATAGGAGTAAGAACGACTTCAAGAATGAACTTTTTTCGACCATTTTCAAGAGTACCTTCTGCATGAGGGTCCATTCTGAAAATCAAAAGAACTGTCCTAAATTTTCATTGTGACATATTTTATTAATATTTGATCTTGCCATCTTTATGTGATTATTGGAAATTCAAAAAGTAGGTGTGGCAATAATGCCAATTCCAAAAAATATATCTTAAGCTGCCAATCCAAGTCCGGTAAATGGAGGTCTATCATGATAAAAATATAGCCTCTTCAAAAGTTTCCCATATAGGATCATTTTTAAAGGTACTTCCAGCTTTAGGGTTTGTTATATAAGCCACAAAAGTGGTTCTAAAATCTTAATTTTTAAAAAAACGTTAAGGATATTTTGATGAAAAAAGAGCCTAACAAGAGGGAGCTTTTGTAAAAACGAACCTGCTGCCTGTTTAGGGGAATCCTCCCTAGATTAAAGGAAATTTCTGTCGTTTGCGGAGACTAAGACAAGAAGGCCTCTAGAGAAATGTTAAAGGAACAAATGTTATATTAAAACAGTATCTCAAAATCAACCTAAAAGAAATTGTTGTCTTATATGGGATAAATCCCCCAAAAAGCTTGCTACACTCTAAAAAATGGAATTAAAATTACGTTTATAATAGAAGGTAACCTGTTTCCTACTATAATAGAAGGAAATAGTTTTAAGAATGTACAGTGTCAGAATGTAATCCCAAATTTTTACAAAAACCAGGCCAGTCTGACTATAACTCTTTATTATTAATAATAGTTTTAAACTTCAATGTGGGCACATTCAACGTAGTGATGTGGGGGCGTAGGTCCTCAACTTGACTCAAGATCGATGATGCATTATTTTAAGCAATAAAAACATTGTCAAAGCAATAAACTCCCAGGGAAGGGAGGCTACCTAAGCATTAGCTTCAGATAAGGAATGATTTTTGGGTCTTCCGATCGCTTCTGTGAAATTTGAGCCTTTTGGTATGGATATGTTTAGGGTATTTTGTTATCGGTCGCGCCTTCCTATTTTCATTAAAACATCTCATACCATTTTCGGTTCACTTCAGGCTTTAATTTCCCCAAAAATGAGTATTTAAAATTCTTTAAAATTCATAATAAAATATATACATAGTTATTAAATAATTTATTTGAACAGCGCTTTTACAAACATGTCTGAAATGTTGATTCCGGCTCATTATTCTCGAATCATTCTCTCTCAAATTTAATGGTTTTATTTACAATATCAAAACAAATTTCTTACAAAAGAGCATTTTATTAATTTGCATTTGTTTGCTTCATTGTCTGCGATAACAATGAATTCGATTTTAAATGTTTGAAAGCCAAAAATTGAAATTCATTGGCATTGCCCTCTTGTCGTCCTCTCGATATCATATTTAATAATAATCCAATAAAATTTGTATTTTAAGTCTTTGAGAATTTGTTAAAAAAAAAAAAAAACATTTACATAATTGCGACTGATGAAATGGCAGCGGCTTTTTTAAAACTATTTTCCAAATTTATGTAAATGTACCTTTTTTTCATATCTTATTTCTTGTCGTTTTTAATGATCATAAATTCATTGTTTTTTTTTTCTTCTCCTTTTTTTGCATATGTTTTTCTCTGAGCAAACATGGAAATATTCGAAAAATTAAAAATAGGAAGAGAAAAAATTCCCCCAACCGTTGCCATTTGAAAGGCAAGAGCAGAATCATTCAAACGAATCAAACGAATGCTTTGGTGACACAACTATTTTTTTGTTTGTTCTATGTTTTTTGTTTCTGCTATCCCCCAATTTGACTGTGCCCTTTTCCAAAGTGGCTGTGTGTAATTAATTTTAGCATGCTTAAATATAGAATCTAAAATGTTGACAGTGACGTCCGCAACATTGACAGCGGCACTACACTTTTCTGCTTAAAATGTTTCGCCCTAAATTATGCACTTAATACAAAATAGTGGCACAGTTGAGAACGATTTGCTTCATGGGTTGCCATCAATCTTAATAATTGTTTTTCGAGGGTCTTTTGTTGTGTAGTTTTTTTTTTTTAAATATACCTGTTTATTAAATTATTATTTTAAATTGAGGCTGGATTCGTCTGCTTAAGACAATTTTTATGGGAATAGCTGGAACTTTTAAAAATTAAGGGAAAAAGTTCTTAATAAAGGTTAACTTTTTTTCTTCAAGAAAATTGGGGCGCTCACATTGAGGTTGAAGCCTTTTTTGAATCAAGTTGGATAAAATTGAAACAAATAAAAAGTTGAATTTTTAACCCATTAAACGCGTATGTTACACAAATGTTGCTCATGAATAGAGTCAATGGAAACGATATTGCTCACTGGGATAATAGACAGCTGATCATAATAACCGTTTATAATTGATGTATGTAAGTATATCACAAAACGGACTTCCTCTCTCCTGTACTCCTTTAGGTTAAACTGACCAAAATTAGTCACCACAATAACATTTCTTATTTCTAGTTCAACAATTGTCTCCTGCGTTGAATGGGTTAACAATCAGCTGTCAGAATTTAGGGTAGCAATAACGCTTAGCGGAAGAATAAGGGTGCAGCGTATAGGTTTGATGAATGAACCTTCGATGCAATGAAGGCTGATTTGACTCAATTCAATTTTGTTCGTTTAACCCTTTAACGCGTAAAGGCTGGCATAGAGTAGACGCAAAATTATCTTAGTAAATTTTGCCATATATTTCCGGAACTAATTTTCAGCTATGATTTGTTTACATTTTCTTGTCGTGACTTGATTTTTTGTGCCTACTGAACACTTCTTCATCTTCTTCTAGCGTGTTCTTTCCCGGCTTATACCGGGGTCCGCATGTTTTGAACTTTTTCTCCATTTCCTTCTATCCACTGCATCCTCGATTCTAAGATCCGTTGCTTGGAGGTCCCTAATAAGCTAGTCCCCACATATCTCTTAAAGTAAGAAATATTGCAAACCTGATATCATTTTGGCTTCACAACACTGATTAAGCTCGTCCTGGATATGGGTTAAAGGGTTAAATAAAAAGCAAGGAGTAAATTCGAGATATTTCACTGATGCCCAGTTCAATTATGAGCAGATCCTGCCATGTGGAAATCGGTTTTCTATAACCCTCCTGGCTCTTCTGAAGGCCTTTTCGTCCTCCTAAAGCCAGAATCCGATCTTCTCTATATGTGGCGTTTTCCATAATTTACTGCAGGAAAATCTTCTAAGTGTGATAGTGTCCAACTACTTTTTTTTAAGGGTCCATTTGACCTTGCTTCCGGCTACTCCCAATCCTTTATTATATGGTAGTTTCATTGCATCGCAGTGAACTCTCTAAAACTCGAACTTTTAGAAATCTGAACACATTTTTTCTCCGTTTTCTGTTCTAAAACTTGAATAAAATTTGTTAGTTGGGTACACGAGTAGACCTCCTATAGTCAACTAGATGTCAATTTCCCCATTGGTCTAACTTTTTGACTACTCTTCGTCTTGACCACTTGCTGCTACTTAAGGTCTGGTGAATTCTCATACATAACCGTATACATATAGTTCAGTTTAGTACTTTTATTTGTGTACTTTCAAAAGGCAATATTTGATCAAAAATACTCGACGGTCGAAAATTTATAAAATTTTTTCACTTAATCGAATGGCCTTAATTATAACTATAGTTATAGTCTGCGAGAGATCACAGTATTGTTTCGCTTAGTTTGGCTTGAGCAGAGCTGTTAAGATTGAAACGATAGAAGGGAACGGTCTTTAATCTTTTTATGGTAGGTACATGATACTACCTTTTTTTAAAGCAGCATTTTTACTTACGATCTTCATTGACAGGAATGCGATTTTAGTACAAAAAAATTGAAAAAAATATTCCCCTTCGATGAGACTCCTTGCTTTCACTTTAAAAACTTGGCTCACTTTCTCTAAAACCCTTAAGAACGATTGTGCCACTATTGTGTATTGAGTGCGGCGTGCCTAAAGGACAGTGACATTGTCTGAACTGCGTTGATGCGTGTGATGGTCTAGCAGACGTTATGCTTGCTTGGCTTTTATAGCTTCACTCGAAAATATATTCTCGTTATGTATTGAAATTGCTTTGTGCGCTCACTGAATTATGGTGTTGTGTGTAGTTTTCGATTCTGTGTTTTTTTTTTTGTTTGTTTTTGTTTTTTCCAATTTATTTATGCTTTGTGCAAATGCTCCTCGCGGAAGCGGCGGAGTAGTCATCAATTCGAAATTTTACAAAGCGCCGTCTTGTTTTTCTTCTATTTTCCATTTGATTTCATTACGCATTCGAGGAATTTTTTTGGGGTGCAAAAGTCGAAATGGTTTTGAATGATAATCTAACTTTATTTTTTTTCTTTTTTTTGTGAGGAGTTTTAATACTTTATTACAACAGTGAAAGCTGCACTTTGAGGGCATTCTAAGAGGATCAGCGAATAGTTGGACTTTGTGAACCGGAACAAAGCCTTGTAGAATAATTACTTCCCATATGAGAGTTTTCACTTTGGATGATTGAGTTTGCCGTTGATTAAAGAGATCCTTTCTGGATTAGTAGGACAATATGTACGATTTCTGTTTCTAGGCTTACGAAAAAGTTGCAATGGAACAACATAGGGGTAATTCCATTGTGATGGCCACACCCGTCGCAGTCATATTTTGGGTTTCAGTTTGGAAATATAAAATTTGCAATGAAAATAGAATGATGTGATTCTACAGGATTGAGTTAAATGAGAGTTAGGCATTAAAAGAATATGATACCCATAAGAGGACTGTGACGGATGGGTTCTGTAGGGTCATTCAGGGTTGTCATAGAATCCGATAGCTATCGGAATCGGAATTTTAGACAACTGAATTTTCATATACTATATCTGATCGACAGCCGGATAAAATTGGATTCTGTGCAACTAAGAACCGATAATGGTTCTGATTCAAAACCGAAAACATCAAAATTTGTAAATTCTGTATGAAATTTCGATCGGTTTTAATTCCGATTCCGACAGTTATCGGGTTCTGTGACAACCCAGATTATATTTTACGTTCAATGACTGTACTTCAACATATCATAGTTTGAAAACTGGTCGTCCGATCAAGCTCAAATTTGAAGTTTTCGATTGAGAATAGTATCCTTTATTCTAATATGGCCTAATTTTAGTAGTTTTTAGTACTTTTTTTGGCATTATATTTAGAAGAATCCTATAAATTGTTACATGTTTCGTAGTTTGAACGTAGTACTTTTGACCAAACAAGGCAAGCGATCAGTGCGAAATTTTACAAAATAATTAATGGAATTACTATTTAATTAAAAACATGAAGAAATGAAATATATTTTCTAGAGTCCTTGACCACAATCCCAATGCACCATCTAAAAAAGTTCAAAATTTTTCTCGCTTCTTTCTTATTTAATCTAAATCGTTACTTTATTTTGCCGAACGTGCAAAACTGAGCACAAATAGGTCTTATAGCATGCTTTCTGTTCTCTCTTTTTCCTACAAGCTTTTCACCGTTTTCGTCTCCGTATTTATATTCCCAACTAATCGAGGAATATATACCATAAATTTGACTAGGATACCTTTATTAACACTGGAGATATAAGGAGAAAAAAATTGATAATCCCAACCAGGGCCGGACTGGGCCACCGGGGTAACCGTGCAAATGCTCGGTGGGCCCCCAGTGCGCTGTGCTTTTTAGTTATCCGGATTTTGTTTTTCTTACGTAACGAGGCCCCAATTTTCAAACGTCCGGTGGGCCCTTTGACCCCCAGTCCGCGCCTGATCCCAACATGTGTTCATTTTTGCTCGCTACTGTAGATAAACTAGCTAGCTACATACCTAAGTATATATTTGAAATTTTTTTTTATATTAGGCTCAAAAAACACGACCACGGAGCCATTCAAGGCGTTCAAGGAGCCTAATCTGCCTACTTCTATTGATTTACTTTGTCCTTTTGCCTTTCCCACACTTGGATCGGAGGCTTTTATATAAGCTTAAATTTCGAACTTCATCGAAATATTCCGGTCATTGTGATTTTTATAACAGACCCTAGTACTGGAACTACCCCAATCCAGCCCATTCTCGAAATTGATCTCGCTGATGTCTCCTTCAATTCTCATGGCGAATTTCGTCTTAACAAATTTGCTGTACACCGACGGACAGAAGGATTTGGCCATAGCAAAATTGATCTCCTGGTGACGCCGATCATTATTTCTATACCCAGGTTTAGTGCTCTATATCGCATTTTTCTGGGTGTTACACACAATCGAAGAAGAACAATAAACCCCTTTATTAACACACCGCCTGCTAATGGAACTACAGCAAAAGCTTCTTCGGAAGGACTATAATTTGGTCTTTTAAAGGGAATGAAGAAGGGTATTTTTTTTTTGTCTGGGACAAGTCAGTATCCCGCTAAGATAGGGACTTTGCATCGAGCTTTCACTGTAATTACATATCACCCACATTTTACATTTCGAAACATGTGGGGGAAAAAAGTAATCAAATAGCTACATACGAGTATATAAAATCGTATTTGCAGAGCGATTGCATCACTCAAAGCCTGCCAATTTCGGGTTAATAGACTTTTCTATTTTTGATTTACAGTTCAAAAATTCTTTTAAATAAACAAAAAATAAAAACAGAACAAAAACAAAAAAAAAAAAGAAAACAAAAACCTAAATATTCCACAAAGGAGAACAAAATTTAATTAATTTTGAATCTCGCTTGTAGTTTCGGCAGGCCGATGCAGCTAAATTCATATCCCCTTATGTTGATTTAAAAGTTTTTTTTTTTTCAAAAATTTGCATAAAATATTTATACATACAAAGTATATCTATCCATATACATATATACGTAGACATCTATAGGAACGTGGATGGGAATTTGCCGTAATGCAGACGCTCTCGACATGGTAATTTAGTAAATTCGCTTAATTGTTTGCAAAGTAGTTTCCGAAATGAGAAAATACTTCCAAAAATTACAGTAAATATAGTATAGCGAGGAAAAATTATGAGTTTATGAACGATTTTTTATGAAAAGCACGTACGGAGTACTTAGCAGAACTCTAGCAAAGCAGATTAACTCAAGTTCTCATCTTCCATCCACATTCATTAGACTTGAAGCTGCTGATGTGTGCTCGGAACGGATCAAATTCATCGCACACGCAGTATTTGTGCTTTCATTTCATGAGGGAGAAATATTTTCAGAAAAAAAAAAAGAAAAACTACATCTTAGGTCATGTTCACGCAACACGGAATAGTCTTCTCCGGATATAAGAATCATCAAAGATACTCTCATCATCAAAAATACACGGAAGTCTGTTCTTATAAGAGAGGAGTGCTTTTATCGAAATTAGTTCAGGAGATTGAAGAATTTGAAAGGATAGGTTTGATGCTTTTAAGCAAGGAGTGTTATATCATGGGTCCACATAGCCGGGGAATACTGTATTAGTTTCGCACAAAGTTCTTCAATTATGGATTGAAAGCTCTCATGTGGGCACAGAGAAAATTTTTTCGATTAGATTGAAGAATGTCTCTTATGACAGGGTGTGAGAGATGCAGACTTTAAGAAAGCTTTGAAGATTAGAAGTTTTTGAGCGACGATATATGGATTGATCTCATCGAGTGGCAAACAAAAGGCTGAAATCTCGCAGAAACGATCTGAAGACCCAAAAAATAGTGCTTATCTGAACATAAGCTTGGGCAGGCTCTGTTTCGTGAGAGTTTTTTTTTTTTTTTGCTTTGTAAATGCTTTTATTATTCTTCAAAATGATTCATCAGCGGCTTCAGTCATGTTGAGGACCCAAATTTGGGATGACATGTTCATGCTGCTGCAAGCTTTTTAAGGGATTTATCACCTATAAGACAAAAATTCTTTTTAACTTGATTTTGAGATACTGTTTAAATAGAACCTTTGTCCCTTTAACATTTCTCTAGAGGCCTTCTTGTCTAAGTCTCCGCTAACGACAGAAATTTCCTTTAATCTAATAGGCCGTTTACATATGCCGTTTTATTCGCGTTTAAGCAACTTTGCCCGTTTTAGCTCTAAAACAACTTAGATTTTTCCCGTTTTATCGTACAAAACTAAAACGAGAAACTTTCCTGTTTTAATTTAAAACAAGTAGCTAAACAAGATAAATCCTGCTTATAACTGATAAAAATATCGAAATCTGAGTGTCATCACTATAAAAATGCAAAACATATGGTCATTGAAATTTCTAATTTAAAAATTGTGAGGTTAATTCCACAACCAATGTAGAAAACAAACGCAATTTCAATAATTGCTTCTATTCTAAAGTACAATATTCACTCATATTTCACGTGTTGAGCAAACAAAAGATAACCACAAAATCACAAAACGACATGCGCATATGTAAACACCCCGTTTTGACTAAGTCGTTTTAGCTTAAACGAGTAGCGCTAAAACGTATATGTAAATGCCCTATAAGGGAGATTCCCTTAAACAGGCAGCAGGTACGTTTTACAAAAGGTCCCTCTTGCGAGGACCTTTTTTCTTCGAAATATCTGTTTTTCGAAACGTCTCTAAAAATTAAGATTTTAGAACCACTTTTTGTGGCTTTTATTACAAACCCTAAAGCTGAAAGTACCTTTAAAAATGATCCTATATGGGCAACTTTTGAAGAGGCTATGTTTTTATCATGATAGACCTCCATTTACCAGACTTGGATTGGCAGCTTCAGAGATATTTTTTGGAATTGGCATTATTGCCACGCCTACTTTTAGAATTTCCAATAATCACATAAATATGGCAAGATCAAATATTAATAAAATATGTCACAATGAAAATTTAGGACAGTTCTTTTGATTCTCAGAATGGACCCTCATGCAGAAGGTACTCTTGAAAATGGTCGAAAAAAACTCATTCTGGAAGTCGTTCTTACTCCTATCTCTACCACATCTGCATAGCGTATTTCGTCCCGATAGATCAACTCCTTCGATAAGAAGAGTGTGCGTAAAATGGCGGACATGGTTAAATAAAATCTCTGCCACTGACCACACTGAGTTAATTTTTGTTAACTTGGTGAATTAGGAACACACTTCGAAGCCCTAATTAATGTAACTTTAAGAACCAGAATTTGAATTCTCGTTTTTGTTAATAAAGCTCTTATCTTTCCACCTCATTTTGAGATGTGAATGGTAATGGTATAGATTTCCATCTAATTGGACGCATATGTGACGCGCTTCAGTTTTCATTCCAAAGGACTGAACATTCCGGTTGAGCGAATTTTCAAGGAACGAGCTAACATGATTCCATTTTCCCTCCTCATATGCTCCCATTATTTTCTATTTCTTATGTGAAACTTTGGCATTTCCGCAATGGAAAATCAAATTTCATCTGAATAAATATGTGAAAAAGTACTGACCTGAGAGCAAATCCTTCTCTTTCAAATCCTTTTACCTCCCCTCCTGTTTGCCAAATTCCGTTAAGAAAGTTCGACTTATTTTAAGAATTTCACGGAAAACGACCAAAAAAAAGGCACCTACCCTACCTCGCGGAAATTGTTCTGGTCGAAATCACTGCTATTACACCCCTCTTTCTACAGGGTTGCTCTTCATCCCAATCTTTTCTACAAATTTATTTTATGTGATTGTTGATATGAATAAACCAACGAAACGA
Source organism: Chlorops oryzae (assembly GCA_020466095.1). Classification (NCBI taxonomy): domain Eukaryota; kingdom Metazoa; phylum Arthropoda; class Insecta; order Diptera; family Chloropidae; genus Chlorops; species Chlorops oryzae. The sequence continues at coordinate 12,147,279 of CM035809.1, read as the reverse complement.
ACGGCTGAATGCTTCAATAATTGACCTAAAATAGGAAAAAATCAAATCGAATCTGTAATTAATAATTCAAGCCCTTAAGTGCCCAATTGTGTCAGTTTCATGCGAATTTCCGGTCAAATAACAGCGAAATTTCAATCATCAATTATTGTTTATCTTTTATTAAAATTTCAATTCTCAGAAAAACAAGTGTGAATGGCGTTAATTAATTTATGTAAAGCCCGAAACAAATGCATTCCTGTCTGCGAAATTTTCAAATATTTATGCTTTAAATGAATCTTTAAAATGTTTATTTGTCTGAGAATCGGGTACCTAAGGAGGCGACAAGTGTGTGAAGTTCATCGAATTTCAAAATTTCCAATAAAAAAACCCGAAAATTCATTGTTTATATGACCAATATGGCAAGACATTGTGTCCTTCTCTTGCAAAAATAAGAAAAAAGAAAACATATTTTGTGGAATTTTACTTCAAGCAATACGATGCTTCAGGTGTTTCGTCTATTTGAAGTAAAGGTACACATTCGAACGGAAATAAAAAAGAAACGACAGACAGCTGTGATTAAAAATAGATTTTATGTACAATATGCGAGTAGATGATAGACAAAATTCCAACATCTCTTAAGATTTAGCAAGTGGAAATGATGGAAATATTTGACAGAATTTCCATTGCAAAGATGTTGAGAGACATTGTCTTCCGTCGTTGGCAAATCGGGCACGAGGAAATGTTGCACAAGACAAAAACCTAGGCTAAATATGAGTCCCGTCACGGTAATTGCTATTTTTTCTTATTTACCGCTGTCTCCAGTAAAAGTAAAACTTTGCAGTCAAACGTCTCTACAGCGAACTGTTATGGACCGCAAAATTGATTCTTTATGGAGACAATTTGTTACAGGCACGCCAAAGTATATTACTGATTTCCCAGCAAACATTTTCCTAGTGTTCACGAGTTTGAGAGTTTTGAAAAATACGAGGGTCAGAAATATGAGTCCGAAATGACTCCGAAATTTTTACAAATTGTGAAACAAAAAAGTTTGAGACTTAAATATGTCGGAAATATGTAGAAAATAAGTAGAAGGCTATGAAAAACGAGTCCGAAATTACTCCGAAATGTACTCCGAAATGACTCCGAAATGACTCCGAAATTTTTACAAATTGTGAAAACCCAGAAAAATAATTCCAAAATAAGTCCGAAGCACGCCGAAAATATTTGGATTCGAATAATTAGTCCGAATTAGTCTGACATTAGCTCGAAATGGCTCCAAAATTAAAAACGAAAGATATGCAGCCCAGAATCGAGAGTCCGAAATGAGTCCGAAGCACGCCGAAAACATTAGGCTTAGAAGAATTAATCCAAAATTAGTCCGGAATGACACCGAAGCACGCCGAAACCATAAGGCTTAGAAGAATTATTCCGAAATTAGTCCAAATGATTCCGAAATTAATAAAAAAATACGCCGTAAGCTGGGTTCGAAATCGATCGCATCGGCTTTCCACATTCGAAATCTGAAAAATGTTTTTTTCTGATTGCCTAAAAATTACTATGTGTAATGATAAAAATTAAAATTAAAATTAAAATTAATTATGACAAAAAGCCCGAATTTTGATATGAAAATAAAATTGAATTTGTCGCTTAAAGAAAAAACAAAAAATATGAAGTTGACAAAAATAACTCCTTAACGAGTCCGAAATAGAGGTCTTAAATGCGTCCAAAATGGATCCGAAATGCATTCAAAATGGGTCCGAAATGGGTTTGAAAACGATTCCGAAAAATATTGAGAAAATATAACACAAATATAAGTCCAAAAAATGAAGAAAATATCACGCTCCGAATGTGAGTCCGAAATTAAAGATAAAAAAATATAATAAAATGTTGCCCAGAAAAATGAGTCGGTTTTTTTAATATGAGGATGGAGATATGACTCCGATATATGAAGAATATATCAAAACTCCACTATGAGATCGCCCTACTCCGAATTTAAACTTATACGTCTACTGGGCCGTGTTATTGTCTCGGTTTGACTTCGAAAGTCAAACAAGGAACATATCGGCAATGCATAGCTATCTAATTTCGGTTACTTTTAGCATTTGCTGTACTCTAATAAAGACAATTTCGTTTTCCGTTTTGTCGACCATTTCTGTCAAAAAAAAAAATATTCGTTTCGGAGGAGTTCGTTCATTAAAAGGAGTCCAACTGTAATTAATTACTCATATGCGAGCTAAAAATAAAAGTTTAGTATCTCCTAAAAAGACTCCCATTCTAACAACTAAAAACAAAAACTTTCCTTCGACGACACGCTCCCCCATTTGAGGGGGTGAGAGAATCGCAAAACTTTCGAATTCATTTAATGATGAATGGCTCAAATTACCATTTGATTGAAATTTAATCACTTTCCCAGTGTGCGGCGGTCCCATGGACACCTAACAATGTGTACTTTGAGTTTGGTCAGTAACAAATTGTGGAAAAAAAAAACATCGTTTATTTTTTTGTACAAACGCATCGTTTTTTAATTAGTTCGGCTAAACTTTTTCCACGCAGGAAGAGGAAATTTATTTCAATCATTAAATAATTAAACATTGCTACATTAATTGTCGCCATGCTTAGAAATGATTCCACACTTTGTGGGTGATGTGAAAGTTTTCATATGAGAATAATCCGATTTAGAGTAGAGAAAAAACTTCCCGGTTAGGTCGATGGCTGTGTAATTTGGATGAGGGTGAGAGGTCGTAGGCTCTGAATGGTGTCGTCTAAATGTGAAGGTATGGAATTTTCACTGTAGTTTTGAGAGAATTGTCTTGTTTAAAAAACAAAGTAAAAAAAAAGAAGGCACCAGCTACTCGGAGTCCTTTTTGATTGTGATTTATGGAACTTTTTCTTTTAAATTCATCCCGGAATAGTTCCCAGTTGTGCTGAAAACTTTGCTGGAATTGATTAATGGTTCCCGATTGCCGCATCAATTGGAATGGGTCACACTTCGTATGCATTAAATTTCAATGAAAATTTTCCGTATCGAAAGGCCGACCTCAACTAACGTCGCTTTCATAAAGAACGGCGATCCTTAAAGCAGTCCTTGTTAAAGTTCAGTGAAATCTTTTTGTGAGTGGATATTAAAAAATTGGTGAAGATTTGATAATTGTCCACTATTTCGAATTCAAATTACATTGAAAGTGAAGCCGATTTGATTCAGAAATCACTTTCGGAGTTTTCATATCTATCAGTCCGAAATGACTCCGAAAAACTTTGAAAACAGGAGTGATGGAAATAATAAAATGAGACCGAGAAAGTAGAAAATTAGAGGCTCAGAAATACGAGTCCGGAATCACTTCTAAATGACTCCGAAAAATGTAGAAAAAATATTCTCAGAAATTTTAATCCGAAATGGGTCCGTAAAATATAGAAAATTAGAGGCTTACAAAAACAAGTCCGAAATGACTCCGAAATGACTCCGAAACTACTTCTTAATGACTCCGAAATGACTCCGAATTGACTTCGAAATTACTTCTAAATGACTCCGAAATTACTTCGAAATTACTCCGAAATTACTCCGAAATTACTCCGAAAAATCGTTTTCAGAAATTTTAATCGAAAAAGGGCCTGAAAAATGTATAAAAAAATAGTCTAAAATGAGTCCGAAAAATGTAGAAAATACAATCCTAGAAAAAAGAGTCACTTATGATTGCAGATAGACGCATGATTCACTCTTATACGGACTTATTGAACGTATTAGACCAGCTCATACAAGTCGACCGGTCACAAAAAAAGAAATAAATTCATTTCTGACTTTTAGATGCGCTTATTATGAGGTCGCCTAGTCCAAACTAGGACCCATATATGACTGCTAGTCCGGTCAAATTAGACATTCAAGGTTACATAAATTCCCATCAAGCTGAAAATCGGCATGATTGTTTAAAATATAATAAAAAATAAAATTGGAAAGTTCCCCATCATTCCCCTGTATGGAAAAAATTTTATTCAAGGTCAAAGGTCAAAAAAATCAGTTTTTCGCGATTTTCAGCAAAACGGTATGTTTTATCATAAAAATATCTTAGATAAAAATTGTAGATCATACGATTATCTACAAAAAATGTCTATATGTCTTTTTTCCTACGAACTACCGTTTTTGAGATATAACGATCCAAAAAGTTGTAAAAGCTGTAATCGTCATAATATGCACACTTTTCCACGCCACCTATGAGGTAGTGTATTTAGCGCATTTTTTTTAACGTGGTTTCCCCAGTAGGCCTATTCCACGGGTCAGTTGTGATCTTGTTTAATTTGAAACTATTGCAAAATAATTGGTATTAGCAGAAATTGAAAAGATAAAAGCAATTTCAGTTCAAAAAAAGTAGTGAAATTTAATCGTACGAGTCGTAACTTTCAAATTCTTGGTCTTCTTCTTCTTGTTCTTCTTCATCTTCATCCTGAGTACATGTAAACTGCGTTAATAGCGATGTATCGCATGTCGCCTCTTCGGAATCAAACGGATCCTCCAGTGTTGGTGATTCAATATTAGAGCAGGACCGGCCTCGACAATGTGTACATGCGAGAGAACAAAACAGTCCGAATTTTTTGCAACCACATTTAGCACTGCATCCCTTTTTGCAGTTACAAAAAATTGGGTTCAGCAGTTTTTCCAGCGCAGGTGGAAATAAAGTTTGAACTGGTTCTAATTTACTGTTGACCAACTTCCAACCCCAGTCTGTAGGGTCTAGCTGATAACCAAGCCACACTTGAACTTGGTAATATACCCGAAAAAGATGTTGATGAGCAGCAACTGAGGTTGGAGGAAGACAAGCTAATTGTACTTGTTGTTTTCTTTTGGTATTTTTAACGAAACATACATATCTATACTTATCTAAGCAGTAGTTTTTTTTAGGAGGCTATTTTCAATGTTTCAATTGTTTCAAATTTTCAATTGAATCACCAAAGTTACGACTCGTACGATTAAATTTCACTACTTTTTTTGAACTGAAATTGCTTTTATCTTTTCAATTTCTGCTAATACCAATTATTTTGCAATAGTTTCAAATTGAACAAGATCACAACTGACCCGTGGAATAGGCCTACTGGGGAAACCACGTTAAAAAAATGCGCTAAATACACTACCTCATAGGTGGCGTGGAAAAGTGTGCATATTATGACGATACAGCTTTTACTACTTTTTGGATCATTATATCTCAAAAACGGTAGTTCGTAGGAAAAAAGACATATAGAAATTTTTTGTAGATAATCGTATGATCTACAATTTTTATCTAAGATATTTTTATGATAAAACATACCGTTTTGCTGAAAATCGCGAAAAACTGATTTTTTTGACCTTTGACCTTGAATAAAATTTTTTCCATACAGGGGAATGATGGGGAACTTTCCAATTTTATTTTTTATTATATTTTAAACAATCATGCCGATTTTCAGCTTGGTGGGAATTTATGTAACCTCGCACTTATTTTTTGGTCTAATTTGACCGGACTATGCTTTCAAAGTCATACTGAGCACAATTGCTGGGAAACAATTTCAAGATGCTACTGACTCTGAGACTTGCTGTTTTTCCGACTTATCTCAAAGGACTCCTAGTAGGATAAATGGCTAATAAACCAACACGGCTACCTTTCAATTTACAATATAAACTTACCATTTTCACATTTGACTGCAAGACTTGACCTTTTGTGGTTAGCCGGATCACAATTTCAATATTTGTTCAGAATTGGCGACACTCAAAGGAAAACTCGCAGACTTCATAGAAATCCTTGCGACTTTGCTAGTCAGAGTCTAGTCGATTCTCATCGATGAAATATTGTAAATATTCTCTCTGTTTGCCTTAGACTAATCTAGGAGCATGTTGGATAAATTTACATCCTCATTATTTCATTGCATCCAACTTCTTCGCCCTTCGAGCAATTTAAACGGAGACAAAGAAATTTAAAAGTGTACTTTTTTCTTTCGATAAATTATGAAAATGTTTCCTTTTCCAATTATTTCGTGTACTTTATTTTTATTCACTTAGAAAATGTGCTTCTGTTCTTTCGAAGACGTTTCCTGTGTTATGACAACATGCGTAATATGACAAGCAAAAAAAAAAAAAAAAAAAAATTAAAACAGACGTTCTTAAAATTGAACATCACAAATGTTTGTCACGTGCCAATTTCCTGTTGTGCAAGAAAGCAAAAATAACAGAAAAGGTAGAAATTTTCTTTCCAAGTTTTAACTTACTTAGGTACTTATGTACTTACACTTATATGTTTACGTCTATGTACCTGGCGCACTTAAGTGCACATGCCGCTTATCGTTCTAATCATTTGCAGGTATTTTTCTTTTATAAATTTTTTATAGAAATTTTCGGAAGGCTTGTTCCGGCCTGAATGATAAAAGAAAAAAGACAAAAAAAACCAGATAACATCTTTTTTATATGCTTTTGTCAAAAAAAAAAAATTTTTTTTTTAACGGAATTCTTTCCTGCAGACCGTCATGTTTTTGAAAAGACTTCCTTTTGTTTCGTTTTTCTAATCTTTTGTAATTTTCACGGAACGTGTTCTGGTTTTTTTTTATAAGTATTTTTCGTTTTTGTTGTACTTTCTTTCTTCCTTTTTTTTTTGTGTCCCAATATGAAGCGTTACAAGTGTCGTATTTGATTTCTTTTACACCTACAATCGCATGCACGGAGATTACCTTACTTTTCGGATATTGTTTTTATGCTGGTTGTTTTTTTTATGTCCTTTTGTTATCATGTTACCCAACTCATCCGATAGAACAGGCTTAAGGCTACCAAAATTTACATTATCACGATGGAATGAAAGTCTTTGAAACGTTAAACTTTAATTGAAAGGAAAAAAAAAGAAAAACTGAAGTGAAGAAGAAAGGATGAATCCAATTGAATTTTTTTTTAGATTCGAGGTTTTCTATTTTATGAGATTTTTTAAGGATGCAAAAAGGATATCAATTGTAATTTCTCAAGTGCGGAAACCAATCGTCAAGCGGTGTTTTTCAATTTATGTTTGTTTGTTTTGCCATCTTTACAGAAGTATCTGTCCATGCGAAATTGTCCACTTATGATGGACCTCAGTTTATTTGAAAATGAAAGGAGAACGAAAACTTTTCGGAGTCAAATCTGGTTTTCTTTTCCTCCTTCTTTGGTAATATTAAACGCTTTTTTCAGAATGGAAAAATTTTTGAAAGAGTATGAAACAAGAATTCTTTATGGAGAGAAGTTGAGATTTTTGGCGAGCTATATCATTTAGTGATTTTCCCAAAATTTTCGGAGTGTGATCTTTTTGAATTCGAAATTTAAAAAAAAATGTGAGGCTTAAAATTATAGTCCGAATTTAGTCCGAATTGAGTCCGAAATGACTTTGAAATGGGTCATGAATAAGTCCGTAATGAATCCGAAATTTCTAAAAAAGATATAAGACTTAGAGAGACGAGTCCGAAATAACTCACAAATTTCTAAAAAGAATTGAGGCTCAGAAATACGAGTCCGAAATGACTCCGAAAAATCTAAAATTTTTGAGTATCAGAAACACGATTCCGAAAATTTTACAAAATACGAGGCTGATAAATATGAGTCCGAAATTTCGATAAAATGTGATTTCTAGAATTTTGCGTGCGTAATGATTCCGAAATAAGTCCGAATTGAGTCCGAATTCTACGAAACACGATGCTGAGAAATATGAGTCCGAAATGAGTCCAAAATATGTGGGAACTTTGGCTCAGAACAATGTGTCCGAAATGACTCCGAAATTTTTGTCAAATATGATTTTTACAATTATCAGGGCGTAATGACACCGAATCAAGTCCTGAAATGAGTCTGAAATGAATCCGAAAAGAGTCCGAAATAACTCCGAAAATTCTAAAAAATATGAGGCTCTGAATATAACTCCGAAATGAGTCCGAAATTGGTATGTGGGACCTTTGGCTCAGAACAATGTTCCTGAAATTTTTATAAAATATTAGTCTAAGAATTATGAGTGCGTAATGACTCCGAAAAAGAAGTGTAAGAAGTGTACTTATATAAAATTTTAGAGAAAAAATTGAGGTAATATACGAATAATTTCGTGGCAGCACATGTACCATATGTACTACATCCCAAAGGGGTAAGGATAAGGGTTAAATAAAAGAAATACAAATTTTGTATACGCTGGCAGCTATTGTGGGAACATCTGCATATTATTCAATGTCATTTGAAGGATTGATCCCTACATTAAGCAAAAATTCTTGCTTCTTCTTCTACTTTAGCTCAAAATTCTAGAATTTTTCTCCAAATATTTTCTAAATAATAAGGCACAATTCAAATGCTGCATACATGAGTGTATGTATGTTTGTGTGTATGTACGCTTAGAGTAGAGTCTACACCCTAATCAATAGAAATCTTTATCATGCACATCCGCAGTAAAATGTTTTGCTCAGTTTCTCTCATAGCACAGCACAGCACAGCAGCACATGTCACCATATGTTGAACATATTCACAGAATTTTCGTATATTTTGTACCAAGTCAAGGGATTTGGTGTTTCAAGTAAAAGCACTTCATGCACCGGAGTTTGTGTCGTCGACTGGTACTAAAATTAAATTGATTGGTTCTTCCGTTTGCTCGCCCAGTTCGTCGTTCTTATTTTGTTTCATCTTTTTGTTTGAGCTTGGATATGTGTGTGTGTGTGTGTGTGTGAGTTCTTTTATTCTTTCTACATACATACAAAAAAGTGTAAAAAAAAACTTCTCTAAAGGGTTCGTATGCAGACATCGTGTTCTTTATTCCGCTTTGATAGCCTCGCCTTCACACAAGATGCTTCACACTTCATTCTTACATTGTGCACAAAAGGATATTCCTCTTTTTTTTATTTTATATTTATTCTTTTTTTTTTTTTTTTGTCCGAAACGTTGGTTGAAATACTTGAGTGACACCATTGTTAGAGCGATGGATTTTTGTTTATTTGACAAATTTTATTTACATTTGGAAAATCAAAAAGTCCTTTTTATAATAATATATAGTCCTTTATTATAATGAAAATGCAATAATAACAAATGGCACCAATCGAGTCCGAAAATTGTATTCATTCCTTGGGTGCTCGAAAGAAATGTTCATCACTTGGCATAGGCTTTGATGACAAAAGAATTTTATGCCAGAGGTGAAAGGGCACAACAGTTTAAGTCCAGTTAAACTAACAATAATATTATCTCAAAGAGGAGCAATTTATGTTTTGCTTACAAAAGTTATTAAGAAAATTGAGATCCTTAAAATATGTGGAGGTATACGAAAAAATTTGAATAGCGTTTTTTGAAGAGTAAAATTTCGATCTATGCAAGATATCATTATTTTTACAATTGGATAGTAAACATAGGAACGCTCTCAGAAATCAAAAAGATTTCAGTTTGATTAGAAAGTCAATTGAAAACACAATTCGTCAAAATTTTGACTGGACCACTTGGGTTGCTGTCTCTAGTCGTGAAGTGTTTGCCCTTATCCTCGGCAACTAAAGATCAAAAGAAAAATAATACCGATCTAACGAAAGCTCTAGAATTAAACAGTAAAAATTTAGAATAACTACTTAAGATTTAAAATTCCTATTAAATAAACTCCGAAAATTCTAAAATCAAAAGAACCATTTCAGGTGTTATAAACTCATGTTCAAAACTTTTTAGACTCCGAAAATGAAAATTTTCCAATATTTTCATCGCACGAAATTCAAAATTCATTCATGTAGAAAATTCTAAACATTAGAGACTCCGAAAAAGAAAAACTCCGAATATTTTCATCGCACGAAATTCAAAAATCATTCATTTCAAAATTCCAAACATTCGAGACTCTGAATATTTTCATCGCACGAAATTCAAAAATCATTCATGTCCAAAATTCGAAACTGGAGACTCCGAAAATTCAAAACTCACAATATGTTAATCACACCAAATTCAAAATTCTGGTTGTTCGAAAAAACCAAATGAATCCCCGGGAATTAGAAACTCCGAAAAATCAAAAATTCATAAATCAAATTCCAAGCATTCGAGACTCCGAAAATTTAAAAGTTCGGTTATTGAAAACTATCGAAATTCAAAATTCTGATTGTTAAGAAATTAAAAAAAAGTAAAACCGTGGAAACTCAGAACTCCGAAAACTCAAAAATCTAACATTGAGAACTCCGAAAAATTAAAATTCAACATTATGAACTATAAAAACGTAAAAATCAATAAATTGAAAACTTCAGATACTTGAAACTCTAAGAATTTACAACTCCGAATAAAATATAAAATGCACGAAATTCAAAATTCTAATCTTTGAAATTTCGGACAACTGAATGTCATGGAAGTAAGTATTTCCAATTCCGCAAACACACAATATCAAATAGTTTTTAATAATAATAAAAATCCCAAATATTCGGAAACTAGGGGAACTCCGACTGTTCAAAGTCCCGAAAACTTTAATGTCTTAAAATTCAAAACATAGATTGTTTAAAATTCAGGATATTAAGAATTCCGATTTTTCCACACTTTGAAGTGCAGATTCCTTGAAATTCAAATATCCGAAAAACTCCGAAATTTTTTTTTTTATTTAAAGTATTTAGGATTTTTAATGCATATCGACTTTTTATAATCGGTAAAAATTCTACATTCCGATATTCACCACTATTTTCTACACATAAACACATTCCTCCAAACCACCAAAGAAGACTAATATAAAAGGATAACTTTAAGGCACCTTCTCATGATAAAAGCCTTAAAGTTTTCTATGATAACAAAAGTATTAAGAAAAAATTTGTTGAAAATTCTATGAATGTTGAAAACGGATATTATGTCCCACTAAGTGCCGACATAGTAACGTTAAAAATTTTCGATTTCTTTCCGCTAAAAAAACCCACCTCATAACATATTCCCTTCACGTAGTAATAAGTAATTTAAAATTTTCCAGCCAATTTCTATGCACATAAATCTCTTTTGGATGGAGTTGACATGACTTAAACATTTTGTTTTCGCACCGAGCAAAACTGGAGTTAATGGCTTTCACACTTAATCGATTTCCGCTTCCCATAATATTTATAGTTTTTTCTTTATGTTTTTTTTTTTTTTTGAGCAACAGTTTTTCAATTAAATTTTTCTCTCGTTCATTCAAAATGGGTCCATATTGCGTATGAAAACGTACGTTTTTTCTCGATTTCCTTTAAGTTTAATTTGAATATTGTGAGTTCCTCCTTGTAAAAAGAGCGACCTATTTGAAAGAGCTGATGTGATATTAAGTCCCGGGGCATGAACATACACGTATTTGCAATGCGACATTTTTTTTATTATTATATTTTTTTCTATTTGTTTTTTTTTTATTTTTTTGTCTGACGAAACCTTTTTAACATAAGTTCCATTCGGCACGATTATGTGCTTCAGCGATTAAGTGCTGTTGGCTTTTGTCGAATTGCCCATTTATATTCAAACTCGTTAGTTCCTACCATTCGGCGTGCTTTATTTGCCTTCTCTCTATACGCTTAACAGTCGTCATACATCATGCGACATCATTGTCGTGCATGCATACAAATTAACCCCGAGCGTTCTTATATTCCAGTAGTTCAGTAGAAGAAAACGAAAAAACCAAAATTGAATTTATTGTCAGTTGCATTTCAATAAGCCGATCACGTATGTTTTCGATTCTAGAAACGAATCGGCTTCTGATTATAGTTTTCGACGCTGTCAAAAAAAAGGGCTACGGATAAGCTATAATTATAATATTTTTCCGGTCATAATTTAATTGTTATTAACCAAAGTCGGTTTCTATGCAAACAGCTATAAATGACGTAGGGCAGAGAGGGGAAACAGAGATTTTCACAGGAACTGGATTTGGCCTCCGAAACGCCTAGCAACTGGGTAGAAATGTTTTTGTTTTTATTCGTATTTTTTTATAACAATAAAAAAAGGGTGCAAAAAGATTTTTTCGAGTGTAAGGATTTCTATATAGATTTTTAAGGATAAAACAGTGAGTCCTTCTGTTTATATGGTTTGGAATTGCGCTTTAATTAGTAAATTTAAAGCTACAAAAATCCCAGCAAACCTTCAGAGTCCTAAGGTTATCAGTAGAGCAACAGAAAATTCACATTTAAATTAAGCACCCAAAAGTATGCACTTAAATGTTCCGAATATTTCTGATACTGAGAAGTCTGTTCATTCTTGTAGAGTCGCCAATATATCAACATCTTGAGGAAGGGGTTTCAAAGATGTGAGAATGTCTTAAAAGCCTTAATTAAGGTACTTTTATAAAGGCTTAAATTGATATTAATTGGTTTTTAAATAAGTATTCAGATGCATACCTTTGGGTGCTGAATTTAAATATTTTCTATTTTCAGGGCTCAGATTTCGTTGACTTTTATAAATTTAAAGCATACTTTAAGGAGTAAAAATTTTGTTCAGCTCACACAAAGATAAGACTCTAGTGGATTTTTAACTTCAATATAAATTTTTTTGAAGTTAGAAAAGCGGTTTGTTAGGGATTTAAAATTTTCTGACTTTTCGGTCAAACTATGTCATACATCTTAAAAAAAGTTACTTAAGATTTTTGACATCAAAATTCAAGTTTCTATGATAAAATTTTAAATTTTAATAAATTTTTTTTGATGTATCAAAAGTTAATGGCCCTTAGTTCGAAAATTTTCTGCTCCTTTAAGTATGCTTCAAATTTATAAAAGCCAACAAAATCCGAGCCCTGGTAATCATATACTACATACAGCCGAAACTCTCTATATCGAACTCTCTCTATAAGGAATTTTTCTCTGGTCCCTTGAAATTCGATATAGACAGTTTCCACTGAAATTTCTAACTCTGAGTCGGTCCCTTCTTAATGAGCTCTTGTAAGAGCTCTTAAAGATCATGTTTCCCTTCTTGGGCTCGTCTTCCAATATGCGTCCGTTTCATGCATCGAATCAGTCCATACAAAAGTCGTACACTTTCCATACTTTTATCAGAATCTATTTGCCTTATACATATATGCATATGAGCTACTTTATTTCTCACATATCTCGGACTCATTTCGGACTCATTTCGTGGTCTAGTAATTTAACGGTCGTCAAGTTTTTTCTGGAAAGGCTGTAGTCAAATGTATTTATTAGTATCTCTGGAGTTTTTCCAATAGTCGGCTCTTCGCTTTTGAGCATTTTTTCTGCATGTCCAAATTATTTTCATATTTTTTCAGCTAGAGCCGTTCAAAAGAGACACCTAAGAGGTTTCGTTGCCATCATTAAACCTCATATTGATTTCCTTTCACCACAAATACATGCTGACTCCAAAATAATAGCACTTTACTGTTTAAGTTCTGTCTTTAAGAAGAAAATCAACCTCAAATAAATGCAGAAAAATTCCCATCGCCAGTGGGGTCCACTCAGGCCCCGATTTAGGGGTAAAATGCCCAGAGCGGCTTTGTAAGGGAAGACAATTTCACATAGATATGCGAAAACGGTACCTCATTAGTGCCATCATAGGGGCGGAAAATATTGTTTTACCCAGAGTGGCGAAAAAGCTGGATATGGCCCCGGGTCCTCTAATAAGGGATATTACTGTAACTTGTTCAAGTAGTATAAAAATTTGTCGGGGCACTCATGAAGAAAACTTAAATCATGTCAATGGTTAGTGTGATAATTTGTATGTAGTCTCATAAAAGGTTCCTAAAACCCTAAGAAAAGAACGAAGAAAATTGTTTCCGGAAATTAATGAAATTCAGGTATCCAGCTAAACCATTATCCGTTTAATTTCTATAAAAATTTTACAATTTGTTTGTAGTCGTATCACAAAGTATGTGTGTATGTGAAGAAAGCACACAGGAGGACTATAAAATTGTTGCGTCACATCCTAAAGCGGGAAATTAAGCATAAATCTCAACATTCTCCGAAAACGTGATTTGTGCCGTTCACCTGGCATTATCCGCCAAGGATTGTTTACCTTAAGCTCATTAAATACTTTAAGGCATGCCATGGACGCTTTTTTAAGCTCTTAAGCATTTTCGTTTACACTGATTTAAGCTCTGAAATTGTCGCGGCAATTGTTTTAATTTAAACTCAACCCTCGAATTGTTCGGCGTTACGAAAATCGCCTTCTTAACAAGATTAACAAAAGCCGAGAGTTTTTTTTTTTTTAACTCTTCTACCAACTGTTGGCTTGTTTCATTATCATGACGGCAGATGACATAATGAGATTTTATCCCGCTTACCGTAATTAGTTGCGGATTAAACTTCTCTACGAATTGAATCCATATCCTCCGACGACCTTCGGAACTGAGCAACTGAGTCTTAGGTCATTTTTATGTAGAACACATCACCTGAGTCTTTATTTTAATAAAGAATTTAGGCCTTAGAAAGAATACACTTTCTAGCGAGGGTCGACTAATAAAATTTGAATTTTACTACATATGCCGAATGGAGCGGGATAAGAGTCATGACTACTTCTGAAGAAAGAATTAACTTTTACATTTTTGAGCCCATTTTTCAAAAATTTCGGACTCGTTTTGGAATCATTTTTGTCTCATTTTTGGACTCACGTAGGACTCATTTTTGACTCAGGACTCATTTTTGACTCACGTAGGACTCATTTTTGACTCACGTAGGACTCATTTTTGACTCACGTAGGACTCATTTTGTAGACTCATTTTTGACTCACTTTTGGACTCATTTTTGACTCATTTTGAATCATTTTGACTCATTTTTGACTCATTTTGACTCATTTTGGACTCATTTTGGACTCATTTTTGACTCATTTTAGACTCATTTTGACTCAATTTGGACTCATTTTGGACTCATTTTGGACTCATTTTTGACTCATTTTGAGCTCATTTTGGATTCATTTTGGACTCGTTTTGGATTAATTTTTCGTGGTTGAAATTTTTACATTTTTTTGAAGAAGCTTTATATTTTCTAATTTTTCGGACTCATTTCGGACTTACATTTTCTAAATTTATATGTCATACTTTTCAAGATTTCGAAATCATTTGGGACACATAAATCCAAGCACTCCGAAAATACTTGCCAAAGCAAAATCTCTTTAAATCGCTAAATAATTGGGGTTCCTTTCTTATGGACAAAATGTTGATGCGTAACAAAATTTTGTACAATTTTCATTCATTCATCCCCTTGCTATTCGTTCGAGTAAAGCTTTTCAAAATGTTTTGATTTCCATCAAGATTTAAGTTAGAAAACTGTTTTGCACTGGCCTCTTCCATCGTTGAAAACATACCATCAAACTTTTCTTTTCATTATTATTTCAGCTTATCGAAAACCCTATTACCAGGTTTCCTTACTTCAATGCATTTTCTGAGAAATCTTGTTTGGCTGTTGTACAGCTTACAGGATCCCTTCGGCCTTCGCTATCCATACAATATTTTGAGTAATTACTGAATATCCTAATGAAATGCACAAGCATAAAATAGATTTACATCGTTTCGTTCAGCACCCTTTGCCCGTCGCCGAACTCCAACTAAGATTTTCCATTGATGTGTTAACGAAAATAAATGTTTTGCTCTTTGTGAAATTTCAATTTCCGAACAAAAACCTCTGAAACCCATTCCTCCAGTTCTTTAATCAACACTTCAAAATCATTCTCCACCGAAGCTTACTTCCCTAACATATTGCAAAGCTCTTTAAATTTAATAGCTGATATCTTCCGAGAGATATCGAGGAGCATCGAAACGCATATGCTGCTGCCTTACTCCTCCTTATCAACCACCGGAGTTCGTTTCATTGAGAATGCGATAAATTTATTCAATTTAATGCCTTCGATATGCTTCAACGCAATGAAGATGAATGGTTTTCCTCATGGAGATATAAACGTTGAAGGAATTGAAAGAAGATTCATTCAACGAGTACTTTGAACTCATAATTATTACGCAATTTACGAACAAACAACAACAACAACAAATACATCAGCAGCATCGGCAGCAACATCAATAGGAAACGTAGTTCAACTAACTCTCAAACGGCGTGCGACGGCTGTGAACTTTTTGCAAAAAGACCGCCAATTCAATTGCAACTATGTATGAATGTATGAATGAAGGGATCTATGTACGGATGATGCCCAATAGACGAAACTGTCAAATGTTTATTCCAGCATCAGCATCAACATGGCGGCAGCTAATAATGCGCGCCGATGTTAACGATGTGCAGGAATTACGCGTACCAGTATGGAAACGCTTGACAGAAATAAATTTCATCTTCAATTGAATGAAGCCAAAATGATGACAACGGCAATTGATGTAATTGAATAAATAAAAATGACAGATGTTGCGTGCTGGTGGCGGCGGGACTGAAGAATTTCATTGAAAATAAACAAGCGCAAATATATTTTCTATATTAATAAGAAAAACCAAAAAACTCCTTAACGGTTGGCGAATTCATAATCAAGAGTGACACAAAATTTTAAGGTAGAAAATGAATTTTGCAAAGAGAAATTGCCTACTTTTGTTTACTCTAGGTCCCTAAGTCCCTAGAAGTATTGTCATATGAGACACTGAAAAAAATAATAAGCATAAAATCGATATTAAAGAAATATAATATAAATAAATAAATTCAAACTCAATTAAGTTAAATAAAAAAAAAAAATAAAATAATAAATAAATATTAATAAATAATTAAATAAAAAATTAATATAATACAAAAAAATATAATAAAAAATAAACAAATGGTGCCTACCTAAAATAAATGAAAATAAAATAAAAGTAAAAAATTTACAAAATAAAAAAATTAAAGTTACTTAATTAAATTATTTTTTAAATTTCAAATTTTTTTATTTCTTAGTTTTTAATTTAAATTAATTATATTTAATATTACAAATTTTAAAGTTTAATATAATTAATTTAATTTAAAAAAATTTTTTTTAAAATTAATAAATTAATTTTTTTTTAGAAATTTTTAAAAAATGTTAAAAAACTTAAAAAATCAAACAAAAGTAAAAAATAATAAAAAGTAAATAACAAAAAAATAATTAAAACAAAAATTAAAAATAATAAAAGTTAAAATTTTAAAAAATTAAAAATAAAAACTAAGTATTTAAAAAATATAAGAAAATTGAAAAATAAAAAAATTGGAAAATTAAATATTAAAAAAAAAATTAATAAAATCAAAAAATCTTTAATTAGAAAAAAAAATTCCTGCAGCACAAAATAAAAAAATAAAATTCAAATGCAAAACAAATAAAAAATCGTTCACCAATTCCAGGGTCAAGTAATCTGGGTCCTATGAACTAAACTTCAAATAAATTCGTAAGGCAGCTTCGGACGCAATCACTTTTCAATCGGGGGGTCCCCCTTGTGAATCTCCGGTGCATCTCGTCTAATAAAAACATTACAACCCCCACAGGGGAACATCTCAATTCTTTCCTCCCTACAGTCGTCTTTGTAGGGCACTTCGGTTTCAAACACTCGCAAAAATTTTGCTGAAGAGCTAATTACAGGGATTCAGGGCTGCAATACTGTGCATGCCATATCAGTTCCTACAATACGGTCAATCTGTAAGAGTTCCTGTAAGGGTCACAATGAAGATTATCTTCCAAAAAAGCTTTATTTGAGGCCTGCTAAGGGTAGTAAATCAATATGGGGCTGTAAAATTGTAAAAATGTTTCCAGCCCGATGTGATACCACGAGGGGTTTTTCTTGTGTTTGTATGAGCGTATTGTCTAAGCTAGGCTTGGAACATTACACTCCGTATCGCCTGTGCCGGAAATCGAACCTCGGACCCTGCAATCAAGAGCATAGCACGCATCCCCTTCGCTATCCCAGAGCCACTAAACCAATTATATAATTATACGATTGAAATTCCAACATATAGTTATTTTCATTCATTTTCCATATTATTCGTTGAATTGATTTTCGTCATTAAACATTTTTTCCAATCACTTCGCTGCACAGAGAGGAGATTATCTCGCTATTGTGAATAAGTTTAATTTTTATTTCATTACTTAATCGGAATCCTATCAGCAAATGAAACTGTCAATCAATGCTTTTATGTGCTTTATTTGACTAATGGCTTTTTATTAATAAAAATAGTACTTGTTTTTTCTTTCTCTCTATTTGATTCCCCTCCTGCTTTTCACTTGACATTGGTATTATTGACTTTTTGGATTGATAAGGATTAATGTAGGCATTTAAATTTTTTTTTTTTTTTTACTATTTCCCATAAGGGCATTCACAATGATCTTTTTATATTGTTACTGGGATTTAAATTCATTTTAAAGTGAGAATTATTGAGCGCTATGATTATTTTATGAAGTGCTTATAATGTGTTAGAAAGTAGCAAAAATCAAAAGGTTATTCACTTTTATGTTTGGTTGTCAAAGTTCATTCTTTTGGGCATGCCATAGTACACTTTGACGCACTCGTTCCTCACGCTTCGATAACGTTCTTGGTACACTAACTGGCGAAAGCCTACAAAAGGAAAATCCACAGCGGATAGGAAAACATTTTATAGCTCTTTTTCGTCCATTTCAGCGATTTTGTATTATCACACTTTTTTATTTTATTTATTTTATGAGTGTCCAATTAAATAAGATTAATATCTATACTCCTATCATGACAAATTAAATTGAAACTATTGAAATAATTCATGTCGAATCTTATCGATAACAGGGTGCATTGTTTATTGTGCTACCATCTGTTTTAAGCCATATCAACCCTCCAGTAATGAGAATGTAAATTCATTATTCATTTCAGCTCTGTTAGAAATGAAAAGCTTCACATGAAAAGTCTCAGAAATGTTGTCAGGAAATTTATGTCGATAGTCTTTTTAGTTCATTAAAAAAGGTACTTTTTGTTTTCCCCCTTTATTTTTTTGAATAAGGTGAACGCGGTAGCACAAGTTTTATGGCAAAAGTATTAAATTTTCCGTGCCTTATTATATGAAATTCTGTTGAGGCATGGAAACTTTTGAAATTTTCAAAACCAAATTCAACCTGAAATTCTTATAAAAACAAGAAATATTTTACTAAAATTTTTACTTCAAAAATTGTTCACAAATTGAAATTATTTATAGGACAAACGCTTCTCTTTGTTGAGGTAAAAGGACTTTAACAAATTTAAAGCATACTTTATGGAGTACAAATTTTGTTCACTCACATTAAGTTAAGATTCAAATCGATTTTTAACTTCAATATGAATTTTTTTGTAGTTAGAAAAGTGTTTTGAAAATCAACTTCGCTAAACTTATTCGAAAAATGTTGGTAAGAAAAATGTTTTTGCCCCTTAAAGTATGCTTCAAATTTATATAGCCCTGGCTATTTATGTATATATAAATTTTCACCCGCCAAATTCGTGCTTCATATTATATTTAAAAACTCGAAAAATGGAAAAAGAAGACCTGAGCAAAAAAATAGGCATGCTTTTATTGAAACACGCCAGAGAGTACGAAAATCTAAGGCAACAGCAAATGTTACCATTAATTTTGGACAATTTGCACATTGCTGCAGTCGAGAAATCAGGAAAAGAAACAGCAAACAGCTGATTACATTGTTGTGAAAAAGGCATTAAAACCTAAGGGTTGCGGCAAAAAAAAAACCCTGTTAATTCATGAATTTAAAGACCCTAAATTCAGGTTAAACTCACTACTAAATGCTACTTTAGGTACTAAATTCAGTTAAATTAAATGGCCTATATTGATCGAATAGACTCTGAGCCAGTTGTTTATAAAAGGTCTAAAGGAGTAGTTAAGTTTTTGGAAGTGGCATTTCTACATGTTGGTCCTCAAATTAAAACACAGTAGTTCTTGAATTTCGGACTTATTGCCATCAACCAGGGATTAGCTCATCAAACAGGAAGAAAACACTCAATGCTTCCTTAATTTCTGCTGTTCTTGACTCCCTGTGGAGCTCCATCCCCTCATTAAGGGAATTTCGTATTCAGTTTTGCTGGGCAATCATTTGGGTACCCTATTGTCAGTCCTTACATCTGAATAAGCACTATTCTTTTTTTTGAATAAATTCATAGAAAAAATACCCTTTCAACTATATGCATTGAAGATAATTTTAAATTTGAAATATCCATTAAAAATAACTTGTCCTCGGGGATCCTTAATATTTTCCTCAAACTTTAAAAAAATTCTTTATCTTAAACTATTATCCCAAAATGGTCAATTAAAAACTTAAATTTTCTTCTCTCTTTGCTTTTAAGATAAGAATTTAAGTGCCCCAAACCCTGAACTTTCGTGTTGTAAGGTTTCGTCCTGTACGCACTCTTGATGCCCTCAGCGTCTTAAGGTTGCTGCGTTACTTCGTTGTGTTCTTCTTCTTATTCTTCTTCTTCTTATTTTCCTTCTTCTTATTCTTGTTCTTAAAGCTGCTTTTTATTTTGCTTCAGGGATTGAACACGAAACAAAACATTTAATCAGCATAACATTGAAGCAGATAAATTTTCACGATTTTTCTTTGGTGAACTTAAGAAAAACTTTTCCAATTTGTTTCTTTTACACTTGGAGTGCGCTTTTGACTTAATAATCTTTCTGTTTTTTTTTTCTCTTATCATTAACCGAATAACAAGAAAACACAAAAGAAAAAAAAAGAATTAAAGCATATTAAACGTATATTCGTAAATTAGAAGGGCCCCTAAAGTGAAATAATTTGGCTTAGTAATGATTCATAAAATTTTATCCTTAAAGGCGAGGCTGCTGTGGCTTTTAAAAATCCAATTAATTTCAAATCAGATTTAAAAAAAAATCTTTTTCGGTTTGTGGATGAACGGAACTTTCATCTGCTCACATCGATTTCAGTAGATTAGATATTCGATTAATTTTTATAAAAATGATAACATGACAAAAGGCGGGCAGGCATTTCCTTTACTTTTCCTTGTCCTTTTCACAATTTAATCAAATTTCCGTTTTTTCCGACTTTGAAGCAAGAAATCTGAAAGAAAAATTGCTAATGTCTTAAAAGAGATTTGCTTTTATGTTCGAGACGAATTGTTTAGATAAAATGGAGCGGTTGTCCATCCTCCTCCTACTCCGGCAGCACGGAAGATGGACGATACAAAACATTTATGGAAATGATCAACGGGAATATGAAAATCGATTGGGGAATTGTCGTATTTTTAATGTGTTTTCTGTCTTCATTTTTTATCTTATTGCGATGTCCATTCCATCATATGTCCATGATCCAGGTTATCCATCTTCCTCTCTGGCCTAGAGGGAAACTTTTCTTGTCAAAGAAGTGTGATTTACTTTTGAAACATTGGCTGTGAAGTTTCAGAAACAGTTAAGATAAGCGTGAGATTAAGAATCAGTCTGATTTGATCTGTTTTTTTTTTTAAGGGGTAGTAAAGGACCGGTATCTTAAATTCCAAGAACTTTTCTGAAATTATAAAAATCGATGATGTTTTTCTATGAATTTGAGGTGGATTTAAACCTGATCAGATGGTGGACGCAGCCCAGTCGAAAGAGTAGGGGAAGGAGGAGATTCCTCCAGACCCATCCCGAAGAAGGTACTTGCTTTCAACGACGATATTTTAAGGACAACCTTTGATTTGGTGCTGGGGGGTCCCGACTACAGAAAAGAGGCCCCTTAAAATCGTAATATCTCTAGGTAAGGGAGCGATGACCTTTTTCTTCTGTGAATTTTTTTTTCCGGTTTTTTGGGGTCTCGGCTACGAAAAGGGGCCCGTCAAAACCGAAATATTCCCATGTTTTTTTTTTGTTTCTCTTTGTTTATTTTGTTTTTCATTGTTTATTTTATTTTCATTGTGTTTTTTTTTTTGTTTTTCTTTGTTATTTGTGTTCGTTATTTTTTTTGTTTTTCTTTGGGTTTTTGTTTTTCTTTGGTTTTTGTGTTTTATTTGTTATTTTTTCTTTGTTTTTTTTTGTTTTTTTTTTGTTTTTTTTTGTTTTTTTATTGTTTTTTGCTAACCCATTGTGTCGGAACTCTCTGACGAAGAACTTTCCTTGGCTTTTTCTGGCTCCCAAGGACGAAAAACCTACAATGCGCAAGGTTTCTCTACACCAGCCTGCCCGTATTGCCGAGTTATTTTCCCCACTCGTGTCTTACAGCCCATAAAAGTTTCAAGCAGATCAATAGGATTGATAAAATTCAGTTCTGCTTTTGTTGGTCAATATCCCTTACATCCTTTCTTATACAGACAGCATTAGAACTGTAAAAAAAGATTGAAAAAAGTTTTTGCCTCTAATGAGCAGTTTTGAAACTGATGTTTTGACCAATCTCTTGCTGTGATGGCTGTGGAAATTATGTAACAATTCACTGTAATAGTGTGACTCTCTAGAGCAGGCACTGGGAAGGATTATGAGAAGAACCGTTGAACCTTTGAACAAAACAAGAAGAAAAAAAAAAAAAAAAAACAAGAGCTTTAGCAATGCAGAAATTTCGGCTCACATCCCTTCCTCTTTAAATGCTCCAATGAGTTCGTTTATTTGAAAAAGTTTTTCAAGAGCAAAGCAATAATGGAGAAGGCAGAATTCTTATCGGATTTATTCCGGCCGGAAAAGCAGCTGTACTTTTATAATAGAAAAATGTCTGAGAGCTCAAATACAATGTTCGCGTTTATTTTCTTTCATTTTCACATCTTTTCGACCAACCATTTGTGCTCATAACAAATGGAAAATAAATGAAAAAAAATAAACTGCAAAAGTTCACGAATTGGGCCACTACCCAATTATCTCAAAATTGGGCTAACTGTAGGCTTTTTTTATTTATTATTATTTTTTTTTTTAATTTGTTTTTAGGGATGAACTGGCTGAGCTCCCGAAAGTGATTAGCAGTTTGTTTTAAATCGTTTTAAAAACGTCATTCTCCGGCAGTTTTTCTTTTGAATTTCTTTCTTTTTTCCCCACAATTTTCTTTATTTTTTCATTTCACCGAATGCATTTAACTGCCGCTTGATGAGTTTTCAGCATCATAAATTTGTGTGCTTTTAATTTTGCAAAGGAACCGAACCGAACCAAACCGACAGAACACAAGCTTTCTCGATTCCCTTATGCAGGCTTCTATATTTGTTTTGGCACTATGTAGTCCTATTGGTCTGTAGTCGTCTGGTGTGGAAACATTTTAGAAATCAACAAAATTAAGAGCAAAGGTCATTCTCATCATTTATTACTGCGGTTTTTTTTATTCCTCCACTTTTTCTTCTTCTTGTTGTTCTTATTGCTGCTTTTGGTGCTCCTTATACAGGAATTTTGTCGTAAGTTCTTCTGGACGGTACTTAAGCCTCTTGGAGAATGGCGACGATGAAAGTGGCGCTTCGTTATAATTAAAAGCGTTCCTTGCTTATTCATTATGTACATTCTTTTTTTTTCGTTTTTCTTTTTTATTATTATTTTTGTTGCGTTCGTTAACTTGTAATTAGGAACTTTGTTGTTGCTTTTCTTGTGTTTTCCGAGACTTATGTGCGCGCCTTCAATTAATAAGTTTCACCAATAAACATAGTTGGAAAAATCTGAATTCTCCATTTAAATAAAAAATAGAGGGAGGATATACCTAGTCCATAAAGGCGGTCCAATGAGCTTACGCTACTGTAGTGTATTTATAATTATTAAAATGGAAGAAATGGAGAAAACCAAAATAATACAAATTAAAAGCTACTTAGGAAACGAATAAGAAATTACTAACGACTTTTAATAGATGGTTATAAAAAATACAAAAAAATTTCCGATAGGTTTTCCCTCTGAGGCTTTAAAGAATTTTCAAGAAAAAATCAACCATTTTAACGCCAAAGAAATTGTCCACAGATGGGGGTGATGTCTCAATTATGGAGGTATTCGAAATTAGAAGTAACACTGTGTTGCACTAAAGAGAGGGATTCCATCGAAATAATTTCACCAAATTGATGGGGCTCTTAGTGACTTTCTATGAATTTCTTTAGGAATTTAGGAGTTCTTTGCTTAAAAAATACGAGAAGTAAAAAAAAAGATTTCAAGGATCTACCTAATAGACCCCAGTCATGGAAGTACTCCAAAGCAAGCCGGTTTACAGACTTTATTATACAATAGGTACTCACTAGGTGATTCAATTCCTTTGATGTGATGAATGATTAAAGATAAAGGTTTATAGAAAGTCGGGAAAATGTGGTGATAAAACTCTGAGCTAATGAGCATACAGGGAGATATATATATCGGTAGATGAATGTAGAGGTCGTTGGACCATTGGTACCAAAGTTTTTGGGGGATATATATTCTCTGAATGACTGAAAATAAGGCAAACACTTCAATTAATTTGATTTGGAAATCATCTAAAAACAAAAAATGTCCCAATGACTTTTCTCCCCTCAGTCTACGCTAAAGACCAGAAATTTCCCTTAATTTAGGAGGGATACCCTAAGCGTCGAAAGAGATGATAGACTGATGATTAAAGGTGGCGCGGATGGATAGATAGAATGATAGACTGTGGGGCAGATTGGCTGATGGATCGAAGGACTGATGGATAGATGGACTGATGTATAGATAGACTGATGATATATAGATAGACTGATATATAGATGGACAGATGGACTGGTAGATAGATGGACTGGTAGATAGATGGGCTGGTAGATAGATGAACTGATGGACAGATGGACTCATGGATAGATGGACTGATAGATGGACTCATAGACAGTAAGGCCGGTAGATAGATTTTCTGATTGATTAATGAGTTGTTAAACAATAAGACTGGTGGATTTTCACATAAACATTCACACAGTCCCTACCCGAGCAATAACCAGTCTAGTGATTTTCTTTCTGAGAGCCACATGGACACGAAATATTGACTTAGAAAAAGGGTCATCATTCTCTTACCTAAGGCTATGTCGGTGCTAAGGGGCCCCTTCCAAGTCCGGGTCCGCTTGCCGGAAAACAAAATTGTGAAGAAAAAGAGGCCAGAGGGAATCGCCTTCCATGCTCTCAACAGGGTTGCATTCGCAATGTCGAAAAGGCAATCTCTATAGTATTGTGATTCCCTCCCAACTGGTTATGGACCTTAAATGCTCAAGATCTATTGCGTATAAAAACAGAATTGTTTACTCCTTTAAACTGAGACACAAATTAATGATAAAACCTTATTTCATTTGTCTTTATTTCTTATAATCTTTTTTGCTTCAGTACATTCAGGAAATTATATAAATTACTCGTGTCTCTCTCTCTTTCTCTCTCTCTCTCTCTCTCTTTCTCTCTCTCTCTCTTTCTCTCTCTCTTCTCTCTCTCTCTCTCTCTCTTATTTTGCGTTATCCTTCAATCTATACGAGCAAACTTTCTTATTTCACTTGACTTACAATAATCTTATCAATAATCCCATGTTACATAAGAAGAACGTACAAAAGAAAACAATTATCTATTTTCTGACATCATTCTCGCATGCTATAAAGTTATAAAAAAGGATTTCACTGTAGCCAAGAGATGTAAACTGAGTCGAGTTATGACAGCGAAACTGTCACAAAACCATTAAATGCCAACAAATATTTATTTATATGCATCATTGTGCTGTGCTGAGTGTTGATGTGTCTGTGCTTGTACGATTGTGCCTTTGCTGTGTGTTTGCGCTTTTGTTTTTATCGAGAATTTATGTGTGTCACTCTCTCGGTCGGTGGCTTGCGATTGTGATGGAAGGATAGACAAGCACTATGAATAGAGGAAATTATTATGGTTGTCACAGCAGCAACAGCACTAGCAGAAGCATCAGCATCAGCATCAGTTGTGGCACATATAACGATTTAAATGTCTTTCTGATGATAGGATATTTATAAAATCCTTAAGTCCATGTAAAGTTGAAAATAATGACACTAAGGCCTGATTTAATCACTCTCGAATTTTTTCACTGTTCCATTTTAAGCCTTATGAATGGCATTCTTATCTGAAATGCATTAATTCGAAGATTATTTGGGTTAATGCCAAGTTCTATAATATTTTAAAATCTTTTACGGGAAAAAGCTCCCAGTGATTGATGCTTTATACGAGCATTAATATAAAGTCGAAGGAGGAGTGTTCTCAATCGAATGGATTAGGCGAAATGCAGACCCAATATTCTCTCAGTATATTTCACTTAAATGTCCTTTATGTCAGTGATTAAAGGGGGTTGTCCCCTTCACGAGGCTGTTTTTGGACCATTAAAATAATTCCTTTCAGAAAACGAAAAGATTTTCAATTTTTTGTTGTTTTTGTTCAGAATGAATGAAAATTAGTAAAGAAATGCTTTTTTATGTGAGGGTGGTTCAAAAGGTTCTCGGTTGTCAAAGTGGAGACTCAAAAAAAAAAAAGGTGAAGTGCTGGCGGTCACGATTTCTCGTCGCCAAGTTATCCGAAATGAAAGCAAAATGGGATTATCAGTATAGATGTCATTATCGGGTGAAGATAGAAGATAATTTTGCGATTTTTTGTTTTACAAAATGGTGGCCCATCGATTTCGGCTATATTTTTTTGTAGTTCAGTGTAAAAAAAAATGTTAAAAAATTTGTTAAAATTATGATTGAGGGTTAGGCCAAAATTGTGACAATTCTGCTATTTAAGGAAAATGTTATCACAAATATTTATCGAAAATATCGATATCTGCATGGAGTAATAATCTCAATTTTTTTAAACCCCTATTGTTGCCATTAATCGATTATCGTTGCTTAGAGATGGGGTTTTGTACATTAACCCATTGATAGTTATTGCAAATCTGCTATCTTTCTTACCCAATATTGATCGTGTATTAAAATTGAATATTCTTGAAATAGATCGAGAAATTTTAACCTATTATTTCGTTTTATTTAACCCTTTGAAGTAAGAAATTTCTTCCAAATCCATCGATTGAGCAAAAATTTTTTTTTATTTATGTTCTAGTCATCGGAGTTTTTTATTGAAAGTTTCAAAATCTTTGTAAAACGGCGTCAGAGATTGGGTCTTAATGGGTTAAGAAAATATAAGAAATTTTAAATGACAGACTTAAAAGCTATTTTAATCAATATAGCCAAATAAGCAAAGTTCAAGTATAAGAATCTCAGCACATATCGAACTCTATCTTCAAAAGAGACACATTTAAAGAAAAAGTAACGTTGCGAAAGGATTGTTGCACGTTTTGTAATCAAAGACTTTTCAAGCAATGGTGATAAAGTGATAAGAATTCATACATATTTTGACGGAAAACACCGAATTTCGAGTTGGGACAGTTTTGAAGAGCGTTTGCGATAAAATTTTGAAACCGTTTTTATCTGACTATAGATAGAGAAGACCTAAGGTTTTATCGTCTGAAGTAGAAATATCTAATTCTCAACAATATACCCTGCGTATTTTTATCAGGGCAATCTCTCTTAGTATCTCATACACTGGTCTCAAGTAGAAATGAGTGACATTAGCAAAAGTATAGATTTCAAAAATTCGACTGAAATTATTATCGATATAAATTTTTCGCAAAAATATATCGATATATCGATTATTTCTATTCCGCATACTTTTTTTTATCCTCCAAGAAACGCCTTAAAAATATCATTAATCGATTTCCGATATATCGAAATGAAAAATATCACTCATAAATCTCGTATCGATGTTTAAGAAATAAAGATATTTCTAAGTATCGATATTTTCAGCCCATCGCTAGTCTGAAGTACTCTTAAATTTAAAAAGATATGATTTTTTTTTAAATAAAAGTGAAGGGACACTTAAGTACATACTTTTCTTACGCTCAAAGTGTTATAGCCTATAATCAGTTATGCAGTTAGGACTTCAACATGAAAGAGAGACGACTATCTAGTTTTCCCAAGTTCTTCTAAATATGATGAAAATGAATATATGTCACACTTTCGAAGTCGGTGCCAATGTTCCCTCTGAAAAATGAGCCGCAATCAGCTTTTTTGGCATTTCCTTTGCATTTAAAATTGAAGTGTACCTACATTTTTCATCGGCAAGTAAAGCCAAAAAGTCGGAATGCAACCTTGCGCACTCAATACTCTTCGAATGCTTGCCAGCTCAGTACAAGCGAAAGTATAAAAAAAAAATTACTTCGAAGTAGTTTCTAAGCTTTTTATTCTGCAAGCCGTTCATATGACCAAAGAGATTCCTAAAGCGCTTACCTTTTTGTCTTCTTCTCTCGCTTTGAAAGTAAAATATATTTAGGTAGGTACATACTATCCATCCTCCAAGTGCTTTCCACAATTTTTCATTAAAAAAATATTCTTATATAAAATTTCATAAATATTAAATAACGTCTCTGACACAACGTTTCATTGACTTCATTGTGATCAGAGACTGATGTCTACCATCCAATAGGTAAGCAATTGAGACGTACCTACAATGAAAATGCAATTCACTGGGAAAAATCACGCATCACGTTCACAACAACAACAACAATAACAGCAACAAAAACAAAAAAAAAGAAGAGAGAATTATGCTCGCATTATTTATTCTTTCGCAAAGAACTTCCTGTTCCGCAGTTTTGCATTTTATGAGATGAGAGCGCACAGTCCTTCCTTGCCATTCATATTTAATAGCGTTAAATGTGTATTGTTTGCTCGTGCAGATTCCTTCCTTCTCTATTTGTTAATCGCATTACTGCACGAAATGAGGAAAAATAAAATAAGAAATGAATAAAATAAAATTCAACGTTAAATTAAATAAAATGCTATGACGGTTTTATATACGGAATTTCTTGCAACTTTAATCGAGAAAGTTTTGTTTCTCAACAAATTTTCTTTGAAATCTTTTTCGATGCTTTTTTTCTTCTTCTTCATCGTTTTCATCATCATCTTCACCATCTTCATGGTTTTCATAGTCTTCATCATCTTCTTCGTCTCATCGTCTTCATCGTCTTCATCATCTTTCTTTTGTCTTAAACTCGTAAACAGCAGCAAAACTTTCGAGCGCGTTGGCATCACTTCCCGAGCTCATGTGTCATCGTTTTTTTCCCTTAGCTTCTTCTTAACAGTTCCGACCGAATTTCGCGACAATTTTTTAAAATATATAATTTTTTTTTTTTTTGGTTTAAGTTTGAAGCGGTATAAAATTCGGCTTAACTTTTTTAATGTTGTCAAAAAAAAAAAAAAAAAAAAATTTGATTTATTTTTATTTATTTTGTTTGGTGACACTTTCAAGCACAAAATGTAATTAAATACTTTTTCCCCCATGTTCTCAAAGGTGTGGGCCTTCGTCGCTTCTCTATAAAGCTTTGTTGTGTAATTTTAATTTGGGCTTAGCCTCAAATTGGGAAATGTCTTCGGCCGAGGGGATTCTTATTTTAGGTAGGAGAGATAATCTTTATTTATCAAAGAATTTATCGTTTTTCCTTTTCGAAAGATTTTATGACACGAACTCGAAATTTATTTATTTATTTTTTAGTTTTTTTTGGGCATGCTCCAATTTTATATAAAAGATTATATATCACTTAAATTTTGAATGCGACGAAAGATAGCGATGGGAACATATTATCGGTTTAATGATTGCACCCTTTTGCACTAGTCAATTAATTGATTTTTTTTCCAACATTTAGATTATTTATTGTATCAATCCTCTAGAAAAGGAGTCGAGCAATTATTTTTAAAATCTCACACCTAATTAACTCAAATAGAAATCACAGAGCATATCTCGAATATAAGAATGTATCATGATACGTAATTTGTGGATCATCGCGTGCCTCGGATGCTGGAAGCTAGGCTTTGGTGATGTGTGAAGGACCACACGTATTTGAGAATTGCACGCGGGAATTTCGATTTCACATATATCTGATAGAAAGCCGAATGAAATAGAGTTTTGTGCAACTAAGAAGCGATAATGGTTCCGATTCAAAACCAAAAACGACACAATTTAAAAATTCTGTATGAAATTTCGATCGGTTTTAATTCCGATTACGACAGCTATCGGATTTTGTGACACCCCTGCATATTGTTAGATGTACATGGATTGCACGCAAGAACCGCGCCGTGAATCAGCTAGGAATCCTGTGTTGATGGATGTCAATTGATGATCGTCAATTCTTATTTTTACATCCGTGTTTCCACTTACGAAAGAGGGCACAAAACGATCTATCGAAAAAACCCCCTATTTTTCTATAAATTTCCGTAATTTGCTCGACAAAAAGTGAGAATTGACTTCGATAATTGACTAGTGTAAAAGACCTCATGTTGCACGAATTAAAATCTAGCCATATTTCGATACATTCGATACGTCAGTACATGGAAACACTATATACAAAATCCACTTAAAGCAATTATCCTGCCTTTGAATATAAATACTCTTTCACATTCAAAAAGTCGATTTGATTGCTAAAGATGAAACTAATGATGACACTAAATTATCGATAAAATAAATATCATTCAAAAAGTCGATTTGATTGCTAAAGGTGAAACTAATGATGACACTAAATTATCGATAAGTTAAATAACATCGAAAACAGTTAATTTTCAACATTAAGTCGTGATTTATCATAAAGCTCAGAGTAAAAAATTTTTAAAATAAACATAGTGATAGAAAAAATGTATCGACTATTCCTTTTATATCGAAATAAGCCAGTTCGACATACTTCGCCATGTGTTCTTTCTGATAAAGCACCGCTCCTGCGATAAGTGAAATGAACCACCATATCCATAAAATCCGATTTTTGTCATCACTAAGCAATAAACTTGAGCGTTCACATATTCGAGCTTAAAGCGTGTATCTTAAATGTAATAATTGAATCAATTAGAAAAATAAAATAATTAACTTATATCCATTTATATGCATTTCCCCGTTTATAAGAATTATAACTTGTGTCAGTGTCACTCTTGAATGTAATCTTTTATACGCAAATTGTCTTTTCGATATTTTTCTTTAAAAAAAAAATCATGCATGAATCTTGCAATGTAATGAAATTTAAAAAATTATCATATATTCATTATTTAATGTACATGGAAAAGTTTTTTCGATAAATCATACACCTTTGCGTGCTTTGAAGCCAATTGATTACTCAAAACTTATTAAAAAAATGCCAAATCCCAACATTATACTCGCAACTCAAAATATCGATAAATGCTGCATTGTTTCCATCACTGCTTGCAGCGTTATTTATACTTCATCAAATTGATTTTACTGCTTTAAATAGCTTTTATTGCATATAATTTTTCTTCAAATATGTGTTCGAGTAAAGTGTTCAAAAAAAAAAAGAAACAAGAAAAACAAATTCTTTCTTCAAATTTCCACATTCTTATCTATTTTCTTATTTTATATTTTATTGGCTTCTCCTGGGAATTCTTCGTATATTTTAATCTACATTTTACAGCACAATCTTTGAAATTGCCTTGTCTGTTTTTGAAATGTTCCAAAGCAAACTGCCCAATAGCTCTCGCCTTCCTTTGCCATTGATTGCCTCCTTTTGGCATAGTTTATCAAGCTCAAAAGCCATTACGCGAGCCCGTGTTGAAGGTTCACGTTAAGTTTTCGGCCATTACCTTTATTAACTGCAAAGTAAAGCAAAGAAAAGTGAAGTAAAACAAAACAAAGTAAAATAAAATAAAGTGGAAGAGGATCCTGCAACGGTTTTTTTTATTTTTTTTTTTTTGTTGAGTCTTTCGCCGACAGCACGTTTTGGACTTGCAATCACCGTTTGTTGGAATTTATTTTTATATTTCGACAGAATGTACCTGAAAGTTTTAGCTGCAACTCCTTGAAATATTAACGCAGCCGAATTTCTTACTTTCAAGTAGAAGAAGAACAAATGGGGGAGAAATATGGAAAAAGAATTTGTCTAATATTTGCTTGGAACCTAAAGTAATTTTTATATTTTTATTTCAATTCTTTTTTCTTAAGGTTCGATATCATTATTGCAAAGTTTCAGCAGGAATTGTTTGGAAAGTACTTAAAGAAGTCTTTGCATTTTTCGCTCTTTTTATTTTTTTGTGCCTTCATTATGGTTGGATATCAATTTAAGGAATTTTTTCTTTCTTTTTTTCTCGAGGCAGTTGAGAAAAACAAAGTTTGTAGGACTTTCGGCAGGAAAGCTGAATTAAGCATAGATTTTCTGAAATGCATCTTCGAGTGGACTCTAATAAATAAAAATATTTTTGAGGCTTTCATGTTCGACATCAGAGACTAACAAATTTTTTACTAAGAGAAAGGAGTCGCCCTAACAAATATATTTAAGAAAAGAAAAAAATTTTCTCTTTAACCTAGAAAAAAATACCATTGATAATAGGCAACTTCGACAACAGTTTGGAACAACAGCAACACTGATTAGAAATTATTATCACAGTTCTGAACCATTTGCGGTGGATTAAAAAACTTCGAGCATATTCAAAGGGTAAAGGGTCTGGCGGGCTGCGGCATCATGAAAGGAATTTTAAAATTTTGTTGATTTTTCGATAGGTGCCATCTAAAAACACTGTGGAGACTACTTTTTAGATTTTTATTTTGAACGGTCCTTAAAATATCCTTAAAAATCCTTTTTTAATAAGACTTTTTTCAAAATTTTATATCTCAAAAACTAATTAAGATAAGAAAATGAAACAAATTTTGGTTGATTGCTAATATAACAGGAAATCAAAATTTTTTTTTTTAATTTTTACACTGAGAAAAATGTGCCCACAAAACTAAAAAGACAATTTTAACAATTTTTTTCAGTGTATTCCCAGTTGGACGCCACTCTACAAATTTTTTTTCTAAATACCTCTTAAGTATTTGCTTTCATTAAAAACAAAGTTTTATTCAAATTAAATGGCGCAACAGTGAGATATTCAAAAAATTACAAGTGCACATAGATGCCCTAGTACTAATATCCAAAATGTATTTTTAAATTTTGCACTGAGAGAAATTTTTGCACAAAAAAGAAAACAAAAATTTAACTATTTTTTTCAGTGTATTTCAGTTTTTGTAAAACCTTTTGAATATTTAAAAAAAAATACCTTGTTTTATTAACAATAGGTCACCGATTGTTTCATCTTTTTATCTTAATTATTTCTGGAGATATTAAATTTTTAAAAACATGCCGTATGAGTAATGTGTTTTGTATCATTTTCGCACATTTGTACTGGATATTAGTACTAGAGCATCTATGTGCACTTGTAATTTCTTGAATATCTCACTGTTGCGCCATTTAATTTGAATGAAACTTTTTGTTTAATGAAAGAAAATACTTAGAGGTATCTATTAAAAAAATATGTAGAGTGGCGTCAAACTGGGAATACACTGAAAAAAATATTCAAAACTTTCTTATTGGTTTTGTGAAAAAAATTTTCTCAGTGTAAAAATTCAAAAGTTTTTTTTTAGCTTCCTTGTTTTATTATCTAACAGAAACTGTTTAGATCGTCTCTCTATTTCAATTGGTTGTTGAGATATAAAATTTTGAAAAAATCCTTAACGAAAAAGGATTTTCAAGGATATTTCAAGGACCGTTAAAAATAAAAATCTAAAAACTAGTCTCCACAGTGTTTTTAGATGGCACCTATCGAAAAATCATAAAAATTAAAAAATTCCTTTCATGATGCCGCATGCCTTTGCTTAACCCGCCAGACCCTTTTGAATACTTTACTCTGAATTTTGTTAAAAGTTCGTCAGCTTTGAAGTGGCTAAACGATATTAAGGGGTGCTCAGATGCAGTTCGTCTACTTCAAGAAGGTGTTACGTTTTAACTTTTCTATATTCAAATCAAAAAATCTTCAAAATATTCTAATTCGCTTGGGAGCTTTGGTCCAGAAGAGTTAAAAAGCGGTGAAAAATCGTAAAAATTTTGAGATTTTTGTAATTTGTGAACTCGTTTTTTTTTTTTTGGGTCGGCTGGTACAATTATTTCTAATGATTCCAGAGCTAAAATTTTTTCATAGATAGGCAACACTTTTTGAGATTGATTAAAAAAAAAAAAAAAAAAAAAAAAAAAAAAACTAGAGCCAATTTATCGATATTGCAATTATCGATTTTTAAGAAATACTTAATTCTTTTCTTTCAAAAACTGCTTCCCAACTAGCATTTGGAAGACTATTTTATGCGAAGTTTCATTAACGACTCTTTCATCATCGAGTCCCCTTGATGGTTCAAAAAGCGATTGATCACATGCAAAATTAACCCTGGATGGCTACTCTTCGTCGTATCGACGAAGCACTTTCATTTTATTTCGCATAACGAGAGAAAACTGTGCTCTTAACATAATATCTTATTTTTTCAGAGAATAAATACCTTTTTTTATTTTTAATTTTTATTTTTGTTTTCTGATTGTCAATAAATAACTTCGCTAAAATTGGTTTTTGCATTACTTTTGCTCAAAAGGGTTTTGTCTGGTAAGCCTTTGAAAATTACGTTCGTCGATTCGACGAAGAGTAGCCAAAACGTTCTATAAATAAGTGTAGCCATCCAGGGTTAAAAGCAACCTCATCTGGGGTCAAGCAGCCTTTTGTGAAGACTTTGTCCTTTGTAATGCGATGCCGTTCTTGCAAGGCAAGATAAGCTGACCTAATGTCTTGGTTGAAAAAGTCCATGATAAGAGCACCAAATGGTTGAAAATCTATAATGTTAAAATTTATCAGCATTTGGATTTCGCTAAGCTGATTTCCAAGATATGCGAAAGTCGATAAATCTATGAAGGAAAGCGAGGTCTGGATTTTGTCGGAAAAAATAAGTTCATCTTTGAAAAATTATCTAACCTTTTTGAAGACTCAGAATTAAGCCATTTCCAATTTCGATCCGGAAAAATCGGTCCTACGAATGAAACAAGACTAAAACTCGACCAACCAAGGAACTCATTCGTAGCCAAACTCCTCGCAAAATCATAAAAATGGTTTGCTCCAACTCCTTAGTGACTCCAGTGTATGTATGTACGATGCCATTGCCAGAATCTTTTTAAAATGATTTTGAAAAACTTTCAAACCACATGCGCACCTGCGGCTAACTTTGCTTTCAACTATTTTGAGGCAAACCAAAAATAATTAAAGATTCAAATTCTAATTTGATCTTCCATTTTATTGCTCTAAATAGGGATTTTTTTTTCATTTACTTTCTCGATTGCTTAGATATGTGCTTACATCAAAGAAGGTACAAAATGCAATGGCATACACAAATCTAGTTGCATAATGACAATAAATACCCAAAGGGATTGATGAAGAAGAGTTTTTTTTTCATCATCAACATTTCAAAACCAAAAATCCTTGTTTTGTTGTAACCACAAACAATTCTGTTTTTTCTTTGAAAAATCATTCTCAAAGTGAAACAACCCGAAAAAGGAGAGAATAAAATGAAAATTGAAAAGAAATTTCTTGTTTCCAAGTTTCTAATGTGTAAACACTCGAGAGTCCTTTGAAAGTGGGCTCCTCCCTTACACTTGAACAATGGGTTAAATTTTGTATGCTTTCGAACGAAATTCTTCTTTCCAGATCAATTGCAAAATGCACGTTTAACCCATATCCCCCAAACCGCACACATCATCTTCGCAGTTCAATTTACAATGAACTGAACTTTCGCATGACAATTTTTAGTTGTGCCAACCACACTGTTGTGTGGGAAAAAATCCCCTTAGGTATTCCGATGGTACTCCAACTGCTCTCGAACTAGTCAGAAACGTTCTAGTAGCATGAATTTTGTAAGCAATATGTTCCATTGTTCTTTTAAACAGCTCACAGAAATTGATAGTTCTATGCTTAATTGGTCGAAAAGGAGATCTTTTGTGGTCAATTGAGGATCAATTACACACTGTAGCTCTGTTTTGACGTCATCGAATCAGTTTAAAGGGTAAAAATTTTCAATTTTGAAGTACCAAAACGATATCTACGAGCATTCGAGCTTTATTCCTTGAATGAAAATAATCAATTTTCAAAAAATTCGTACCGATCCTATCGACCTGAAATGGTGAAAAATTTGGTAAATTTTTGAAATTTTTGCCATTTATATTGGAAGGTGAAGTTTTTTCTGGTCAATTTTCACTAGAGCTCTTTACTCCATATTTTAGGCTTTAACTTTTTTACGGACATTAAAATAAAATAATCGTCTTAACGAGATATAGCCATAAGTGAAAACAAAAGAATGCGCCACTTAATTCTCGGCCATACTTTTTGACATTCACTCAACCTAACAAAACTAAATATAGGAAGTTTTTAGATTTATCAAGTACTTTCAGGAACTTTGGTCAAAACCTTGTTAACCTTTTACTTGTGTTATAACCTTTGTTCACTACCCACAAATCCACTTTCGATTATATTCTGCTCTAGTCGATTCATCCAAATGGACTCAATCACTCCCCTAGTTACCCTGGGAGCACTCTCTTTTGGTACACTAACCTCTCCATTACCGCCGGGGCACAATAAAAACACTCACACGCACATTCTTTCTCTGAAATCGTTTGTTTACTTTGCGATGCGCTGCACCAGCCGAAATCCAAATGTCAGTTCATGCGAGGACTTAAAGGACATTTATGTTTAAGTGAGTGTGTTAAAAGTTGTATGTGCTAGTGCTGTTGCTGCTGTTTTTGTTGTTGTTGTTGTTGGTGTTTCTGCACAAAAATACACAAAACACAGAATAGTGGAAATGTGGCAAAAAAGACCCGAAACAAAATAAATGCCGCAGGAAATTTCCTATTTAAAGAAAAAGTAGTTTATTTGCGTTGCAAACGAAGCTTTTGTAAATAAAATAAAGAATTCCCGTTCAAAGCTTTCGAATCGGAGGCATTGGAAAAAGGGCAATATTATCTATAAAGCTATTTAAGAAAGAAATTTTCCAAAGATATCTGCTTCTTGTTCAGAGCGTTTCCGATCGGATTTTATCCTCTTTGCGAAGCAGGATGTGCTCCATAATTAGATTGAGAAGGAGGGAATTCGCTCTTGAGGTCGTCCGGATATTGTGAATTTCTGGGAATTTATAATAAGATATAACTGAGGAATAAACATAAAAAAATATTTTTAGAAAATAAAGAAAAAATAAAACAATTTATTATTAACTTAATAAAACAATTTATTAAATAACACGATAAATAAAAAAATATAAAAATAATAATTAGAAAAGAAAAATTGACAACAATCCAAAAAAAAAAATAAAAAAAATAAGAAATACAAAAAATTATAAATACAAAAAAATTAAAAAATACGAAAAATCCAAAAAAATCTAAAATTGAAAAAAAAAAAAATTGAAAAAGCCAAAACAAATGAAAAATAGAAAATAATCCCAAAAAAACAAATAATTCTATATATAATAAATAATAAATAAACATATAATAATAACATAAATAAATAATAAATATAATAAATAATAAATAAATATAATAAATATAATATATATAATAAATAATAAATAAATATAATAAATAATAAATAAATATAATAAATAAATATAATAAATAATAATAAAAATAAATAAATAAATATAATAAAATAAATAAATTATATATTAAAATTAAACCTGTAATAACAATTTCAAACTTTACAGGGTAAACCAAAAACATTTTTTTTTAAACTTCAAACTAGGGAAACCCAAAATATGGATGGATTTAATATTTTCCATATGAAGTCTCTTCTAAATTCGATTCTGTGCACCATACAAAGTCTACATTGATCATTGTTGGTGTTAACTTGAATTTGACCACAGTTGAACTAGCATTTTACTCAATCACCAATATTCTCAATATTTAGAAGTTAAATTAAAAATATTATGCCTGAGAATATGTGCATTTATTTCTTTAATGACATCGAAAAGTCGGAATCAGTTAAAAGTGGACTTAAGTTTACACTTTAAGCCGACAATATAATAAATAATAAAAATAAATTTAGAAAAAAATAATTTAAAAAAAAATTGAAAAAATATAAAAATATTTAAAAATAAAATATTTTAACAATTTAAAAAAAAATATATGTATGTTATGTTAATTTAAAAATAAATAAACAAAATAAAAAATAAAAAAGTAATAAAATAAAAACACAAGAAAAATGAATAATAAACAAAATAAAAAACATAACAAAATTTTTAATTTAGAAAAATATAAAAATAAAACTAAGTACTTAAAAAAAAATAAAAAATTTAAACAATTGAAAAAATAAAATAAAAATAATAATAAAATAAAATAATAGAGAATAAAATTAATAAAATAAAAAAAAAATAATAAAAAAATGATAAAATAAAATAATAAATTAAAATAATAAAATAAAATAATATAAAAATTAAATAAAAAAAATTAGCAAAAAAATTAAATATTTTTTGAAATAAAAATATAAATTTTCATTTTGTTATATACAAGATGGTCCTTGACCTGAAAGCACTATTTGGAAACATTTTCGTATAATTTTTTATTGAGGCCTCAAGCCGTAAAAACTTTTGGGATCAGATATCAAAGTGTACAAGGTATAATAGATCACATAAGTATCTACTTCTCTATCGGAATCAATTTATTAGCTTCATTTCACTGGAAAATGTGTGAAAAATATCGATTTACGAAATATTTGCTATCAAACCGATTTTATATATCGATAATTATTTTTTGAGCGCATTTTTAAACAGTTTGTAGTACCAAAAAAATGGTTTTGGTGCTGTTCAATGCTTAACGTTTACATGGCCACTTATTTCGATAACAGTACTTAACCCTTTAATCGACCTGCAAGTGTCGTAACTCTTTTTGCTGTATTATATTGATCCCTTTTCAATTCTTAAATTTCACAAAAATTAAAATAAAAAAAAGTACGTGAATGTAGAGTAGAAAAATATTCATTTATCATGAAATTTTTATTTTCTCAGTCATGCAAGGGTTTAAAATTTCACTTTCATTATCCTTTTCAATATTTAATCTGATGTCAGCCATGTTTCAAATTCATAACATTCAAAATGCCTGAAAGGGCTGCCAAAATAAAGCAGGCAATCCAAGCATCGCAATCTGTGCCATTTCCCTTGCGCCATCTCATTCCCGTCCCGACGCTCTTTTGTTGCGAGTTAACGGTGGATATAATGAATGTTTCAATAAAAGTCTCGACGGAAACGGATGTAGCTGTGGCACTGAAGCTTTTGTTCGTTTATTACTTTTTAATGAAACGCATCCAGTTTTCATTATTCGACCATTGCAGAGGTGGAAATATTTTGTAACGGGCTAAGGGCATTTGAGTGGCTGGGTTGAAATATAATATTTTTTTTCTTCTCTTTTTGTCTGTCGTATTTTTGAAAATGAACTTAGATATTTGGATAGGGTAATATTGAAAATTTGGGAAAGGTGATTGGTCTCGGAACATTTAAATTGAATTTCATGCAGGACGTCTAACATTCAATGATTAATCGAGGTAGCGAATAAAGGAGTTTATTTTTGATGAGCTATCTCTGAAACAAACCATAGCAGTGGCGGGTTAAAAGTTAAGACAATTTAACACTATTGGGTGTAGAAATATTAAAGGGAATTTCATTTAAATGATTTTTTACTTTAGCTGGTTGTTTAAAAATCTTATCGATCATACTTACAACTATGGGCTAAATTCTTTAATTTGGAGTATCGATATTTTTCCAACGGTTTTATAGAAAAAATAGGCGAAGGTTTTTAAATGAAACTATTAGTTAGCATGTGACTTTTGATCTTGTGGTCCCACTGTTTGTTTTTCGAAGATATCGATATATACCCAACAAAGTTTTCCCGATGTTATCGATATTTTCCCAAAATATTAGTGAAAAATATGTATTAGGTTCCTAATCAGGACCCATTTTTGTCGTTTTAAATTTTGAAAGCTCCTTGTGTCTCGATTTTTTTTATCGGCTTTATTATCGCAAAAGTTCCAGTGCAAA
The DNA here is from genome assembly GCA_020466095.1 of Chlorops oryzae. Lineage (NCBI taxonomy): Eukaryota > Metazoa > Arthropoda > Insecta > Diptera > Chloropidae > Chlorops > Chlorops oryzae. The sequence goes on along the minus strand of CM035809.1, from coordinate 12,107,727 downwards.
GGACGCATTGGAGAAGGTGCCTATCCAATGGAATATCTATGGTTCAGGAAGCGATTTCTTTCTCACTAGTATGTGATATCATCTTGTGACCTGATTTTAATCATCGCAAACGGCAGAGGTGGATTGAGGGTATAAACCTTCATAGAAAATTCAAGGAAGTCGAAAGGAACATGAAAAAGAGCCGTTATATCTCAATCTGTAGTACCTCAAAACCCTCCGCAAAATAAATTTCTGACTTCCCCCTGCATTTGGTCCTCAATATATACCAATGAAGGCGGCAGAGCAATTTTCTCAAACACGTTTTGTTGAAGAATAGCCTTAAGTTTGAGGACATTTTTTAAAAAAAAAAAAATTAAAATTAAAAAGTCCAAAAAGGCTGTTTTTTCTGACTATTAACATCCTTGGTCATTTAATTTAAACCTGCTTGTTTTCAAGCAATTCAATACTCACACTTTCCTATTCTTACGTAGCTTTTACTTCATTCAATCTGTATAATATCTGATAACCTAGAGGGAAGGAACCGTGGATACAAATAACTCCTTAGGTATGACACAATCAACTGAAGCGTAGTTGATTTATAAGCTCCGTAGGCAATCATGCTACGGACTATCTAATGCGACATTAATAATTGCCGGAATGTCGTGTTCCCTCAACTGATAACTGTGACTGGCTAAGCAATTTTAATTGCGTATAGCAAAACGATGATGCGACAATTCCTTGATACAGGAAACACAGTTTTAAAGAGCATAACAAAAGCAAAAAAAGAGGTCCTAATTATTTAAAACTCCCCCAGGTTTTTTGCTTTGATTTGATTTAGGAACTTTTCGAAAAGTTTTTTAACACACTGTGAAACAAAAAAAAAATTTTTTTTTTAAAGGACCGAAGTTACTATAAACGGCTGTGGTCTGCTGGCCATCCGAAAGGAAAATTGTTAGCGCAAAATTTTTTAATTTGTGTCTTCGTTAACCCTTGAACTTTTTTCGTAGTTTGCATTTCGGAGTCATTACGAGGCCAGATAACGGAATGATATGCAAGACAAATTGCCGAAACGCTTTTGCGAACTCTCGAAAGTGAATTTTCTTTCGAAAGGAGGGGGAGAATCACGCGAACTTTATTGAAGGAATTATTTTTGCACAAGTGCTTAGAGATGGGACAATTACAATTTAATATAATTATCGAGAGCTTTGGAGTCGATATTTTGAGAAAAATTATTTAAATACATTTGTATCCTTTGGTGTTTTTTTAAAGGACTTTACTTCACAAGATTATTTCTGTAGTAAGTCTTCAATATTCGTTTATGCGAATCGCTTATCTATTCTAAGAGTTTTAAGCGATGAAAATAGAGTAAATTATATCTAGGAATACCGAAGATGTATGCATTGTTTTGAAAATTTTGGATCGAAATCAATGACGATTTTCAGTCCTGAGGAAAAATTTTCCCTCGGGGTTCTCATTAAGGACAATGAAAAGAGAAGAAGAAAAGAATTGTTATAAGGCTAGCTCAGAAGTAGTAAAACACTTCGGGCCCCATGCAGAAATTCAGAGCCTTTGAAAATAATTTGAAAGAAAAGGTATGACCTCGAATGTTGACGAAAGTAGAGAAAAAAACATCCCCAGTTATTGTAGGCTATCTTCGTAACAGGGCAGAGTTTTCTTAACCCTCCAATTAGATTCTTTCTATAACCGAAATTAGCTCTCCCGATTTGACCCGTCTATAGTAAAACCTCCGTGTGGGTAAGGCCAGGTTTGAAGGACCCGATCACCAAAAGGTTGCGCACTTAGACCTAAGAAGATCCGTTGTGATACCCTCGTATTCGAACACCTATTTAAGAATCCAGTTTGTTCGATCGAAAAAGCTTGCTTTCATCAAAGTATTAAATTCCCCGAGCTCTGATAGGGAGTTCCTAAAACCTCCGTGCATCGTTCACCAATCTGTTTTTTTTTTTTTCACAATCTTCTGCCATTTATTTTATGCGGATTTCAGAAGAAAATCCATACCTATACTCATTAATCCACCGAGTCTATTTATCAATTAAGTCCCTTTAAAACCGATAGATGAAACTTTCGCTGTAACTTTTCCTATGAAAGGGATAATAATCTTAGATCAGAGATGTAATTTTTTAATGAGAGCGGTTTCAAAGAATATCCAGATATCGCTAACAATACTTACATCTAAAATCCCTTCAAAGCTTAAGCGCTAGTAATCAAAAGCCAGACGAAAGACAAAAACGAAATCGCTTAAAAAGAAGTCGCAAGCCTTCTTTTAATCATGCTTCGTCGGCACTTTGAAGCAAAATAGGATAAGAGAAATCGAACCGAAACTGAAAATTATCGAAAATTGGATATAATAAGAACAGACAGACAGACAGGAAAACTAACGCAGTATCTTAATAAGGCGAACAAAGAAGAAATATTTAAGTTCAGTACCAAAAAGTATGCTTTGAAATATTAGGTAACAAACATTTCTGGTTTCCCTAAGCAAAAGTACACAGGATCATTCTTGATCTCCAATCAACATGCTCTTAATTCTGTTTTTTTACGGTATGTGTTTTCCAGGACGAATCTTTTAAAAAATACATAGAAAAAATCGATGAAAGTTAATTGGAAAGGTGAATTCCCGAGCAAGATTTCTTAAGAGTTTCGGTCAGCAAAAATACTTTTTCAATCGTTCTATTTACGGATTTTAGCGTTTTTTAATTATTTTTTTTTTAAAGAAGGAAAAAATCTGTCTTTAAGGGGCATCTTTTTTTCTCATTTTGACTTGGTGGAAGGTCCGTTTATGACACTTTTGATCCAGTCTAGGTGTGCAGGAATCGATGCAAAGATAGCTTTTCCATTCGGTTCGGCACAGATATGGGCGAATGCAACAACGCCCACAAGTTCATTGTTAAAAATCACTGGACTTCCAGAATCAAACTCACAAATATCCATGGGACCAGCGTTGTAACCAACGCACAATTGTCTCGGTGTAATTTCCGACTTTGTGCCTTTTTTACATTCGTCTCTACTGTAAAATGGAACCGGAACATTCCGTAGACTGGTACTTGCACCGCCGCCTGACCTTGCTTCAGAAGCCCAACCAACAATATTCACTATCGATCGCACTGGTGGTTCAACTTGGGCCAAATTGATCGGAGCAACATTTTCATTCCACTTAAACGATTTGAGAGTCCTTAATACAGAAACCGCATAGTCATATGATGTTGATTCCGTATAATTAGGATGTATCCGGATTTCATGTACAATTAGAATTTGAGCTGGTCCAATCGATTCCGACGAACCAGCCCGGACTTCAATGCTTCTGGGATCTAATCCGTCCACGCAAAAAGGCAATGTTACAACGAGGTCTTCGGTGATAATACTGCCAGTGCATGTGTGCATTCCATTCACATACAATGTAACCATATATGGATGGTCTTTTATATCAGGGTTAGTTCCTATAATACCACCTCGGGCCATATTATTTCCAGTGCTCGCGACACCATCCTCGGCCAGGCAAAAATTCAAAAACGCCAAAAGAACAATTACGGACTTGAACATTTTGAAAAGCACTACACGAATGTATGAATTCCGGAATTCGGAGGTTTTTATACGAAATTATTGGTGTTTTTTTATTTGATGAAGTCTCGCTTAATCGATTTGAGATGTGCGTGTCGGAGCGTGTAATTAAATGTAAATTAGAAAAATGAAAATCATTTTAATTAAAAAAATCAATTAATCGATATTTTTCTATTATTTTCTTACCCACTCTAATGCTATGTTCTCACTGTAGGGGTTAAGTTCTTATCCCGATACTTTAACTCAAAGCATTCATATCAGCTTTGAGCGAGTTAGGATTTACTAAAGCCATATGACCCAGCCGGAAAGTGGACTACTTCTGCACTACTTCCGAAGTGGTGAAAATTCATACTGCGGCTGCTCGCATTACTAATCCTAACTGTTAATGAAGTTTGTTACAAAATGGCCGCTGTTTTCATTACATCCATGCGATAATGTCCGGCTTGGGAGTTTGAAATATAAAAAACGCGCAAGGTATATCTGATATACTATATCATCGAGAAATTGCAAATAAAAATGGAATTTGCTTTATTAGAAATGTTTAAAGAAGCTGAAAAAGCCAAAGGAATATTGGAAGCAATAATATTAGAAGAGCATTGCAATAACCGCAGGAACAAAAATAGATCAAAATTAACATTTCCAAACACATCCTTCACCTCTCATTTGCTGTACGGGAAAGCTGCCGTATTAAATATTAACCCGGTTTTTGTATTCGGTGTTAGCAAATGTAATTAAAATTTTCAAATGCAACTCTGCGCTAACCTCAAAGTTAAATGTTAACTCGGGGTTTATTTTCGGGTTAGATGATTTTTTTTATATGCGTTTTGACATTTGAAAACCTGGGTTTCCCCGATAACCCTAACCCGGCCTAGTGAGAACATAGCATAATATAAGCATTCATTCTATTAAAAAATAACGCTACATAAATATATATATAGTGCGCGGCCAAAGTTTATGTACGACGAAAAATAATTTCTTAAAATAAAACAATCGAAAAAAATTTTTTTGTGGGGGTATTCGAGAAAATCGTGTAGAGTTTTTCAATATATTCAAGTCTATAGTAGCTAATCTTAAGTTTTTGAATTTTTGCCTGGATGAGGATGATGTCGCGAGTACTGAAATTGCTTAGGGCCTAAGTGGTATTGAAGGAGCTTACCCTAACATAAGATGCTATCCACATCTTGTTCAATTGGTCGATGGTGGAGACAACACATGCACTGAAAGTATTATGACGAAAAAACTCATTGTAATATTCCCGGATTGTGTGAGGGGTGTTTACAGAAGAACTAACGTAGAATTTGTGCCACCAGCACAAACGTGAGTTGTTCATAAAATACACGTATTAAGGTTTTCAATGAAAAGGTTGCTCCGAACCCAACAAGTGATCTAGAAGAAATATACCCAGGGAACATTTGTGCTATACATGTCTGATGTCAGACTAAGGGCCGGTCTTTTCAAGTCTGGTTAATACTAACCCATGGTTAACAACAATTTCGTTGGATAATTTGATAAGATAGACCGTAAAAATACTAGAACTTTTCACTAACCTACTTAAAGTATGTTAATCAATGCCGAAAAAGTGTTGAAATGACGCAATTTTTTAACCTTTGATTCATAAACACTGGTTAGACAAAATCTCTGGTAGCCAAACCAGACATAATCATACTTAAAAAGACCGGCCCTAAATCGAATATTTTTTCAGAATATTTTCCGAATTGACTTAATTATCCCTATTATTTAGGTTGAGATATAAAAAAAATGTCTGAAACACTGGTTATTCACTTTTTATCCTCACTTTCTAAGCAAAATCTGATATATTTTTTAGACAAAAAGCGCCATTTCTGCGCATTGTATGAGCTCAGAATTTCCCCAAGTATATCACTTCGAGCTCTAATTGAAGTCTGTCCGAAATTTCTGAAAATTATTCCGTAGTTTATTTAACAAAACGTTCCGGTTTCTTGTCAACCGCCCATACAACTTTCTGTTCGTTTTCTGATTGATTTTTTATTCCGACAATGTGGCAGATGTCTCTTCGAAATCGGAAAAAATGTTCGCTGGGTAGTTAAAGAAATAGAAAAATATGACTATTGACCACAGTAGGTCTGCTGTTGGAGTAGTTCAATGTGTGATTGGTTTATTCTTCAATGACAGCTCAATGATAAAACAGAGAGCTTAGGGTATTGGTAGGGGAAATGAAAAGGTAGTAGTCCTGGTATTTTTTGTGACTAGTGGGGGAGTAATTTGGAAAATAGAACAAATCACGGCCAGAAAAGTCGCAAAAATACAGTTAAATATTGGTGACAGTATGGAATAAATTTAGTTTCAAAAGAAAAATTGGCGAAAATGACCCAAATGTAAGTCTCGAATTAATGTGAAAAAAGGTCCTTGTGGTTAAAAATTATTTAAAAATCGTTAGAAATAAAAATGGGTTAAAAGCCTGACTCAAAATTTTCGTTGGGGAATCATCGAACAGCAGAAATAATGGTCATTCTTACATAGACTTTTGTCGACCTCTTCTGTCGGAAAGTTCCTTCACAATGATATTTCCCTTTTGCCCAACAAACACTGTTTCTTATCCCAAATCAGATCACCTGTTTCTCTGACATCTTTCCCAGGCGGCGGCGGCGGCGGCGGCGGCGGGTCATATCCTTTGAGAGCTTTCAAATGCGACTGTTTTCATTATTTAACTGAGATTCTGATTGCCTTAAAAAGGAAGCTCACATCATCGTCCTTGTTCTACATTCTACTTTCCGCACACATTGTTGCACAATTTATTTACATTCCTCTAATGAGTAGGAGCTTTTGTTGATTCTGAGAACTTTGAACGGATCTCTTGCAATTAATCTTCTCGCCTTAAATTTCAAGCAACAAAGTTAAGTAGATTACTCAATAATTTGGGAACGGCTGCACAGTCCGATGTGCGTGTATGCGAATTAAGCAACGAAAACATAGAAATCCGCACCACTCTAACCGCAATCTCAATCATTCTAAGCAAACATGCGGCACAATGAAAGCAGCTGCGACAAACGCTTTTAGCACAATTCACTAGTTTTACCATATCTTTTTAAAGTTTGACAGTGATTAAGTTGCAGACAACACTGCCAACCGACACCAGGACATCAGTACAAACACACTGGCACCAACATCTCCACCGCCATTGCCATCACTGCCACCACGCCTGCGACAACAAATGAGGCGGCCACGGCGACTGCGACTATGAGGAATGGATGTGGTTCACGTACTCGCGTGATAAGAGAAACTATAAACTTACAGCATGACTACGACGTGACGCAAGTAGGAGGAAGTTCCTCAGTGGAAAAGGTCCCTGTTTTGTCTTAAGAGAATGCATTCAAAAAGGGATCCGGTGGGGTGTTGAAAACTTTGCGACAAAGCTCATTAACAATTATGGCAGCCGAAACAATTCAGGCGTGGCGAAGTTGATCATAATGACGTTGCGGTTACTTTGTGTCCACGCACACATGCTCACGTATGCACACATGCAGGCACACAAACACACACACACAAAAAACATGGCATAAATCATATGTGAGCGCTGTTGTCGGTTGACTTTTGGAGTCTCAGGTTCTTCTCTGATTTATAACAGAAGGGGCACTTTTTCAGGCCCAACACGAAATGTGACATTTGCTGACGCAACGGAAACAGGACAAAAAGGGCAAAGAATCCTTTGAGCTTAAAAGCCAAAACTGCAACATTGCAAGAGTGTGCGTGCATGTGTGTGTGTGTCAAACGGGAAGCGCACTCGCTCACTCGTCTGGATGCACTGAAAAGGGTTTATGGATTTCACACCAACAAAACTTTTTTCGACTACACGTACAGCATCCGGTAGATAAAAAAAAAATATAAAAAAAATATTAAAAAAATATAAAAAAAATTAGAAGAAGAAAAAGGCAGAGAAATAGAAAAGAAAGTGGAAAGGAAAAATGCCAAAAGTGCGACGAAAATTTATTGCAAATTGCACTAAATGAAACGCTTTGCGTTCTTCCACATCGTCAGAGAACTTATCACCCCTAAAGGTATGCAACGAATGCTTAAAATAGGCGAAGTCGAGAACATTTTTGCATGTGCTGACGGGAAATTATGTGCAGCATTTTTTGTTGTTCTCATCTTTTTCATTCTTTATACTTAATTTTTTTTTATTTTTTTTATGTTCGCTTCAAGCGAGCTGCTGGTTAAGTACAATGGTTTGATTCCGAAATGCTGTCGGCGTACTCGACACAATTTCGAGACAATTTGGCAGCAGTTGTATGCGAGAAATGTAACGCTTTGAATTTTAAGAATATGTAACAAGGCAGGAAATGTGCGACACACATGAAAACACATGTACACACACACACACACACACACACACACACACACACACACACACGTATAGGTTGACTAGGGTGAATGGCGCCTTAAATTAGTGGTAGGGAATTTAAGGTTTTTTCCACATTCCTTCCTCTCTTTCTTCTTGTGGTCTTTTTTTATTGCCTTCCAATTCAGCATTGACAGAGCGGGGAGCGGGAAAAAAAAATAAAGCCAACAAAGGATTACCCAACTTGACAAAGTGTTTCTTTAGTCCACATATGTCCTTTGCACTTTCGTCCATGCACATTAATGGCTTCACACATTTACACCACGAATTCGAAGCATATAAAAAAGGCGCTAAAACAAGGACAAAACGCACACAAGCACAAACATGCACTGCGATGTTAACATAAACAAACAAAGCTCACAAGATAGGAGATACAAGAACAACAACAACAACAACAACAACAACACCCACAACAACAACAAAAGAGGAATTTTCTTTCATTCGTTCTTTTTTTTTCGATACGGGGACCGAATAACCCTTATCGGTAACACAATTAAGTGGCAACGTTGTCTTTTGCGGTTAGGCTCTTAACGCCATTCAATTGCACTTTCACTCTATCCCTCTCTAGCTCTCTCCATCTATCGCACTCTCTCTCTGTCTATCCCTATCAGTGGCTGCTTCCACTCAACTTGAAAGTGTTTTATCAGGCAACTTTCATTACATTCTTGCTTTTATTGACTCAAATGGTGTTGTTTAGTTATCCCTTTTCTTAGTTGATTTGAATTGAATGAAGTGTAACCGGAAAGTGTGCAGCACAAGGGGATTCGGAAGTTCGAGGAGAAAAAATATAAAAATAAAAATGTTTCTGACTTCAATTCACAACGGAAGGATACAATTTTTTTTTTATGCGATTAGCAAAGAGATTTGTTGACATTTTTAAGCTCGTTCCATTTTGTCTTTTTTCCTATGTTCCTTATTTATTTATATTTATTTTTATTTTTATTTATATTCTCTTATAAATCCACAATGTATTAATGCTACATGAGGGCAAATTTTGAAAAGATTACAGTCGAAGGAAAACATAAAAATCATTGATGATTATCAGAATGCGGAAATTCTAATATTTTATATACACAACAATGTCCTTATGGAATTATGGAAAAATTGTGTACTCAATGTGGGTCGAATGAATGGATATTTTGAGCCTGTTCATCTGAGTGTATCATCTGGGAAGACTAGTTAAATGGGAAAATGTGACGTCTTTATTTATGGGTTTATGTGGGTCAGTCCTTGCGAGTATAAAGCTTTCGAAAGGCATCTCTTAAGTTCTGTAAAGACGGGTTGTTGATCCAGTTCCTGAACTTGTTGAAGTTGCTCAAAAGTTTCGAAGAGGGATGGGTAAGAAATTCTTATAATTTCTATCAATTGTTTATTCAAGTTCTTTCTTAGAGTCGTAATCTGTATGGTCTGTGTAAATCCTGTTTTATTGTACGGCTTCGAGACGTGGAACACAACAGAAACTGTATCGATAAAACTTCAAGTGTTTGTCAACTCCTGATTAAGGAAATTCTTGAAGACGTTTTGGCCAAACATCGTACTGATCGAACAGCTTTGAATACTGACCGAAAGTAAATCAGTGACGCAAGTAGAACGTAAATTGCGCTGGATCAGACACGAGCTGAGAAAGCCCGTCTACGATATTGCAAAAATGGCAAGGCAATAAAAGAAGAGGTCGACCTAAGTTGCGTTCCAGACAATAGACATATCGGATCCTGAATTGAAATCAAACAATTATCCCAAGACAAAATAAGATGGAGAAGAATCGTTGACGCCGTATGCTCCATTTAGGAGCGGATATCCACGGGCAGGGAAATAACAAGAAAAAGTATTCTGTACTTCAAGTTATCGTCTAGATGTCCGGGCTCTCGCAAAGAAGCGGGAATAACCGCGACTGGAAAGAAATTTGTTGTAGACTGCAGTTAATTCTAATAAAATTTTGGGAATATCAGGGGCTCTGGGGCTTAGTAAACCGTTTCATACTTTCCTAGGGGCACATTCCGTTGTACAAGAGTGAAGTTTAAAAATCATAGCATGAAAGCAGGCACTGTGATCATATATCCCAACGAAATTGCTGGTAAGGGGGAACTCTTCTATGGGTTCGTGAACCTAACTTGGTGTATATTAATTTGCCTGCATATTTTAACATGGTTATTCGAACATGCTGCAGGACGGCCAGAAATATTCTGTATGAACTTTTGGAGGTCCCCTTTTTGTAAGTCATTAATGAAAAAAAGTAGAGTCGTATATGTTAAGCCCATAGCTTGGCTATTGGACAGTAGAGCCTTCAGATGACACTCCTGGGTACTGCTTTAAGCACGTTCAGTGGAGACCTTCCTCCTAAAAAAACAATCCCATTAGCTTATATCCTTTGGGTGCACGTTCTCTTCCTAAAGCGAGTCTAAATAAAAGACTTTGAATTATATAGTGCTATTTCTTAAAAAGAGACACAACTCAAAATTTGTGATTTTCTAAAAAATAACATGTTTTGTCTTCTAATATCCTATAAAAATAAATTTTTGGTGTTTATGTTATTATATCCTTTGAAGAAGTAGGAAAATTTTTCTAGATTTTTATCCATTTTGATTAAGGCATGCGAGATTTCTCAGGCTTGTGTGATTGTAATCCCTTCAATGGGTAAGAATTCAATCATGAATAAACAAAGCAAGCGCAAGTGTAAAATAAACAAGAGGCTTTCAGAATTTTTTTTATAATTTCGAATTAAATACAAGAACATCCCGGATAAGTGGACAACAATCGGCAGGGAATCGTTCAATGTCGAAAGATTTCCAATTCTGGTATTCGATTTTTATTTATTAAAAATATTTTTTTGAGCAAATCAATATAAAAATTTATTTCAAATTTCTGAAACACAGCTTGAGTATGCTGGGGTATGAGTAACATAAATATGTATGTATGTAGGTGCACAAAATGATTAAGAATTCAATCAAATTTTTTCCCCACAAATCTTTCTTCATAAAAAAAGCTTTGGCAAGCAAAAATTTTGAGATTATTTTCATGATAATTTGAACCTTCGTACGAGTGATAGAAACAAATCGAAAAAATGATGAAATTCATTTCATGCCTGAAAGTAAATTGAAATCAATAAATTCAATTGAAAATAATGCATGGTCATTGGAAATGAATAAATCCTTAATATTCGTAGGGTTGAGAAAGATAATGAAGCATGAAATTGGTCGGAAAATATTTTATATGTCTAAATAAGAAATAAATGGAAACTACCCAGGAGGAAATTCGACTAGTCTCTTACTATTTCCCGATTAGGTGCAAATGTACAGCTACACACAGAAAAATATGACCCAATTAAATTGATAAGAGCGATTTTATAGAGAAATCTGCTTAAACTATATGAATAATATGGTTTTTCCATAGAGAAAACTCTTTGAATGCATAGAGAAATTTTATTGGTTTTCTTCCATTTTATGCGGTATCGTTTTCTCTGTGTACAACAATATGTTAACCCACTTTATTAAAATGAAGATTTCAACTTTATGTCATGGAGAAAAATTACCTATTCTCACATTTAACTACTCCTAGAGTAGATCTCTTGTGGCCAGTTGGATGCCAATAGTGCAGGAAGTCACGGCTAATCACTTTTACTAGGCCAGAGTATTGACTCATCACCCTCCAAACAATCCAGGTCTGCTCCCTGTAAGTAATTCGAGTTCGTATATATGTAAACAATTATCCTTAAAAAGTAGCAAAAGTCAACAGCACAAAGATTATAATCATCAATATAATCAAATGGAGAAAATAACCGAGCTAAGTCAAGTCAATCAAATTGGACTACTTGAGATCCTTTTTTCTTTCGGCGTCAATGGTCTGCATTTTTCCTATCGATTTTGGGATTTTACGAGACACATAAAAAGAAAAGAAAAATGCATAAAAAAGTATCTTCGAAAAGGACGAGGAGAAGGAGAGAAGCACAAACATTTATCTATCATACATAGTCGACCTTAATCAATGTTCCTGCGTGCGTGATTTCATTCCAAAGATTGCACAAAAAATGAAATGAGCCCTGTAAAAGCGTGTGGCCATTTATGAGAGGCGCCCGCCTGCCCTGTCTCCATTGTCGGCGCATAGTCGTCGCCGAAATCCATAAAGTCTCGAGTACGTGTGAGAAATCCAACGTATTTGATGAGCGTCCAAGCGAATCAATGTGAATTTTCTATTATGTTTCTCCGCCTCTCTCTCTCTCTCTCTCTCTCTCCTCCTCTCTCTCTCTCTCCCTTTGTTTTGGTATCATAAAAAAGGAATCCTTGTAAGGAGCTTATTTCGACGAAATCCTTACGATATAATTGAACACTTAAACAGTGTTGATTTTATTAGGTTCATCGGTTGAACGAACCAGATTCTTTGATTTGATTATTTTGGACAGTCGTGCGTTATATACGCGAGTCAAAATAAAATAAATAGATAAATAAAAGAAAACCTTATTTAACGAAACACAGATTCTTACTTAGCAAAGCAAACGGAATTGTTGCTCTACTTCCGTTTCCGTTGACAGAATTTGAATGCCATTTCCGTTCGAGTGTGTGAGAAATGTGAAGAATCAAATACATTTTTGTTATATTTATTTTCTTGCTCTCCTTTTTTGGTTGTGGTGATAACAGTAAAATGAAGATATGTTCATTTATTTTAGGGTATGTATTAGGAATGTGTTGAAAATATCGATCTTATTGAATCGTCAATGCGAAATTTTTTAGTGATATTTACATTACATATCGAAAATCGATGCTCATATTCCAATATCGAGGAGAGGTATTTTTGAACCACCTTCTGCTCTAGTATTAAAAGCCATAGCGAGGAATAAAGACGTTTTTTTTTATTAAGTGGAATGAGAGTTAGAGGTAGTTTGTAGGTATACATAACCAAATAATTAGGCAACAAAAAAATATTCTTCTCGATAAAAATAGACTCCCTGAGGGAGACTAAAAATCTAGTCGAAACGCGTTGGAGGAAAAAGGAATGTGAGTTTTTGAATTGCGTCAAATTTGCCGCCCAAAAAACCGCACCTGAAAAGTAGAAAATATTTCAATTCAGCACCTAAAGGTATGCATTTGAATATTTAAAAACGAATCAATATCATTTTAAGCCTTTATAAACGCTTAAGGCTATAATGATATCTTCGCATCTTTCAAATCCCTTCCTCAAGATGTGATGAATTGGGCAAGTCTACAAGAATAAACAGATTTGTCCCAACCGGAAACATGACGAATATTCAAATGCATACTTTTAGGCGCTGTTTAAAAATGTTTTCTGTTGCCCGACTAATAACCATTGCACCAATGTGCGTAAAAGATATTTTCTTCAACTAAAATATGTAATACAAAAATTGGTAATACAGTGTACTCTCTCTCTTCAGCGGACATCTACGGGACCGAAAAATATGTCCGCTTAGCAGAGGTGCCCGCTTAACAGAAGTGTCCGCTTAAGACGAAACTATTTGAGAAGCAAGAATATTAGAGTGTCCGTTTAAGAGTAGGGTCCGCTTAAGAAGCGTGTCCGCAAGGAGAGAGTACACAGTATATAGATATTTTTTTTCGATGGGTAGGTACTATCGGTACTGAGTTCCGTTGATATTATTGAAGTCGATTGCCTTTCAAATATCACCCATCCCTAGTACGAAAATAGAACCTGAATATGAATACCCACAACAAGTCTGAAGAGAAATATTTTGGACCGCTTTTAATGTTCTAAAAAGACCCAGAAAATAGTTTCAAAAATTGTTCTCTCTAGAAATTTCGAGCTTGGATTAATCAAATCTTCTCGGCTTACTACAGGGATGACCTTTAGTATTAACCATGGCTTCTGATTCTCGGTAAATTTCTTAAAGTTCAATTTTTCATTGAATTTTCCTTCAACAATATTGAGAAATGAGACCAAAAATTGGCCAAAAACTAGCTGGCGAACCGCCATTATCGACAAGAATACCCCTAGGAGAATATTCGAGGGTAAATTCCAAAGAACTCTTCGCTATGACATAAAGACAAAAAATATCTAAGGAATCTTAATAAAAAGTTTATGACTCAAATTGGTATGCTTTATGGCTTCATTTCCGAACACCAAACCCCTCTTGGCGGATCTGAGAACACGTTATATGTGTTGCTTTTTCTCATGTAACATAAAATCCCCCCTAATTCCTTTAAAAACTCTTACATTCCTTTCTTAATTTTAATACACTTTCTTAGTACCTAAATTAGTCGTATTACAGGTGAAAGCGAACAACCGGAAGCTGCGAATCGTCGAATGGCAGCGCAACATATTGGGGTACCACGGTAAAAAGATTTGGAACATTAGCTATTAAGTTACGCAAGTGAGACGTTAAAGTCAAGGCGAAACATCTCTTCAAAAAAAGCGAAGAACATTTTTAGCCCCGAGAAATTGTGTGTGAGAAGAAAAAGAAGAAAAAAAATTTTAATAATAATACAAAGCCGTCTCTTGAGGGGATGAAGCTAGTACCCCTTGAAGGTCATTGGTGCGCAAATTTATCTGCTTGCCCCTTAACTACGTCACTGGCACTGTATCCTTCATGCATTGCTCTTTATTAACGTTTCGACATTTTTCAACGCCATTTTCTTCACAGCGTCTTTTTGTTCTTCTTCTGAATTTTTTTTCTTCTTAATTTTTTTCTTCTTAATTTTTGTTTGTTTGTTTTGTCTTTATTTTTTGTATTGTTTCTTTCTCCAATGACGGGCTCTTGGTCGTATATCTGCAATATGGCACTTGTTCCTTCGCCTTTAAGGAGAATTTTCCCTTTGCATCTCTCGCTCGATGACTTCATCATTAAATGAGCGCGAATAAATTAAAGACGAAAATTCTGCCAGAATATTTTTTGCCGCTGTTGTTCCATTCCCTTCGGTTATGTTTTTTTTTTTCAGTTCTTTTCTGTTTTGTTTTGTGTTCAAAAAGTGGAGAAAGCGTATCTGATTTGCTTTCCAAATGACGTCATTCGACTTCAACGACCATGTTCGCACATACATAAGTACGAGAGAAATAGGCATACATAAATCCGTATCCTTGCGTCCTGGCGTTAGTGATGAGCGTGGTTTTTTTATGGCCTGTTGAAGTTTGATGAATGCCAGAAAAACATTCAACAAAAAAAGACAAAACAAATCAACAAAAATAAAAAAGAAGACAACATAAAAAAGACAATTTTCACATTTTTTATGAAGACATGCTGGAATATCATTTTCTGTTACAGTGAAATCTCTAATAGCAGGACCAGGCGCGTATGAAGAAAATATTTCAGGCGGGGATTCAGTTAGGTTTGGTTAGGTAAATGTGGCATTCACCATCAGGATTGACATACTTAGGCCTCACATGGGCTCTTTGTGATACCATGAAAAGTGGTCAACCAAAAAGAAAAACAGAAAGACTACACAACATCCATCACCTGAGCTGGGAGTCGAACCCAGGGACAACTACGGCTCAGAGGCCTTTTTGGGGATACGCTTAAGGCGGATAAAAAATTTATATTAAGACTATCTTCTCGTATTTCTTAATGATTTTTTGCATTTCGGTGGGGGTTTTAACCCCCAAAATGAACCCCCAACATAAGCCATTAGGCAGGGCACCTTGATACCTATTGGGAATTTTTTTCTAAAATCAAGATTTTTTTTTTCTGGTAGTTTTCAATGTCCTGTGAGTTCAAGAGAAAAAAAATATCTTCCATTACTGCCGTCCAATCATGATGAGTTTTCACTGTGTACCATGGTTCATTTTCGGACTCAATTTTTCCCAGTGTTTGAAATAGAAATATCAAGTTTAATATTTAAAAGTTTAGAAATGGAATGACAGTGTGAATAAATTGAACAAAAAATCCAATTTTTGCCTGAAACAAGTTTGGTCAAAACTCATGAGTGGGGGTACTCACAGCGGTCGAGTAAATTGGATAGATTTTTGTGTTTTTTGCTCGAAGGTTTTTCCGTTTGTGCCGTCCAGAATATCTCGAAAGAGATATGATAAGGGTTACCAGGAAATGAGATTGAGTCAAGGCTGTCTCTCTTTCTGTCCATCTGTATGTCCAAAAAAAAAAGACATTTCTTTTTGAAGAAAATAAGGCATAATAAAGACATTCGGTAGGTATGTATATGGATTGAAGGAGATATGCGAAATACTGAGTTCCAGAATAAGCTCTATCTCACCACTTTTAGGGGTAGGCAGTGCCAGTAAATGGGACGGAAGTCTGTTCGAAAAGTTCTAAAAAATTTTGTAAAATATTTTATAGAACATACGCATATTTGGCACATTTGTACTGGATTTGGCATGTCTACTGAGAGCATTTATGTACACTTTCCTATATCTAAATATATATCTTCAAAAACGTTCTTTTGATTTTATTGAATTTTCTCAATGAAAGTTTATGCTCAGAGGTATGTTTAAGAAGCAACCAAGAAATGGTTCAAAAACTGTAATACACTGAAAACAATTATTAAATTTTATTTTTTTTAATAAAATTTTTCTCAGTGTAAAGATTTGGTCGCCAAATTTCTATCTTCATTAGCTATTGAAAAAATTCACTTTGAACTTATTGAAAATTTTAAAATATGAAAGGCTTTCCTGATCCTGGTAGGTAGGTAGGTTGAAGTGGCTGCCACTAAGGTCGTTAATCGGTCCATTGTGATACCAAGGAGGGTTTCTTGTGTTTGTGTGAGTGCATTATGTCTTTTTATGTAGTGTGCCCCTAACATGCGATTTTTCGAAAAACCAGTGCTAGGCTTGGAACATTACACTCCGTTTCGCCTGTGCCGGGAATCGAACCTCGGACCCTGGGATCAAGAGCATAGCATGCATCCACTACGCTATCCCAGAGCCACTTCCTGAACCTGACTACACTGAAAAAATTTTTAAATTTAAATTTTTAAAGAAAAATTTTTTTCAGTGTAAAATCAAGAAAAACAAATTTCTTAAGTGTCTTTTATTAGTTATTGGGAAAATTCATTTTGAACTTATTGAAAATTTTAAACATTAAAAGGCATTCCTGAACCGGCAAGATCCTTTGAGCTTCTTTGGACCTCTTACGTGATTGCATTAAATCGAAAAACTGGGCGTGGCAAGAGAATGTTTCTAGAAAAAATTTCTCATGCAACAATACTCCATCACAGAATTGTTTAAAAATAGACGTTTATATTATCTCAAGAGCCCCAGTAGGAAAATATTTCCTGCAGGACAAAGTCATCAGTGATTTCAGCGGGACATATAGGTGATATTGTCATGCATGACACCTTGGGCGACAATGTCATTGTAGAAGAGTGCTGTTCATGTGCTTGAATTTCATTGGCTACTTAAATATAAGTAGAGTTTTAGTATGACGTGGCTTAGTGGATAGCGTGCGCACCTAACAATCCGAATATCTCCAGTTCGATTCCTGGCTGAGGCTGGTCCGGCAGACTTTCTCGCCCCGTGCCGATGAGTTTGTTCGACGTTAAGTGAAATTTTATTAGTGTAGAAATTTCACCTCGCGACTTCTTTATAAAGGGAGTCGGTGCGGCTCCTTTATCATGTGCAAGCTATCGCGGATGTCCGCCGGAAATTTTCTAATGGTAACATTCTGCATATGAAAACACATGTGTGTAGGTTACTATATATTGTCACACTTGCCACACTGTAGCCCTTTCCTCCACGTTAATATTTTATTTAAAACAAATATTTTCCCAAATGTTATCGAACTCTTGAAGTTCAAATAACCTAAACAATTACCAAAACTCCTGTCTACCAAAAATACTGCTTTCATTTCAATATTTAAAAAGAAACCCTAATAAGTTTACAATTCCCTTTTTGCCGTTGGCGTTTCATTTGAATATTTTACTCAGTTTATTTGCCAGTAGATTTAACTCTTCTATAATTCACAACTTCCCTTCTGCCTTTGCTTTTGGTTTTATCGCTTTACGACGGCGTTTTCTGCGAGCTGAAGTGTTAAATTTTAAAATTTGAATAATCGCATCGTTTGTATGCAGCAAAACGCTGAAACGGCCGCACTCAATCGAATCGAACGGAACGGATTGGAGGGGAATCGAATCGAATCGAATCGACTTGGCTCGGCTCGAATGGATTCGAAGTGCAGAACTTGTTAAGTGAATGTTTAGAATTTGTTTACGCTCACTTTTCATGTGCGGTGTAAAACACATGTTAATGTTCAACATTTATCTTTGCCATGCTAAGCCAAAAGGATTTATAACAACGCTTACAGAGAGCCGGGAGGGAGAGAGAGAGGGAGAACACTCGATGAAGGCGGATTTCCATCAATTTCTGAACCGTGCGCATTTATAAGAAGAAAAGAAACACTACAGACTTTGAAAATGAGGGGAAAAATTGAACGATTGAAATATAACTTTTGAAGTCTTTTTCTGTAGCTGCTTCTAAAACGAGTACATAATACTGTATTGAATTAGCGAGTAGAGTTTTCCTCTTTTTACATTGAAAGCATATACATACATGAACATTGATGTGGATCAGTGGGAACAGCTTTCATTGAGCTTTAAGAGCCCCTATGGGTCCGTGCTCTACAATAATGAGGAGAGCATTTAACAAGCAACTACACCCACATTACTCGCACAGTGGCGTAGCGAGATATTTCAGCACCCGGGATACGAAGGGGGAACAATGCAGGAAATGGCGCATCCTCCAACCGGCCTCAATAAAAATAACTTCATAAAAATTGAAATATGATTTGGCGCCCAGGGGTGGATTCCCCTTGGACCCCCTTTCTACGCTACTTTACTCACAGGCTGACAAATCAAAATCAATAATATTTCATCTATTAGAATCGACTAGCCTCTGAATATCCACAAAAAGTCTAATATTATAATTAGAGCTCGGATTTTGAATATTTTTTAAAATTTTTTTGAATTTTTTTTTTTTCATTTAACTGTGCTTTTTAAATATTCACTGAAGTAGGCTTTTTTTTTTTGTTAATTTGACAATTCAACATTTTAATAGGCACACTAAATCGAACTTATTTGGAATATTTGACTGTAAATTGTTCGAATTTTTGGCATTTTTGTTTGAATTTTTTTTGAATATTTTTTGAATTTTTTTGAATATTTTTTTTGAATATTTTTGAATTTTTTTTAAATATTTTTTTGAATTTTTTTTCTTCATTTTTTTACATATTCAAACTCCGAGGCATAATTATAAT
This sequence comes from Chlorops oryzae, assembly GCA_020466095.1. NCBI lineage: Eukaryota > Metazoa > Arthropoda > Insecta > Diptera > Chloropidae > Chlorops > Chlorops oryzae. Next base: position 12,088,636 of record CM035809.1, on the reverse strand, counting down.
AAAGGTAGACCAATAATGTGGATTTGATACCCCTTAACTTCAAACAAATGAGGCAATAGACCTCAGAGGTTTTCGAGCACTACAAAAATTTATACCCCAACTTTTTTTCTCGTGATCGTTTGTGACTCCTCGAGGAGGTTGAAACACATTTAACTCCCTTCTGCTTACGCACCTGCAAAAAGGCCTACTTTTGGAGTGATCCAGCAGGGCAGTGACGACTTTCCAATTGCAGAGTTCAAATATACGGTTGAATTTGTACTCCTATTTATATTTGCTTCATTTTGATTCAACTTTTTCGAAACATATCGTTCAAATTTACATAATACGTACATATTTTTTGAAATTGTGTCAACTCGAACTGAACTCAACACAGCTCGAAAGGGTTAACCCCATTAAAAATAGAATTTACACGATTGATTTGAAGTTAGTTAAATAAATACCCAGCGGCCAAAATGCTGCTTACAGAAGCGATGAAACGCAATAGGTACATTTCGCAGGCCGCAGGCGGTTATGCATACGACCTCATATACTATCCTAGTATACTTTTTTTCTAGCGTGGCCGTTTTGTAGAATGAACGCCTTCCACCACCCCATAAAGTAAGCTTTTGGTAGGAAGTTCGTCTACAATCTCGTATACTCTGTAGCTATTAATAGGCAGGTCGCATAAAGTCTTTTATACTGTGTAGGCAGCCGGTAGACATTGTTGGCCGCTGGAGAGGTATTTGATTTAAATTAAGAACACAAATATTTTTTTCCTTACAATTTTGTTCCAGAAATTTTTCTTGAGGATTCTCCCATGTAAGTTTTTTTTTGGTTATTTTTAAAATTTTTTCCTCTTTTGTAGAAATACTACACGTTTTTTTCGAGCTTAAGGTCAATTTTTAAAATTTTGTTTTTAATTTTTTAATTTTTTTTTTGTATGCAATTCAGGAGCTCTCAACACAATTTTGACTCGGTTGTTCTGGAATGTATCTACTGAGTAAAAATTAATATATTTGAAAATTAATAGAAAAGAGTTCTTGTATTTTAGTAGCTAGTCAGAATGTATGTAGTTGGAGAGCAGTCTTAATTACAGTATTATGTAGACTGCCCGCCTGCTTGAATGCACTCTTATGTATGTCGATATGGAAAACCTAATAATCCTACTCTTAAAATCGTTTGAAATTGCCCCATTTTTTATAGTTTTTAAGAGTTGCCTACACTGTGGAGACCATGATATAAGAAAACAAGATAGCGCGACTTGAGAGAGGAAACGTCACAAACTCAAAATCGCGATTCGTTGTTGTTGTTTCCCATGTTAAATCAGCTTTTTACTTTTTTGAATAGCAAACAACAACAATTTCTCGCTCAGTGACGTCACAAACTCAATTTTCGACTCTCAAAGAGAGCCTCAAAATAGCGGTACTGAAGTGGCGCTATCTTGTATCGTGGTGGAGATTTTTCAGCTGAGCTGCCACATTTTTGGATCATCTTAAAGCTCAAGTGGCAATTTTATCGATTTAACTAATTCAGACTATGTAGCTTAAAGGATAATTTAGACGGAAAGGATTATTTGAACTCTCAAAGAGAGTACGGTGGCTGATTGTTGTTAAAAATTGACTCTAATGCCAACATTCTATCGGAAAAAATGATAAATCGAAGCTTCTAGCCGCCTAAAGTTCTCATAAAAAATCAATTTCAACTTGTTTGGGCATGAACGTGATCTAATGACCTCTTTAAGCTAAGAAAACTTATGGTTTCCTTGAACTTACAATGTTCTTGGTCTCTTGCATATATGGAAGTCTCCATGTTAGTCATCCTTTTTAAAAAAATAAAAACAAAGATTTCGTCTTCAGTAAATATTTAAATAAATGAAATATAAAAATTATTGAGGCTCTGATATTCCCATTTTAAAGGTTCATTTACCCCAAAAAATAATCTTTTATTATTTTTCTGGTTCAAGAAACATTATAACATTGAATGCTTTAAAAGGATGCTAATAAAGTTCCCCTGCTAATAAAGTTGCGCTCCCCTGCTCTGATGTGGAGCGGAATAGAGACTGCACAAGAAGGTTTATTGTTCCAAGGCTACTAATAAGGTTAACCAAAGCAAAACGAGCTGGATTACCACAAATATTTGAAGTTAAAGAGGAACTTTTTGACTTTGATTTTATTTTACTTTCTTTCCATTTCCTTTTTGGCTTTTCGAAAATTGTTTTTATTCCATTTTATCTGCGAATGTTCACATTTACGCAAATAAATTTCCTTTTTCATTTTTATAACTTTTTATTATTATCTTTCTGGCATTCGTTTTATTCTATTTTTTTGGTTTTTTTTTTTTGTTTGTTTTGCAAAGAAATAATGATGGGAATGTGTGCGCCCTTGTAAATGTACGTGCTGTATCTGCTCAGTAACTATTTACGTTATTAGGTTAAAGAGAAGTTCAACAAAACTTTCTGGAACAAACGTAGTTCACAGACGTATCTTTTTGCGTATTTTTTCTCCCTTTTTTCAATTTTTTTCTTCATTGTTTTTTTTTTTTTTTTTTTTGCCGAACCACCAAATTTGGCACTCGTCCCTACTCGACTCTGCACACATTCCCGTTTGCCAAAAAATTTTGCAAACTGCCAACGGCAGTGTATGTAGTGTTGTCACCGCAGCTCAACTGAATTTGTGCTCATTATGGTTTTCGTTATGGCCACGTTAAGCTTTACAATAAATTTTTATATTTATGATGCTTGTTCTGCTTTAATTTTATTGCCAAGGGAATGTCATTCAACATAAAACTTAAATTAATTTACAGTCCTACGTATGGGCGCTCGCTCCTTATACACTTATACACTTACATACAAACATACATACATTCTAATTAGTTAGTTAGGTCGGCACGTGAGGTCATGTGAATCATCGGAGCGCGCATAACACTTAAAATGCTCGTTAGTGGCGAAATTAACTACACTTTCCTTGGTTATAACATTCCCCATCTAACCCCAAATTCAAGAGGGGGTTACTAATAGCAATAAAGTGAAACTTACTACCCCAATTGATTTATATTAAGCACTAAGAACTCTGTAAAAGTATTTTTCTTTACAAAACACTCTCCTCTAGTCCTCATTAAGTTGACATAAAATTGATGGGAATTGTTTGAGTTGGAAAGAAACGTAATGCAAGACGTGCGAAATATGACCGGGAGGTTCATAAATCACAGTTGATACAGATTCAGGATAATATAAGGCGTTACTGTAAAGCATTCTGCCACAGTAGTTGCCATTTTAGTAGCAGTAAAACTTCCATAAATCGAACTTCTACATCTCGAAGTCTTTATAACGCGAACTATTTCTGTGTATAATGGTGGTTGGAAAACAAGAAAGAGGAAGAGAGAGGAAGAGAAAGAGAAAAAGAGGAAGAGAAAGAGAAAAATAGGAAGAGAAAGAGAAAAAGAGGAAGCGAGAGAAAAAGCGGAAGATTGAGAAAGACAGGAATAGATAAAGGAAGGGAGACGATGAGAGAAATAAATAGAGGCAGGGAGACAGAAAGAGAAATAGAGAAAGAGAGAACGGAAAAAGATAAAAAGAGAAGAAGAGAAAAGAGAAAGAAAGAGAAGAGAAAAAGAGAAAAAAAGAAGAAGAAGAAAAAAAGAAAAAAAGAGAAAAAAAGAGAAAAAAAGAGAAAAAAAAAAAGAAAAAAAAGAGAAAAAAAGAGAAAAAAAGAGAAAAAAAGAGAAAAGAAAAAAAGAAAAAAGAAGAAAAGAAAAAAGAGAAAAAGAGAAAGAGAAAAAGAGAAAAAAGAGAAAAAGAGAAAAAAGAAAAAAGAAAAAAGAGAAAGAGAAAGAGAAAAAGAAAGAGAAGAGAAAAGAGAAAAAGAAAAGAGAAAAGAGAAGAGAGAAAAGAGAAAGAAGAGAAGAGAGAAGAGAGATGAGAAGAGAAACGAGAAAAAAGAAGAGAAAAAAAGAGAAAAGAGAAAAGTAAAACAGAAAGAGAAAAAAGAAAGAAAAAGAGAGAAAAAGAACGAGTGAAAGATAGTGAAGAGATATTCAAATTAGAATGAAAAAGATTACAAAAGTTGAAAAGAGTAAAAGCAATAGACTAAAGAAGTTTGTATGAAGGGCAGTATGCAACGAGAGCGAACGAGAAAAAAGTGAGCGGGTAAGAAACACAAAGCAGAGGACACAGAGTTATTGTCAAATTAGAGGAATCGAACAATGAAAGTAAAAAGCAAGAGCTAATAAAGATGAGACAGTAGAATGATGATTGCAAACGTTACGGTTTTTCTCAAAGTGATATCTTGCCATCCAAACTGTGATTGTTATATCCGACCAAGCGTATAAATAATCACATCATTTGTTTACCCTCATCAGGATTTTGTGTTGCTAAGACATCGCAAACAATCTGGACAAAAAGTAATATGTTTTAGGATAGTAAGATGAGACCAGCAGAAAAAGCAATTGTCCTAAGACTATCCACATTTTCGCACAAGTGTATAGAATTTCCAATCCAATGTGATAGTTAAAAATAATGAATCAAACTGTATGACAACATCACTAATCAATTCATGTAATTTCCGCTCTTTTGTGTCAACAGGTTTGTGCGTTATCAAAACGTGGTATAATGCTGCCATCGGATGTGGTGTCGTATAATGAACCCCAAGGAAGTCCGGTGGGCATAAGACAGACACAGCAGCACCCACATCGCGTCTACGCTTCTGCCCAAATATCGCCGCCTTCAATCAATGCGAAGTCAATTCAACAAAATATGATAATCGCAAACGCCGGCCTAAGCTACGAAGACGTACTCAACGATGATTTCCAATTCGATATGGACGGCCATGATGTGATGGTATTTTTACATATTCAAAAGACTGGGGGCACTTCATTTGGGCGCCATTTGGTGCGTGATCTGGATTTAAAGGTAAGAAAATATGAATGTATAAATTAAATTTACGACAATGTTTCCCCACGAAATGACAACAAAAAGACACACACACATACATATCAAGGCATTAAGTCAGGCTAATTTTTAATTCAAATTCTCTCACGTTCTTTGTTCCGAGAGTTCAAGGCCTCAATCTAAAAATGCTTATTTAAAAGCTCAACGGCATCATAAATGTTGGTGAAGTTATTTTCTGTTTTGCTCAAAACAAATGTAAAATTGTTTGTACGACGGTAAGAGAATTTCGTCCAAACAGAGGTGCTTTTTCTTCATTAAACAAACATGGTAATTCTTTTCTCTGCAGTTCGTTTGATATGGTTTTAATTAAGTTTTTCATTCTTGTGGCGCGGAGTCATTTAATTAAAAAATACGTGGATTTTCTCCCAGTAACGAAGAGGGTGATGAATTCCACTATATTCAACTCGCCTTTTGTTTTAACCATTTAGCTATGATTTCAATTTTAAGACTTGCAAACTTCTCTGAAATAAAAGGGCGTAAAACCAGCGAAGTCCCATAGTTCTTAAGTATGTAGTTTTAGGGGATATTCAGCATGGAGAACCTAGCTCGTAAAAATGTTCTCTTATCAGTGGAATTCTAAAGTGCAATAAACAATGCCCTTTCGTGCAAGAACCTTGGACCTCATTTGATCTACACAGAAAGCATTGAAAATAGTAGGTGCTATGCATAGAGTCGAGTCTCAGTTTTGTTAAGCCTCTGGGCAATTTATTGGTTTCGTGGCCTTACAAATAATTAATTGATTCTAAGTAGCTGAGCTTAGGCTTGCTGCACTCCTCTCAGTGATAAATCTCACTCTTATATCTTCGACTGAATCTAATCGAAATCGAGATCACAATGTTAGTCGGGAGTTGTTGGATCGAACTTTCAGAAAACCGCTGCTATGGGGAAAAAATCTAACATTCTTCAGGCGCTCTAGGTCTACACATCAAAAAGTGCAATTGAAGGAACACCTTGGGATGCAAAATAAGTATCTTCCCGGACAGTAAAGCGGCTCTTAGAGACTTATTGAGGCTCAATGGGGCAGCGCAATAATCACAAAGAATGTCAATAGAGGCACTCCACAAGGAGGGGTACTCTCTCCGTTTCTATGGCTCATTGCCGTAAATAACCTCCGCGAGCACTGAGCAGCTCTGGCTGCGAAGTAATAGCGTATGCTGATGATCTTGCCTTGATAGAAAGGGCGAAATTCAGAAAAACAATAAGTGAGGTTATGAAAAGAAACCTTTTTACTGTATCTAGGTGGGCTAAAGCAAGCGGATTTGCGATAAATCCAAACACGATGGTGTTAGTACTTTTTACTATGAGATACAAAATACCGCAATTCACGCTACCAGTATTGGAGGGAACATACCTTTAACTGAGCGACAAAGTGAAATATCTAGGTCTTATACTTGATAGAAAATTATACTGGGGACCGAATGTTGAGGAACGAAGTAAAAAAGCTCTAGTCGCTTTCTACTGTTGCAGGAATGCTATTGGCAAGCGATGGGGGTATCTTCAAAATCCGTTTTATGGATCTATAATGTAGAAGTCAAACCTATACTTCTGTTTGGAAGTCTAGTATGGTGGGAAGCGCTAAATAGGAAGATTCAATGCAAAAAAAAATGAAGAAGCTACAACGTACTGCATTAATGGCTTTGAGTGGAGCAATGAAATCAACTCCAACCCTAGCGCTAAACACTCTTTTTAATGTCATACCAATTGACATATAACTTAAGAAAGCAGCGGCCCTGGCCTGGGTGAGTCAAGGAAGACTAACGGGTACAAGACACACATCTGTTCTAAGAAATCTAGACTTTATCCCCAGTAACACTGATTACTGTGCTTCAGAGCCATAATACCAAAGAGAGAGGCATGGCAAAGCTCCCCCGTATTAGGTGATAGACGTCTTGACTTCATTACGGATGCCTGCAAGCTGGAGGAACGAGTTGGAGGAGGAGTTTTCTGCCCAAAGCTTAATGTAGGAATTAACTTCAGGCTATCAGATCACTGTAGTGTTTTTCAAAAAGAAATTGCGGCAATAGGAGAAGTGCTAGACTGATTAAGCCATAACTTAGTCTCCTAAAAATTAATATTTACACAGACAATCAGGCAGCAATCAAATCCCTAAACGTCGTCTATCAACTGCATGGCAGATGAACTAGCTAAACGAGGTACAACCGCACAGATTCTTCCGGCAAAAGAAAGTGTAGGTATACCTATAGCTACCTGTCGGCTCCGGTTAAACCAATGGGAAAATAGGCAACTCTCGCAATGGTGGTCAATAGGACCCACATTATCCAAAGCCAAAAAGTTTTGGCCAATTGTAAACTGCAAGAGAATCGGAAGAGCTTGTACAACTCCCCCGATTGGAAATTTTACTGATCACTGTCCACTGAGCGCTCATGCGGCGAGACTACAAAGTAGGACATCCATTTATTGCAGATGGTGCCTACAAGACGAGGAAGAAGAATCTCCGCAAGACCTTTTACTGCAGTGCCCTGCGTTTTCAAGGAAAAGATTCTCTTATTTAGGAAACTATGTAATGCGATCCCCAAGGGACCTAGACTCGGTAAATCTTACTCAGATCGTTGGCTTTATTGCTAGCTCAAAATGGTTCTAGAGATAGGTGTTCACCTCTATAGGATATGAAAACGGACTTTAGGTCTAAGTGTGTCAGTCTAATGACAGCCTAAGTAACCTAACCTTACCTAACTAACCTAACATAACCTAACCTAACCTAACCTAACCTAACCTAACCTAACCTAACCTAGAGCCTTATTGGGATTCAGCACAAACTCGAAACAGGTTTATGAGTGCTGCATAGTCCTTCAGAACCTATCCAAGTAGGAACAAGGAGTTAACTCTCTCTGGATAGCGGGACACGAAGGGCAGTGAAAACAGTGAAAGTGTGGCTTGTCTAGCCCAAAAGGGTCGCGAAAAACTCATTAATTTGACCAGAACCTTTCTTTAACAATAATTTTCAAATACAATCTGATAAGAAAATGGGAGGCTCATAGCTTTCAGGTAGATCAAAATCACTTATAAGTCCCAGTACTATCAGGGCGAAAGATACTCTAAATCTTATCAGAAACAATATTAAAATCTACAATGAATTCTTAACAGGGCATTATAAATTTAAGTATCATCCTGAAATAGATGGGTGGGGTAAATGAAGACCTCTGTAGGCGTTATAACTTAAATCAGGAATGCATGTGTCACGCTGCGGCCAGGCTAAGACTCAGTTGTCTGGGTGAAAGGATACATACATAGTTGAGTTTCACGTGGGTACATACCCTGGGTGGGCTTCCACTCGACGGCACATCAATGTGCATGGCCAGTATTAACAAACTGGCGATTGCCACTGCGTGCCTTCTCACAGTGACGTACTGTGCGAAGTTCACAGTGTGCCAATATTTTCCTCTTACAAGGGTAAGCCACAATATTGGAAACCATCAAAATGGTGTGATGCTAGCTCACCGTTAAGCAACCACAGCCCCGACGAGCCTCTCACAAGGGGCCTCCCAAATGATCAGGAACGGGTGGTCAGTCCGTCGGGCCCTGATCTCCGTCGTACCAAGTTAAGGTCAATTGGTCTACCGTTCATGACTTGACGCAAGCCACTACCATTTTATAGATCCAATACCCAATCTGACAGGAATAGACAAACTGTTGGTTGGGGTCCGCGGGTTTGATTCCCCTCGCGGGAGGGGGAAAGGACAATAGATCATCAAGCTATTAGTCACTTTAGTCACTTGGATATACTGAGATTCATAGGCAGTCTCAACCTGCTCTAAAGGAACATGGGCAGCACAAAGGATCTTTTAGGTCGTGATGCTCTTAATAATAACAAAGGTACCTGAAAAAGTATATCTAGACCTGCAGAAGGACTGCAAGAATATTAGGTGGAAACATTACAACTGTAGCCAGAAGTATGCTCAGACTTGTTCCAAAGTTCCGGAGTTCCTCGAAGGAGTCAAGAATTGCTTAACACAAATAAGATACGAGGAAGAAATAACCTCGATCTAGAGTCAAAATCCAGGAAGACGTTTTGAAGTTTTGATAAGAGTCCTAGACATTTCCAGTCCCATAATAAGCTGAGTGATTATGTAGAAGAAGCGGATGTAAAATATCTGATCAAATGAACGATTTCTGAAAACTACTCATTTAGGGCGGAGAGTGCCCTGTCGAGAGGGCGGAGGAGACTGGTGGTGGTTTTCCTACCTACCGGCTCTATGAGGATTCCCTTAACACCCGTGCAATTCCTTCACAAATAGCCAAAGACTTTTTAGTCCTAATATTGGAAATTGTGCATCTATTATCGTTTGCATCACATTGCTTTGACGTCTTCCCTGGACCTATTTCGGAGACCCCAGGTTGTTTTGTAACACTTTCTTTGATTTGTTATTTCTAAAACTCTGAACCGGGCCCAAAAAGAAAATTTTCCACCGGTACCGAAACAGGTCGACGGGATTGGACACTCCCACTTTCGAGTTGAATACACCACAAGGAAGATCTTTAATTAGGATTAAATTTCGAATATGGTATGGAATATCAAAAATATTAGAGATGGAGCAATTGGAAAAGGTGGTACGATCAAACCCACACATTTTTCATCGCCATATATCATGCATTTTGAAGACCAAAGCACATCTCCTTCGATAAGAAAATCATTTGGACAAATAGATAAAGATAGAAGATTTACAGTCTCCCCTAAAAATTTTGTTATGACCTGGAAATTGTGAGGAATACTCAAGATGAAGGACCTTTTCCGGATTTTAAATTGAGGAAAACCACCCTTGACACAATTTACACTAATTCGGGGACTTCGCATACCCCGTCATGCTTTCATATTTTTAATGTAAACCCCTATTAAAAGGATTTAATAATCAATAAATATAATGGTTCATTTATTTTCGACCAGCGACCTTGCGAATGTCAAAGACAACGTAAACGCTGTTATTGCTTCCGTCCACATCGAAACGAGAACTGGCTCTTCTCACGTTATTCGACTGGTTGGAAGTGTGGATTGCACGCTGACTGGACGGAACTGACAAGTTGCGTCGACGTCGAGCTAGATAAAAACGAAGGTGAGACCGCTAAACGTCGGTATTTCTATATAACCCTGCTTCGCCAGCCGATATCTCGTTACATGTCGGAATATCGGCACGTTCGAAGGGGTGCAACCTGGAAGGGTTCGAGGCACTGGTGTTTGGGTCGACAAGCGACTTCGGCAGAATTGCCACCATGTTACAAAGGAAAAGACTGGCTCGATGTTGATTTGGACGAGTTTGCGGCTTGCGATTCAAATTTAGCTGCGAATCGTCAGACGCGAATGCTCGCCGATCTGGCATTGGTGGGATGTTATAATAAAACAGCGATGCCGTCACATGAACGGGATCGTGTCATGTTGGCCAGTGCAAAGCGCAATCTGGCAGCAATGGCCTATTTTGGATTAACGGAGTATCAAAAGGTAGAAAGGTTGTTTCTTGCTTTCTTTTTGTATTCATCGGTTTATTTTTCTTTACAGATGTCGCAATATATTTTCGAGGAGACATTCAATTTACGCTTTGCAATTCCCTTCGAACAACATAATACGACGTTATCAGCATCGGCCGTACAAAATCTGCGACCCGATCAGAGGCGACGTATTGAGCAGTTAAATAGTTTAGACATCGAATTGTATGCCTTTGCGAAAAATTTACTTTTTCAAAGGTAGGAAAATGTTTTTATTGCAAATCAATACAGAGAAACCTCTCATGAGATTAAGAACTTCGCTTGAATGTGGGCTTCGAAATTTCGAAATTCGCAAAAAAAAATTTCGAAAAGCACAACTTTATGTAAATGTGGCAACACTCTTAAAAAAATTTAATTTCGAAAATACTAAATCTTCTTTCGGGATGATCATAAACTTAATTTAGCAATTCACGGTCTTCTAGAATCCCTTTTGAATTTATCCCCAGCTAAAATTATAGTTTTTAGATCTAAAAATACCCATTTTATCTGGGGATGAATTTAAAAGGGATTTAAGAAATACTTTGCGAAGTGCCTAAATGAGATTTTTTAGGGGATAAAAAGTGTCCCCAAATTAGAGATTTCACTGTAAAAACCGCTTTAGTCTTCTTATAATTACGAAATTTTCATTTATTCTTGCAGGTTTGAACAGCTTAAGGCGAAAGACAACGATTTTGGGCAACGTTTCGCCAATCTGGGGAATATTTATTACAAACAAGGAATCACAGAGTTTAACTGGGACAGTAATATCGATGATGCCCTTAGCACAGATCATTGAAAACCAAAGCATAGCTGAGTAAATTATAGCCGAAGGGTTACGAGAATATCGTGCTAGGATGTTGTTATCCATACTCTTACGAAATTGGGAATAAGCTTATTGTAGCGTTAAGTGCTTTTATACTTAAGTTTAAGGCTTAGAATAATCATTAATATCTTCCTGCTTGTATATATAAATTCATTCTTAATTACGAATCGTCGTAGTCTAATGATTTTACTGCTAATTGTTTATTGAAATAGTATTTTTTTTTTTTTAATGTAAATATTAAAATTTTTAAAGTCATTTTAATAAGTGTAAAAAAAAATATTGTTGGTTTGCTTATAACGTATTAAAAACAAATTAATTTCTTTAAATATGTAAATTTTAAATTAAAAAGTATTATTTATACTGTTATTTTTTTAAAGTTATTATTTTTATATTCTAGAAATCAGGCAAACTAAAAATTTCAATAAATTTCGCAATCGATTCTTTTAAGCATCTAAAGCAGAGTTTAAGTTTTCACCTCCAAGAGAATCTAGTTTGTAAGATAAATACTATAGGTACGGATGTTTAAAAAATTCCCACTACTGACTTAGCCTGTCCATGAGGGGTCCCATTCTTCCATATAGTTATTAAACCAAAATATTGTGACCCCTTTGATTTCATCGTTGCAAGAAAAAGTAGCAAAACGTGGGGATTCCAGTAACAAACGTCTAAGCTATTGAATATATTTCTAAATTTAAAGACCCTTAATTCACTATAAATTCACTAATAAATGCTTCTTAAGGTACTAAATCCAGTTAACTACACTCATATGTTACGTCATTAAAGCTCCCATAAAAATTCTCGCCGTCTCCAGGGACAGAACCCCGAACATCGCGTCTGTCGGGCCACACTTTAAACCACTGAGCTATCGAACCGTGTAAAGCTCCCATATAAAAGCCATTACATTTTTATACTCAGTTGCGAGCAATCGAAGAGTATTGAGTGCGCAGGGTTGCATCCGATTTTTTACCTTTACTTCCACATGAGAAATATATACGTATGTTCATGGCAGTTTTTTCTAAAAATAAGTGAGCACATCTTTCAGAGGGACTATGGACCCCGCTTTCGAAAGTGTACTTTCAATTTTTGGGATATTTTTTTTGGAAGATTTTGGAGAACTTGAGAAGAATGAATATATGTAGTTGCATTTCTCACACCTAACGATGTTGCAATAATTTCTATACTTGCCTCCAATGTTAACATATTTACTTCACTTAGCTCCGATTCTTAACATTGGGGATATGAAGGGAACAAGAATTTCGAATATTTTTAAACAAAGGTCAACATTTTTATTTATTGACGCTTACAATTCTTTCCTTTTCATGGAGAAAAACTTCTAGGGAAAAAATTCCCGGAGAATATTTATTTAGAATAGAGCTGCATATCCGATGATGGGCCATTGACATAAGATTTGTTGACCGTAGGAAGAAATTTATTTCGGAGGCTCCTAAAACTTCCCGGACAAAGCGAGGGGCCGCTCTTGTGACATCATTTCCAATTTTGTTTAATCTTCTGTATTCGGTTTGCATAGATTCACATTTTAAAATCTTCTCGGGCTTCTAACCATTTTTTTTTTTTTTTTGAATCCTTAGTCTCTTCCTTTTAGCCAGACATTTTTTCGGGGCCCGAGTATGAATGTACTCAGACGTTCCCACACTTTCCTTCTTAAAAGTTGAAGTTTAAAATTACTGGGACTTTTTCTAAAGAACAAATTTCTCTTCTCAATATCCCTCAAGGTAGTAAAAACTCCTTTAAAGATCTGATTAAGTCACTCAAAATAGTGGGTACATCCAAACGGTATCCCAAAATTATGTACTGGGGTTAACTAATTTGTTGAGTGTCCTTTGAATGAAGACTTGATTGAACCTATCTAACTAACTAAAACTTTTTATAACCTCCTGCGACTTTGAAGAGGTAATTCTCATTCTGGAACACTAATCGAATTTAATCAAGATAGATCCGTATGTGCTTCAGTTGTAAATGAAAAGGTTGATGAGGATGAATGTTTGTGATTTTTTTTTTCGGATAATCAAGAGTAAAACTTTCTTATTGGAATTAAGTACGACACAAATGGATAATGAATTTGATTCGTCCTTTAATTATGCTTTAATCGGATGGATTGCTTTCAAAAGTTGTACAGGAAAATTCTCTTAACTTTTAATTGACGCTAATTAATGAGCACCTATTGTTGTTGAAAACGTCGGCTTCCATGGCAATATGATTTATTTGATTTATTTGGTAAGGATTGTGAAGGATTCCGATTGCGGGAAACGACTCAAAGTTTATTCATTAACTTTTTTTTTTTTTTAATTATTTAAAAGAGAGAAAATTGGCTACTTTGTTAATATTTATGAATTAGTTTAAGGCGTTTTGTTTCATGGCATTTCTCAAGCATTTAAAGAATGATTTGTTTTGAATATAAATAATTCTTTTTATTTAAGTCCAATTTACACTGTGTGATCTCTCAGTGGAGCTAGCAGAGAAATGCTTAATCAATTTAAAGAGCGAGAAAATAGGTCTGTTCCCGTACTACACGAAACTGCCCAATTTTTTGAAAACTGTATGAAAATTTGGCAAAATTGGGTAGTTTTGCGCAGTTTCGTGCAGTACGGGAACAGACCTAATGCCATCATTGCAAATCATATCGCAAAAGTAATCATAAAACCGATACGATTCGAAATTATTTAAATTAAAATTTTCATGCATTTTGTTGAAAGAAAAGCCAACGTCTAGAAAATTAACCTTTATATTGATTCATTCAGCAACAAGATTCAATTCGATTACTTCGAACGATCGTAAATCAAGAACACTAAAAATTTAATGATTGAAATTTGTATGAAAAATTTTACACTCATCCGCATTTCAATAACGGGGGGATTCATTCAGTTTTGAAAAATTAACGAAATGGTAAATGAACTCTTAAAATTTGTATGAAAAATGATTATCGAAGTGTGTGACTAATGTTCCCATTGATTTTGGTTTCGAAAACCGTGATAACCTTTTTCGTAGAACTGATTAAGGTAGCCAGCCATACAGGTTTCGTCAAGGATAAAATATCGAAAAAAAAAAAATTAAATATCTATATATTTAATTTTCTCATCTTATTTTCAAATAAGTTACTAGACTTTGGGGTACCAAATTAAAGGAAATCGATCCAGCATTTTGAATAAAATAAAAGATCTGACACTTTTCATACCAAAATGGCTTCCAAAGTAAAAAAAAATTGAAAGTTTTTAAAGAATTTTTCACTTTGACCGTTTATTTTCCCCTCAATGGATCAAATGTTTACCATCAATTTAATTTTTCCTAAAAGCACATACAATTGGCTTTCAAACTGCATTGAAATTTTTTTTCTACTTTAACCATTGGCATGAGAGAATCGTTTCTTCTGGACTTAGTGCCAAAAAACTTTAAGGTCCCATAACTCCTCAGGGATAAGACTAAGACCCCTTGTCTATATACAATTATTTGTTCGTCTGAACCTCCCCTATCATCTCCCTGAATAGTTGCACTCTTAAGCGGGGCACCCTGTTTGTCTAAGCCTATTAAGATGAGTTTCCAAAAAGAAAAACTATAAAGGCTTAATTAAAATGAGAAAAACTTGCGATGGGAAAATTGCACAAGGCAATTCACAAAGCTGAATGAATCCCCCTATTATTTTCACTTTTAAGAGAATACCCTAAATATTAATTCATAAAGAAAAATTATATATCACATGCTTTGAAAGAGATTTGGTGCATTCGGTGGAAGCAACTTTTGTGCAACTATTGAGTAAAATTCGTCTATAAGGTGCACTACCAACTGAGCTTTCGCAGCATGTTAAATGAGTGGACTTCATTTTTGGAAATAGACCCACGCAGTCACAACGCTGCGAAAGCTCAGTTGTTAGTGCACCTTTTATAATAATTTTACTCAACAGTTGCAGAACAGTTTAGTCTGCTGACCGCTCCCATTGTAAATTTTTTGGAGAAATGAGAAATTTTAAGTTGTGTGCGATTAGTGTTCAATAGAACCTGCCACTCAGCTGAAAAATTTTACAGTGTATGAGGGACTTTAAGCAATATTGACTGATAATTTTTGTAAATTGAATCGTTTCGGTACCTTTAAATGTAAGTCTTTTAATCTAATGGAATACTTCGCAGTATAAATAGGTACATGAAAAGTGGTATAAAACTTAGAGTATTGTTGCTCCGTTAACATTGAAAGCAGAAAAAAAAATGAGAAAAAAAATGTGGGTAAATTTTTGTTCGAAAATATATATTATAAGAAGAATTCATCTGGCAAAGAATGAATCGGAAAAAATTGCAATTGTTGTGACAAAATATGAAATAATAAAATGCTCAAAGTGTAAATATATGTTTATAGAAATAAAGCTGAATAAATTAACTGCATTTTAAGAAGACCTTGACCTTGTCGAATGTATTTCAAGATGAATTTATTATTATTATTATTTTTTTTTTTTCAACCAATAAATGCTTTCTCTTCAGTTTTGTATTAATATTACGTTGAATTTCAATTATTGATGAAATAAAATTAATATTAAAATAATTAAGGACAATAATCAGGCATGCTCTAGAAATCGAATTCAAATAAAAAGATTCGAAATCTATGTGATTTCAATGGAAATTTTATCTATATCGAATTTTTTATGGCGATTCAATTTCTAGAGCATGCCTGAATATGTTTTTGGTCACACGACGCATCACATTCAACCATTCGTTGCAATAATTACTTATGAGTTCATCACTAATTTTTACCATCACAAAGGAGAAGTTGCAATAAACAATTGAAAAGAAAGCAAGAAAATTGGCAACGAATGGATTAACAAAATCGTTGTACTTAATTAAACCGAAATATAAGCCATTTGTTAGTTCAAAAGCATCGAAGTTATGTTGTCTAATCGAAGTTCAAACCAAAACTAATTTTAAAATAAAATTAATCAAAAAATTATTAAGCTTAAGTATTCTAAGTTTAAAGAAAAATAAAAATTATGAATTTAAATAAATTGCTGAAAATAATAATTTCTGGATCGTCTGACGTTATTTTTTGAAGTGATCAATGTATAATGTGTATATATATTTCCAACATCTGGAGAGACTCTTATGGTGTTTACAATGCTTGAGTTCTTTGTTATAGGACCTCGCCGATAACAATTGCATAGGCTCTTTGTGTAGAGGGAGTTTTGCGGCATAAGCGACCATAAACGCCCCTGGGACCCAAATGTCCTTGGATCTGGGTATTAATGTAAAACTTTTGAGATTCAGTCGATATTAGCCTTAGGCAATTGAAAAACCCATAATATGCTTTTTGAGTCTTCAAAACTTTGTTTCGCTCCAGAAGAGGACGCAGTAAAGACTTTCATATGAGGACTTTAAAATATATCCTAACAGAGGTATAGAACAGGGAGGCCACAAAGCTCAGGAAGCCAAATTTTGAGTACGAATAGAAAATTTGTGATTCATTTCTAAGCGTTTTTTATACAGGGTGTCCCGTGCGGAACTGCTTTTTTCTAAGAATGGTAGGGGAGGCCAAGATGAACAAAAAATCTTTCGAGAGGTGGGGTTCGCAAACGCACTCCTGAGGAGTTAAATGGCTTTAAAATTTTCAAACAGAAAGTCGAAAATGTTCCCACAATATTAATTAACCGTTGAAACAAAACTGTAATGAGGTTTGAAAGCCAATTGTATGGGCTTTTAGGCAAAATTAAATTGATGGTAAAAATTTGAGCCATTGAGGGAAAAATAAAGGGTCAAAGTAAAAACTTCTGAAAAAACTTTAAATTTTTTTTACGTTGGGAGCCATTTTACCATGAAAAGGGTGCTATTAGGACATGCTTTTCCAATTTTTTTTCATCCCATCCTACATATAAAATTAAGGACGTGTTCTTTTGTTTTTAAGTATAAATACTCACAGATTTTATTAGAAAACAATTTTTAGTTTTTTTCTCTTCATTTTATAATCATTTTTTATGTTCATATATTCCATATTCATTTGATAATAATAATAGATATATATATATATTTATACATATATATATACTTCCATTTTCACATCTTTATATATAACATGAATTTTGTTTTTTGTCTCTTAGTTAAAGGATTTTTTCTTTACTTTAAATTTCTCCTTTTTTAATCTCATTTTAAATTTTTTTAATAATTTCATACTTTTTCTTTTTTTCTTTTAATAATTTCACAGTTTATTGTCGTTTCTCGACTGTTAAGGAAGTCGAGATATAAAATATTATAACATAAATTAAATTGGAAATATTTTTCTTTATATAATTAATTTATTTTGTTTATAGATATATCCTTTTGAAATTGGTTTTTGAATTTCAATTGTTTTTCATTTTGTTTGTTTCATTCTTGAAAAGATTTGATATTTATTTGAAATATTTTTCTTTTGCATTAAAGGATAAACTCTTTGATGGAAATCAATAATTGTTTTGAAAGGAATTGTAATCGTAATTGTAATTGTAATTGTAATTATAATTATAATTAGAGTAATCTTGATAACTATATTTTGCTTTGGTTTTCCTTTTGTTTTTGTTGTTGTAATAATGGGTATTATTGTGGCGAAGAGTACAAAATGCATGATAAGAAAATGTGTAGATATCCTTTAAGAGCGTTATTATTATTGAAGATTGTTTATTAAGTAGTTAACAATATTTGGTTTTTTTGGTTTTGGTTTTGGTTTTATTTTTTTTTTTTTAATTGTGTTGAAAGAGCGTTTCATATAATTATTAAGTTGAAAATTAAAATTTTGGTTCATAAGCTTTAAATACTATTAATAGAAACAGAAAGTTGATCACTTTTTCTTTGAAGCGAATACAGCTGTTTTGATGGAAGAAGGACACCATTTCGTGTTCTTATGGATAAAAAAGATTCCTGAACATTCCTGAAACTTGTCTCTGAACGGAACACAGTGAGGGTATGCTGGGTTCTCGGATATATAAATCGTAGGGAAGCAGGCAGCAGATTCATCGGACCTGAATCCTTTTGCGGCATCTCAATTCCCTAAGCTCAAAGCGGTATCAAAAAAGGGAAATTGCAGTCCCCGAATATTGGCGAAGCCAGCCAGGCCTGAAATAGGTTAAGCTAAATATGACTCCTATATAAAGTCGGGACCTCAGATTTGTTAAAGACAAGGAGAGAGAACTTAGGCAGACTACTGACCTTTCTCTCAGGCCAAGACCGCCAAAAAATACTAGCTCTACGAGATTCACCTACATCTGTACGATGCAGACTTTGTCTTGAAGACGATCCAACGGAATTCCATAGAATGGGTTAGCCTTTAAAGGTCTTGAGCACGGTTGCCAGTGTTTTTTTTTTAAGGAAATGTTCCCCTGAATGTCTCAAAACAAGGCGAAAAGTCCTTAAAATTCCATTTGGAAATCTTCTAAAAACAAAAACTTGGTCCCATAAGGGTCCCATAAAAGTTTCCCTGATCACTTTTCTCCTCTAAAAACTCTACTAAAGAACATAAATGTCTTTTGATTTAGGGAAGATTCCCCTAAACTGGCAACAGTGGCTGAGACAAGGAAAATGTAATAATCTCTTCTTAAACCACGATGATCTGAGGATCGAGAACTATCTCAGTGTACTCTCCTTCATAAGGAAGATCGAATGGATTCTACAATAAAATCGAAGTGATATCAATACATTTAAGAATGCTAATCAGGTCTAAAGAGACATTGAGGTGGGCCTCTTAAGTCATCTGGTCGCACTGAAAGGCCCCTGAAGTAAATCTACTTAAACCAGATGCTAGGGTCACTCTTTAAACAATAGGTACCTCAAAGAGCTTCAAAGAAAAATCCACCTGGTACCGCAATTCCTACCCATGGGTCTTAATTTGACAATGACACAAGTTTCAATGCTGTAAGTCAAGATATGATATGGTATCAGGGAATGCTAGCTAGTAGTGCCTCCCAATATCTTTCTCCATATTTGAAAATGGATAATTTCTGATACAAAGTCTTATTAATGGCGGGCTTCTTTCATCAAAGGCGTTGTATTCTATTACTTCAAATATTCGCATACTGCACAGTAGTCACAGATTGGTTAAATAATACCCAAAAATTGTGAAAAATTTGATGAGCTACTTATTTGCATATTCTACAATTATTTTATAAGTTTAATAAATTTTTCTCAATTTTTGAAATATTTAGGGAAGGGTCTTCTAAAAATCCCTATAAAGTATATCCCCATCTAAAATGAGTATTTTTAGATCATTGCATTAGATTATTCTTCAATGAAGGGAATAAAATGTCTAAAGTTATTCATAACTTCCAATACACATAGATGTAAATCCTTCATATTCTCGACAAATGCCAATGTCCGGAACCAATTTCAATCCCATTTTAAGTTGATTAAAATTGGTTCCATTTATTTACATTGTATTTGAATATCCTGAGCTTTTGGAAACCAGCCATGAGATCAATCCGTGGCTACTGTACATTAATTGTTATCACTGATCAATATTTTATTGTAAATAAGTAAATGTTTTGAACGCTCTCAATCGAGAGGATGAAGAAAACAGAAAAGATCAACTTTTAATAGCTTTGGTAGATAATGGAGCGATATCATTTTTATCCTATCACAATTTTTTTTTTATAAATCTTTTCATTCATTTTGTTTTATGAAAAATTAAGGACATTCACAAGGACATCGTTGAGTCGATACCATCCTTCGACACTTTAAGAATTATTATTATTTTTTTTTTACTATTCAAAATAAAAAACTTTATCGAGCAATAATCTAAATGTCTGGCATGTGATCTGTGAATAGCCCCAATGGTTATATATTGATTAGTATTTCTTAGTGTTGTTTCTGTTGTTGTTTTATAAACTGTCTACGTATCAATGTCAATTATATTTTTTTTTACCCTTTTAAGGGTTGAACTACTAACTTGGACTCCTTTTAATGCTTTCGCAAGCAAAAAACAATAATATCGGACGGAGATTTAAAAGAAGATTAGTTGTTCGAGCGATTATGAAGCTTCTAGATTATTGAGTAAAGTAAATTGTGGTAAATTTATTAAACAATAAAATTTAAATAAATTATGTACCTATTTACTAAGTCATGATATACAGTATAAATTGATTTGATCCTATCGCGAACAGAAAAAATTTCGAGCTAAGCGAGATTAATGACCATTTAGAGAACACCATCAGAGTCTGCGAATCGCCAGGGTGTAATAAGAAATATCTCGAAAAGTTACCTTTTGATCTTAATGAGAGTTTTTTAAAGATCATTGAGGCATTTTTTTAAAATACGCAAAATTGCGAATACACTGGAAAAAATTATTGAATCCTTATTTTGCTTGGTTCGAACAAATTTTATCGGTTTAGTTTAGGTTAGGTTAGTGTGAGTACCACTATGATGGGTGACACACACCTAGGCCTCACATGGGGCCGTTGGGAATACACGAAAAATGGGAAAACAACCCTGAATTAATGGACCGGTAAATTTCCTAAGAAGGACTGGCCGTTGACTGGTCTAAATCCTACCGGTTATATAAAGGCAGTTCGCTCCATCGAATTCGACTAGCCGGCGGTCGGTATATAAACGGGTTGGTTTAAGGGTAGTCTGTAATTGACACATTCATCAACTTAGAATATATATAAGAAATTAGTATTTTATTTTCCTTATTTGACCATCCTAAAACCAGACAAAATTACAACAATTGACCCAAAAAACTGACCCACGACCAGCCGTTTTGCGTATTAGTCCCTCTCCAATGACAGGCCCATGTTAAAAATGTCAGTTGAATACATTAGAAGTGGAATTATGAGGGAACTAGTACTGGTAGCATGAAGGACTTACCGAAGGCTACACTTGGGTGAGTCGAAAAAAGGCTTACTAAGAAGAGTTCTTCAATGCTATGTCAAGGACAATGCGTAAAAAGAATCTAAAATGTGATACCTTCTGTGATTCTTTACTTTAATGCTCCTTCAAGTGGTCTCAAAATGGCCATTAAGATGTGAAATATCTAAGCTGATGCACTGACGTCACTGTTGCAGAAAATCTTCTCTCTTTTCCTCATACAATCATTAACAGCCTAAATCATCATTTAAAAAATTTTTCCTTGAAATTGTCTTTGTTAATCCCCATAATAAGATGTTAAATGTTTCTGATAAATTTCTATTTAAGCGTTCTATTGAAAACCGAAAAAATCTATTAAAAATCCTGAAAAAATATCATTTCTTCTAGCTATGATATGTTCTTTAGGAATGTGCTCTATTAAAAATTTATGCAAAAAAGAAGAGAGTAGCACTATTTTACCCCTATGCACTTTCTCAAGATAAATATGATATCGCTCGTTTTGATGGCTTTAAAAAAACCTACATTCGGAATGGTGACTATGAATTCTTGTCGTGGTTAATTAAAGCTTATACGGTGAATAAATTTCGTGATTTTCCGTATAATTTGATTTTATTGATATTTAAATATCTGCGTTATTTAATGTTTCATTTCAAGCAGGTATCGTTTTTTACAGCTCTCTATTTTAAAGGTACTTAGTATTTTTTTGTTTTCTCCTTTTTTGGTTTCGTATTTTTAATCATCATTAATGAAACAATTTTTGAATTGGTATGGTCGAAAAGAGACTTTCAAACTATAGATGCGATAAGAATGCTATACAATTTGATTTTTTTTTTTTCTAAATTTCTAGAGTGTTTTCTGACGGAAAGAATAAAATAAAATAAAAAAGCTTTACTAAGTCCTAAGTTTTTGGCTGAAATCAAAAATGAAGCATTATTTCGAAAGAGGTTTTTCCCATGAACTTCTTCATTGAATTGAAATTCTCTTCTTACAATTTAGCCGGTGTTTTGAAGGACTATCTACAAAGTTTAACAGATATTCCGAATACTTAATTGGGTTTATATTTTTGTTCAGTAAATTGCAGCACTTCTAAGGTTACGTTAGGTTAGTGGGGCTTGCTTAATTTAGGGTGTCATACTTAGGCCTCCCATGGGTCCGTTGTGATACCACGAATAATAGAAAACCAAAAAGAAAAACAGAAACTGAAAAAAGGACACAAACGAACTTAGCTGGGAGTTGAACCCAAGAGCAAGTTGGCATCTCAACCAACTGCGGCATAGAGGCCCTCTACAGCACAAGAACTTATTCACCACTATTCTGAATAATATTCCACGTGAAATTTTCCGCCAGTTCCAATACAAATTTCTATTGAAACTGGCAAAAAACTTCACGTGAAATATTATTCAGCTTCGGAGTGAATAAAAATTATTAAAATTCCAATTTTATTAAAAAAAGATTTTGAATTATCGTTTCTGGAACCGAAACTACTCTTGGTGGAACAATTTTGTGGGATTTGGTTTGGATCTTACAACAATGGTGATTGATAGGTCAAGCCGTCTATTCATTTTTATATTTACATAGTATATTTCTTTTTGCAGATGAAGAGTAATTCTTCGAATTATAGTTTGGGAATTTTTCGTCGACAAAACTGTTAAATCAGTTGGCCAAAAACGGTAATAAGAGGGAAAAATTTATCCCCTTCGTTTGGAATTTCTACTTCTGCGTGTAAATCATCAAAAAGGGATCACATTCGTCCATCAAACTGACACCATATGAATGAAAGGTAAGTGAATTTATTTGATGGCATATAGAATATTTTAAAATTTCTATTGAATTTAACCCAATACCTCCCACTGCCATTTTTCTGAGAGGGCACATTTTTTTTTGTTTTTTTGACACAATTTTTGAAACTTTGAAGGCTTAAGGTTCATAGAAGAAAAATTCTTAATGGTAGAGGATATGGGGTTCAAAGTTAGCGTTTTAATCTCTCTGAAAAATTATTTTTTTGTGGGCTGTTGAGGTTTCGAAGGAGTTTCTTGTTTTTGAGCTTTTGAAAAGGTGAACGTTTTTTTTTTTACCTGAAGCAGCGAAGGCCCAAAGAGCGACGTAATAAATAAATGAATTTTAAATTTTTGGGTTGATCAAAAAGTTCCCGGAACTTTTTTTTACTTCAAATTATTTAATATTCCACTCAATTGAATTCCAAAAACTCAATCCATTCGAGAAAATTCTAAAAAATAAAAAAAGTGTGTTCCGTTGTTATGAAGTTGTGGGTTAACGAAGTAATCATGCGTAAGGTGTTGAGTCATAAGAGAAAAACTCACAGTTTAAAGTAAGAAATTTGACAAGAAATAATTGAGGTTTGTTGTGTCAAAGCAGGCCCACTAACCGTAGAACTGTGCACCCAAGAATAATGTTATCGAATTTTTAGTGCTGCCATAAGAATATAACATGAAAAACCATTATTTATTACTTTTTGAATGGCAAGAATGGTAATTTCGACTAAAGACACTTCTGTTGGAGTTTTGTCCTTTTTCTCAATATAAAAAACACCATATGGTCAGCCCACAAAAATTGAATTTCAAAGAAGCCAAACCAGGGATGTTAGTATTTCGCAGCAGCTTTTCTATCGTAGAAAAGAATTTCTTTTGAGCTGTTTTCTCTTGCAAAATCTTAACGAAAAATCCCTTTTTGTGTTATTAAGAAAGTCTAAAAAGTCCCCCAGAAATTGCATCTGTGTCTCAAAATGCAGCACTGAACCAAACTGAAGTAAGAATATCTCATGGTCATGGGTATTCATGGTTTTTTCTTTTTAAATTGAAATAAAATAAGAGCGCTTTATCAAGTTCTTCTTCCGGCTATTATTAAGAAGGCAAATAATAATAAATAATAATAAATATTTCATTTAGCATAACATTAGAGAATTACATTATGACAGTCAAAGAATATATCGAATACTATCGAAAGCAAATTGTAACAGTGGGCATTTTAACATTTCTTGTAAGAAAATTTAAAATAATCTTTATCTAAGCACAAGATTTATATAAGCTTATTTGATTATTTAGTATTATATATATTTATATATACATTTATATAATTATATATTTTAATATATGCATATATATAAATATATATATATATATATTTCTTCCTCTTCATTAACCTCTTTTTACAATTTTTAGTAACTACTTATTTACAGAGGTCCTTAGAAATTTGCAGTTTAAACTTTGTTGCTTATTTTCAAATTTTTTTTTATTTATATCAACTATTTAGTAATGGTCATTTAATAAATCTCTCATATTGATTAGAATAATTAATTTAATTATGATTTAATTATAATTTAATTATAAGAAAACCAATATTTTCTTGACGTTTTTGCTACCTTTTCTCCATTTCGGTTTCGTTAATATTGTTGCTAAACATTGGTTTGTCGCACTAGGGGGTTTTTTGTTTGTTTTGTTTTAAAATTGTCGATAACTATCGATAATTATAATTTAATATTTAATATGTATAGATTTTGCCATTTTGTCATTATTATTATTATTATTATAAGTTTTTAAATTTTTACAATATTCTTTATTTTATAGTATATTAAATGCATATCCTTTTTTTGTTATTATAATTTGAGTTGCCCGTAATGTTTTTCGTGTTGATATCTTAAAATCTTATGAATAGAGTAGAGCGTCCTGCTCGTATTTCTTTGTTTTATTTTTTTTTTTTTTTTTTTGTTTTTCCTTCCTTTTGCTTTTCCTTGATAGAGAGGTTTTCTGTTGAGATGATGTGCAGTCGCCTTTGACCTAACGACGAATTGCGAAGTTGCCAAAAAACTTGTCATCCCTCAAATCGTTTTGTGGCGGCTGCTTAAATAGCAGCAATTTGTAGAAATTACTGAAAATTTTCAGTTTGAAAAAAAAATCGATTAATATTTGTAGAAAATTTTTTTTTAAAATTAAATACATGGAGATTTAAGCAGGAATTAAAAAAGTTTTTTTTTTTTTTTGTGATATGTGAGTGAAAATAAATATGTTAAACGATTTTGTGTCATTAATGGGGCTTTGGACATTTTCTAAATGAAATGGCGCCTCGTTTTCTATAAAGCATTTTTCTTTAGCATTTTTCTAATATGTAGGTATACACATTAATGTATATTATAGCTCGCTAAAATCCGAATCGTTTATAGCCGCATAGGGAAGCCTTTTAAAAACTTCTAAAAAAAGATTTGTTTTTATACCTGTTTGGAAATTTTATTTAAACGTTCTCATGCTTGAGCCTATCTTCAAATTCTATCAAATATGAATTATTGATTCACCGCCCCATACAATTGGACGACCCTAGTGTGTTCAAGAAATGATAGTTAATCGAAATATGGTCAACGAATTCAATGAGAAGGTCTCTGGAATTATGTTTCTTTTGATTTAGTAGCATAATCGGGATGAGGTATTCATGTGTCTACTTTAAAACCTGTTAAATCTGAATTAATATTGTTGGTTGTAATATTGTCATTAAAGTTTGTCGCACTAGGGGTTTTTTTTTGTTTTTTTGAAAATTGTCGATAACTATCGATAATTATAATTTAATATAAGGATTGTTAGATTTTGATTATTCTGGAATTATTTATTTGAAGTTTTAAATTTTACAATATTCTTTAATTTTATAGTATATTAAATGCATTCCTTTTTTTGTTATATAATTTGAGTTGCCCGTAATGTTTTTCGTGTTATATCTTAAAATCTTATGAATAGAGAGAGCGTCCTGCTCGTATTTCATTTGTTTATTTTATATTTTTTTTTTTTGTTTCTTCCTTTTGCTTTTCCTTGATAGGAGGTTTTCTGTTGAGATGATGTGCAGTCGCTTTACTACCATCTTTGCGAAGTTGCCAAAAAACTTGTCATCCCCAAATCGTTTTGTGGCGGCTGCTTAAATAGCACAATTTGTAGAATTTGAAAATTTTCAGTTTGAAAATAAATCGATTAATATTGTGAAAGTTTTTTAAAATTAAATACATGGAGATTTAAGCAGGAATTAAAAGTTTTTTTTGTGATATGTGAGTGAAATAAATCATGTTAAACGATTTGTGTCATAATGGGGCTTTGAATTTTCAAATGAAATGGGCTCGTTTTCTATAAAGCATTTTTCTTTAGATTTTTCTCAATATGTAGTATAATTGAATGTATATTATAAGCTTAAAACCGAATCGTTTCATGCCTTGATTTGGAAACTTGTTCGAAAAAGGATTTATACCGTAATTCTTAGTTTCAAATCCATCATGCTTACGTCTTTTCAATTTTGAATTGATTACGCCCATACAATTAGAGACCCTACTGTCGTTAAGAGCGAAAATTAATCGAAATATGTCAAAATTCAATGTTAGGTCTCTGGAATTTTTTGGAATAATTTGATTAAATCGGATGAGATGATTCTGTGATCTACTTTAAAACCTGTTAAATCTGAATTAATATTGTTTAATAATACATAATGACTCAATTGGATTCCCATGAACAAATATATTTTAATAAGGATTGGAAAATATTGTTCAAAATTTTCATAAGTAATTCATTTTGAATTAAAAAAATATTTTTAATTTTCAGAAACGACTCAAAAAAGACTCGCTTTTATAATTAATTTTGAAAAATGCTAGCTTAATTAGCCATTCAAAATAATCTCAATCGGGCTAATTTTCGGAATATTTTTGAAATTATTTAGGTTTTTCATTCATCCAAAACAGTGATGATTATTGAAATTATTTTTCAATTTTAATGATTAATTATGAGCCACCAAAATTGAATTTAAAAGGAAGAAAAAAATTTTGATTTTTTAATCATTAATTAATATTTAACAGGCATGGTCTATTCATAAAGGTTATGTTATGTTGAAAAAATAAGGCAATTCACAAGGTCCTTTAAAATCCTTTTTTAAATTTATCCCCAGCTAAAATGAGTATTTTTAGAGATAAAGGCTTAAATTTTAGCAAGAGAATAAATCAAATAGGGATTTTAGAAAACCTTGTGAATTGCCAAAATATTTCCCAAGGAAAAGAGTTTTAAATTTTTACGTCAGCCATACATTTGTTGCACATTCCAAAGTAACAGTACATTAAATATTTAGATAATATCATTGACCTTGGAAGAAAATTTAAATTGTCAGTCCTCTAGGAGGACTGCCCTTTGTACGATCGTTACACCGTTTATTGACAAAATTGGATTACGTATGGCAGCAAGTGGAAGGCCGGTATAATAAATAGGCTTCGAAATTCTCATCGACACTCTAATCAATTGATTTTCTTGGAATATATCCAATGGTGAAGGCATTTCGGCCCTGTGCTGCGAAAACTGATGCAAATCATTTGGACAATAACTATCGCTGTGACATCAATAATGTCAGTTCAAATTTTAGTCTTTCGACTATCGATATTTCCAAGCAAAACCGCGAATTACGAGTTGCCAAAAATTCCTAATTTGAGATTATTATATCCTAAAATTTTTCACATTTATGAAGTTGTACGTTGCTCTGCAATTCGACGAGAGAGTTTCGAAGCCTCTTGGTTTTCTACACTGATGGTAAAATTAATTTTCTTATTCCTAGCTAGAAAAACTAGAAAACCTGAAAACTAAAAAACCTAACTAAACATGATTTATAGACGATTCTTTGGTCGCTGCCCATGATAAACTAGCAATGTCATTTAATTAAGTAGAATGATAAAGGCCATGTCATTTAAAAAATGTTGATGCGTATATGATGATTTAAAGAAGATTTGTTTTGGAGTAAAAAAAAGGGAATTCAAAGAACTACATTTGTGTTTTGTATATCTATAGGAGTTATATAAATTGATAGAAAAATATGAAGTGCAATTGATTTTAAAGAAAAAACAAATCGAGATGAAAATTCTGAAAATGGAAAATATAAAATAAATTTTTGATGATATATTTTGCGTTTTTCGAAAAATACATTTTAAGAGCAATAAGTTTTCGTTTTGTTTAGGAATCGATTGCAGTCGATAGTGGAAAGGAAGCAAGACAATCAGTATCAAGGAATAGATTTCGCTTTTGCATCCATTTTGTTTTTAGGGGTTGATATTTGAGAGTGCAGGTAGAAATTATGCTCGGGTTTGTTAAAAGGGACTGCCATGGGTTGTAGGGTAGTTCTTTTTTTCAAGATTTATTGTTTTGTTTTTCAAATGTTTTAAATTTTGACATTTTTTTTTGCTCATTTTATGGCTACCTAATGAATTTGTTGTCCGTCCTAAAATTTTAAGTGTTGATATTTTGCTGTCTACGTACTCGAAATGTGTGCGAAATCTTCGCCTTTCAATAACCGGTCTGCTTTTTATGATATCTCAAATATTTCCTGACGTATGGGTATTTTAGTAAGACAAAGTCTGATTTAATGCAATTCAATTCATACAAGGTAGGTCCTCCGGGCGTATACGTAACGTTCAAACACCCCACTTTTTTAACAAAATAAAAATTCAGGTTTTCGCTTTTAACTTTCACATTTGTCATCGGATCATTGAGATCTGTAGCTTTAAATGTTCGTTACGATTCTAGCAAAAATTGGATATGAATTTATTAATATAGTTTGCTCTGGTTACTAAGATATGGCTCGATTAGTGAGTCGAAGTAGTTAAAAATATGAGCGAAAAATGGCTCTTCTGACCTCATAGGAGCCACAATTATAGTCGTAGGGTGGCGTTTAGGCACTTAAAATTTGCGTACGGTCTCCACCTTTCCGAATTAGGCCTATCTACTTGGCTATTTTATACGGGAATTGAGTTATGGCCCGAAATATGGGGCAAAGTAGAGAAAATTGAATTTTTCACATTTTGGGCCATATCTCGGAAACGCTACTTAAATCCATCAAACCATTGACCTTCTTGGAGTGAGGGGGCCCTACAGTAACAAAAAATAACCAACAGAAAAAAAAGCGTTCAGTTATTGAAGGTCATTTCTTATTTTTATTTCCTTTTAGAGTTACATTTGTGTTTCCAAGTACAAAAAAACGGGCGCAAAACGATCTGTAGAGAACGTGTAACCTAAAAATTCTCGATTTTTCTCTGAATTTCAGCACGTTGCTCGCCCAAACAATGAGAATTGATGTCAAAATTTGACTAGTGTAAAGGCCTCATTAGTATCTCGATAACTTAAGCTCAAAACCGAGGAATAATCGATTAAAAAGGGAAACAGAGCATTCACTTTCGAGTAGTCGTTTTGAAATAGTTTCGATTCTTTATCCCTTCATCTACTATTGAAGTAACAAGAAAAGACGTCAAAAAAAAAGCAGAATCTGATATGAGGAAGTACGAAAAAAGTATACACTGAGCGAACGTAACCATGATTTTTTTAAAAGGGTGCATTGCTTTTCACAGTCCTTTTCATTTTCGAGCAGAACAAAAATTTCAAATGAAAAATGGTTGAGTCAATCACATTTTGGGTTGATTTGAAAGGAAATATGTTTAATTACATTTTTTTTCACTGTGTATAATTCTCATTTGTTTTATAAAATAAGACATATAAGTAGGGCAACAGGAAATATTTTCGATAATATTTACTTTGAAATATTTTATATTTACTTTGAAATATTTTTTTTTTTTTTATAAAATATTTTTTTAAATGCCGAAATATTTTCTTTACTTTTAAAATATGTACGAATAAAAGAGATCTAGTTTTCTTTTGCACGCTAACTAAAATAATGATCAACCGATTTGAATGAAAATTGGAAAGAGTATATGGGGCCAAAACCCAAGTGAAAATGTTGCCAGTTTGGACCAGTCCCTCAGGTTCCCTAACATAACACGAAATTGGCTCAATTGAACCTGTCCTCCGGGTACCCCAAATGTAGCATTCCATTTTGAAAGTAGTGTTTATTGTGCAGGGTAGTCAAATAAGTATAGAAAAAGCTGTTGGCTAGGTAGTGCTAATGCTAATAAGGTATAACAAATGTACCACAGATTTGAAGTAAATTGATCGAAGATTTAAAAAAAAATTAAAAAAGCATGTCTTAATTGGACCTTTTCCATGCCAAAATGGCTCCCAAAGTAAAATAATTGAAAATTTTTTCAGAATTTTTGAATTTGAGCGTTTATTTTTCACACAATAACTGCAGTTTTGACCATCAATTCAATTTTTCCCAAAAGCCTGTACAATTGGCTTTCAAACCGCATTACAATTTTTTTTCTACAGTAAGCCACTAGCGTGGGAGAATTGTTTTTCTGGACTTAGTGCCAGAAAACTTTAAGGCCCTATAACTCCTCAGGGGTGCATTTGGGACCCCCCCTCCCATACGATTTTTTGTTCGTCGTGACCTCCCCTATCATCCCTGTAAAAAAAAGCACTCACCTACGGGACACCCTGTATTTTAAAAGAAGTTTTGAATTTGTTCTGCACGGCAAAAAAAATCTATGCCAACTAGATTAATTTCGATATATTTATGGAAAATAAAAAAAAAATATTTGTGTTTGGAAAAATGTAAAAAAATATTTTTTAATTATATACATATTTCCTGTTGCCTTACATATAAGATATATATGCATCATGGAACTTTTTAAACATTGCGAAAGCAGTCGGATGAAGTCAAACTGATGGATATTTTTGGGTTTATGTTCAACAGAGGGCTCTGTGGCCATTTGCTTTGAAATTGAAAAAATTTTTTTCCAATGTTAGTTCTTTTATAAGTATTTAAGTAAATTTTTTTTTTTTTAAATTATCTTGTATTTCATTTATGTCCGTGGTTAGTTCAACAATTAAAATTTATTTTTGAAAATTACCATCTCAATTCAACCTGAAATATAATTGATTTCAAGGGGGAAATCCTTATTTTTTCCAACAAGAAAAATTGTTAAAATTAAAAATATTTCTTGTTGAAGGCGTTTTGTATGTCTTTTTTTTTGAATTAACCAATTTTCTGGTTGATTGTTTTCTCTGTGTATTTTGTCTTCATGCTCATCCGTTCACGTCATTGAAATAAAAAATTCTTTGAATGTAATCGAAATAATCATTTATCGAATGAGTTATGGACTTAAAAACAGTGCCGCAAAACTAATGGGGGAAAACAAAAGTAGTTACGATAGAAGTATGAATAATAAAAGGAGTGTGGAATGGGGTGAAACATACCTATTGAGAAGGCTGATAGGCATTTTCATGAACCATTTAAACGCAGCATGATTGATGGTTCTTTTGTTTTTGTTAAATTTTGAAGCAAATTCTACATAGATCTCTATTTTGGCTCTGATCAAATGATGTTAGAAGGATTTTCGATTTTCGACTTTCGATTTTCGAAGCGTTTGAAAACTACGTGTTAAAATAAAAAAAAGAAAACTAAAAGCCTCTACTTTCATCTAATTGTGCTGTAATCATTTACATGTGTTAGTATGTTAGTATGTTTGTAACAATATGCATATAAGTTAGTATAAATAGAACATTTGAAATCTATACATGAACATAGAGTATATCGATTAAACTGAAACGTTAATTGAATAATATATACTGTAGTCTTAGTGTTAGTTAATAGAGTGTGTTATTAGTGTTCGATTAGTATTGAAATTCCAAAGATCTTCTAGAAGTGTGCATTTTGTGTGTTTGTGTGTATTACATAAAGTTATCAAAATATTAATCGACAAACATAAATTATTATAAATGTGTAGGTGATCATTTTTTTTTTTCATTTGGTTGTTTTTTTTTTCTTTCTCCTTTTAAAATTAGAGTTTGAGTGAGTCAAGTGATGCTATAGATGAGCGTCTAGATGAAGAAGAGCCTAAACTAGTAGGACAACTGACCAGTGATGTTGTTCCAAATAGTTTGTACCATCCGATTACAATGTTCGAAAGATTTAAATCGTCAAGCATTATTTGTGCGACGCCCATGAAGACTTTTTTCTCAATACGTCCATAGTCGCCCCAGACGGTAACCTGAAAAGGATAGTAATAAATTAGACTAGCTGAATGAAATATTTCGGATTATAAACGGGTTATTTGAAGTTTTTCTTCTGATTTTGGGTAAAAATGTTCAGCTTTGCAGTGCCAAAGCGGCATCAAAGACTACTCGGATAGAGATATGGTATTCAGACCTTCATAAATACTTACTTGCAGAATGCAACCATTATAGGGTTGCTTAAAAACCAACTGCTGCTGATAAAGTGGGTCCAATGTTCGTCTGGCCGTTGATGTTTTCATTTTATCGATTAATCGTTTACCCGAAACCAAATAAACTTTAACATAGGGAGCAGGAAGCATTTTAGATGATGGCTTTTGCTGTAATTTTCATTAATTTGAAGACATCTTTTTGTAAAGAAAAATCGCATTTTGAACTTACCTGTAAGCCTCTAGCGCGTATAACTTCTACTTCTAAGAAACCCTTTTGATGGCACATTGATAATTGTATATCACCCAGAGATGGTGCACCCAGCACTTGACGTCCAACTAACTGACCGGGACCAAGTCCATCAATAAATTCGGACAATTGTCCATCATTCATACGCAATGATGGCGAGAATCTGCATTTGAATTTTGTTTTTTTTTTTTTTTTTGTTTTTTATGTGCAAATTGCAGGCGAAGAAAAATGAATAAAATTTCGATTAATAAATTTGAAACATTCCAAAGGTTAAATTAAAAATGAAAAACATTAAATTCACTAAAAAAGAAAAAATTAAAATAACCAAAAAGTTGTTTTTTAATGAAGTCATTCATAAAATTTTTACATTTTTGAATTATACACAGGGAGATATAGAGACAGTTAAGATTGTTTTTGTTTTTTTTTCCAAGCTTTAAGAAGTTTATGGGATTGAGTAGAGTTTACCTTAAACCAGTGAGAATGTCGGATTTGATTTTCCAAGTGTCATTATTTTGTGGTGTAATATATATTTGTATATAACTTGATGTATAGATTTGAATGGGTGTGGAATGGTGTATTTACTAAGTGTATTTTCCAGCTATTTTATCTTTATCATGCATTATCATGCTTTAAATTATAAGTTCATTGCCAATATTAGTTCTAAAAAGTTAATTAAAATTTTTTGACCGTAGATACTGAGTCCAGTGGGATTTGTCGACATCCATTTACAGGGCAATAGAAAAAACACTCGGCTCTCTTTCTAAACGGTAGAGTGGGACATCGAAAATTCGTGTAACAAATATACGTGGCTTATGGTAAAATTGAAGATATGTTCCCGAAATGTAAAAAAAAATCGTGTTAAATGAAAAACTCTGAGTATTTTCCAACAAACTCGCGGAAAAATAAGAATTTTTTGACCTGTGGGTCTCTTAAAAGCGCTAGATGTAGCGCGAAAAGCGCTAACTTGGCATCACTGGAAATAGTAATAGTAAAAATCTGGTGTTCCCCGTTATGTAAGCAAGCAATGAAATAGAATTGCCATAGCGATAAGTTTCTGTAAGACACTCAAAAATATTTTGTTAAAAGAATGTTTCAAAAATGTTGTGCTAAAACCAAAATTTCGTGTAAAAAGGTTTATATTTTCTTTTTGGTGAACCACGTTATTTCAAAATCGTGCAAAGAAACACCGTATAAAAAGTGAGCCGAGTGTATTTTAATTGGACTCCTAAAAATATGCATTCGTATGTATAAAAACTAATGTAATTTTATTAGCCTAGACAGACGTATAGCTTAATAACTACTATACGCCATTTTGTAAAATAAAGAATACAGTAGGATTTATTGTATTTTAATTCACCCTTCAGAAGTGCGATCATTTAATAATCCTACTTGTTAAGCAAGCAGTACTGACGGGACATTTGTGATGGCTGTCAAAAAACATTAAAGCATCTAATGAAATTCAATGGAAGATTATTTTTAAACTGAATAATTAACGCATTTTGTAAGTTATCCATGTCGAATATTCACTTGGGTTTCGTAAAATTTGTATATTTTAAAAAATTTTGTGGCATATTGAACGGCTGGTTGCTTAGTTCTGTCAGGAGTATTTAAAAAAAAAATTGGATTAATTATGGCTTTAGAAGATTAGCAGTATAATTTTTGGTCCTGAATTTAAATTTATTTACCGTTAAATTCCAAATTAAATTGACTAGGAAATCAATCGAATTATATCTCACAAACTTGGAAAACCCCAAGTTATTGTTACTATAAGTTGAAAGGAGTTTTCTTATTGATGACTTTTGGATTTTCCATTAAAACTTCAAATGTTCGAAAGAGATTTTTGTTGTCATTTTCATATAAATAATGTGGCAGAATTTGAAATATCGACAATGTGCCGATATTAAAATCGGATTGATCAAAAGATATAGTTGCAATTATCATATGATTTTTGCTCCGTTTCCTATGAGAATGAAAAACGCGTCTCAAGAATTCGAAATTTGTTTCAAAGTAAAAAAATTTCCACAAAATTCTCGTAGGATTTATACCCTGTAACATTTTAGATGGATCCTTCGTAACCATTTTCGTGTATGAAATCCACCCAAAGGGATTTTTTAGTGTCATCGTGGGAAACTATGCTCCATAGTGCTACTGGCAGCACTGAACTTTTCATTCGAGCTATAAGTCTTAGCAACTTTGGAAGTTGAAAAAAAAAACTACTGATAACTTGATGGACAATAAGAAGGAAAGAAAAAACATATAATATAATGGTTACGAGTATACTTAAGACCTGCAAGCAGTAAAGTAAAGCTGTTACAAACTCCTCAATAGTGTTGCCAACGAAGAAAGCCATGCTTTCTATCCCAAATAACTTTCATTAGCATTGCCTTGAAAGAAACAGAACCATGCCAAATCAAAATATAGTAAAATAATATTCATCAAGAAACTAAATTAATGGCTTCAAGCGTTTCCAATACAGAAAAAACGGAAAATTAATTAAATGTTTGAAAACGAAAAACAAGCAAGTGTAAAGGTTCCAAAGACCCACATCGAGAATTTTGGAGGAAAGTTCTGGAAAGATACAGTCACTTGAATA
Source organism: Chlorops oryzae (assembly GCA_020466095.1). Taxonomy (NCBI): domain Eukaryota; kingdom Metazoa; phylum Arthropoda; class Insecta; order Diptera; family Chloropidae; genus Chlorops; species Chlorops oryzae. The sequence continues at coordinate 12,053,685 of CM035809.1, read as the reverse complement.
TTTAGCACGGCAATAACTTATGCAGAAATATTATTTTCACAAACAAATAAAGAAGGCAGGAAGAGAGGCACACACACACAGAAAGAGAGAGACAGAGACACACTTAAACAACAAAAATACACGATGAAATTTACGTAGACGAAGGTAAGGAACCAATTCATTTCAATTCTAATTGCAATTTTTCTTAGAATTCCCATCAATACAGAGAGAAATAGAAAGAGAGACAGAGAGATTAAGAGAGACAAAGACAGAAACAGAGACAGACAGAGACAGAGAGAAAAAAGGAAAAGAAAAAGATACGAATTTCGTTAACTTACGATGAGCCCTCGGAGCTGGAAATAGAATGAATGCTTCCAGCGCGATATTGCGTCACAGATGTTGACGGCGGAACTTCAACGGATCTTTGTATACTACCAGCCGAGCCGCGTGACTGCCGTTGATGATGTGGGTGTGGGTGATGATGGGTGTACTGAGCCTGATATTGGTCTGTTAAATTATGAAACAAACGAACGTGGAGGAAAATATATATAAAATGAAAATGAAAACAACAGCAATAATGATCATCATAAAAAAAACAACATTTCCATCGATATCAATTTTTTCCAAATTTTTTATATCCCCATTTCTGGCACACTACATTTCTTCTGTCCTTGCTGAGATGGGTCGTGACGAAGATAAAAAAGAAATTAATTCTACTCATGAGACGTCTAAATTTTGACATATGATCTAGGCTTTGAAACATGGCCATGGTACGAATTTTAACAAAAAAGTTGACCAATTAACAAAGAACTTTAGTTTAAGCGAAACACATAAGAAAAAGTATATAAAATAGTTTTAAGCCAAATAAGCGTATATAAAGCGTTTTGTATAAAAATAAGACAGTTTTTCAAAGTTTAAATTAAGACAAACATTAACAACGAAAACGATAAGATGTTGAAACTCTTTCTAATTTCCTTTTATTAAATTTAATAGTAAATTGTTATAATTTTATTGCACTAACGAGATAATGGTGTGCTGGGTTTTATTTCTATGTCTTTTGTATGTGTGTGTTGGTACATATGCATTTAATCTTGTACATACTTTTTTATAGTTTGTTGTTGTATTTTTTTGTAATCAAGTTAGTTTTCTATGTCTCCCTGGATACAAGAAATCGCCGAACTATATGATTAATATTTTGTATGTAATATAAAATAAAAAATTTTTTATTGCCATTATCTTACAGATGATAAACAATTAAAATGCAATTATATATAAGTTAAATTAAATATAATTTAAAGTATGCTGTCCTACTATTAAGATAAACATTTCATTGTTTTGTTGTGACTATTATGTTATTAATTGATTTGGTTTCATTTATATTAAAAACGTTTCAATTATGTAAAGTTAATATAACAACAAGAGAGCCTATCCAACAAAAGCATTCGTTACATTTAAAGCCAACGGAGCACTTAAATTTCTACAAGGAGTGGGGTCAAGGTACTAAAAGGTAAATTGGGATGTGAAGGTTAACTTAGCTTAGACGGTGGTTAATAAATTCAAAAAGTGAGAAAGGGGAATTCGCGTTTCGTCAAAGTTGATTTCATCAAGTATTAGCACTGTATCAAAACTTTGTTTCGAATTCAATTGAAAAGATCTAAATCTTAAGATAGCAAATTCAATATTACTTTAGTTTTTGATACCATTGGGTTGCAGCTAAGACGGATAGCAAATGAAATGGGTCATAGGAAATCGAAAAAATTAAGAAAAGGAAAACAAAAACCCGAGTAATTTTTAGTTTATAGCCCAACCTACTCGTGGTTTCAACTCCCATATGAAATATTGTAACTTTCATTGTTGAACCTTCGAGTAAACCAAGTGTGAATCGTATAAATTAATTGCCCGCTTGTGACATATTTTCCCTGATAAGTATTTTTAATCTCTGCTAACTATCAAGGGAAAATCATAGTATATTTATATTCCAATGTTTACTTCTAAGAAAGTTTGTCTCTGATGAAAGCTTTCCTACACATTTTAGAAGACGGTAGCCAACGCTTCAAATTGGGTTTATTCTGAGACGGGGAGATCGTAAAGATTAAGCAAGCTCTAATGCACGATTTTTTGAGACACAACATACATAAACTTCTTAAGTCACTATTATGGTCTAGAGAGGTTTTTTTTGAGACGTGTTAATTTTTGAAACCTAGTTTATAATATTTTTTGAACAGTAAAACCATTGATTGTTGATGGGTCCTGGTTGATCAGAAAAGGTGGCCTTAATCGCCATGTCAGAGACTGGCGATTCGACTTTTTGCCTACTTATGTTTGAAGAAAGATGCCCATTCGCTTAAGCAATTTTTGAGAAGTTGCTACACGATTGGCGCAACAACTGTAAGTCCGTTAAAAGTTATATTGTGGCCAAACAATATGTTTTCTTTCAAGAGTTATCTAAACTCCGAAATCTTAGGTATAAATACTTCATCTACATACGTTCTTGTATTTTATTTCAAGCAGTTTCTAAGCGTTCTTTGAATCACTTATTTGTTATGCGTTTCTTCACACGCGCCGATAGCAGTAATTACGATGAAAATACGAGTAAACGTTCAAACGATTGAATTATAGAAAAACTTATTGCTTACCTAAATCCGAAACTGAGCTGCAAGTTATATTAGGAAATTTATTTCTAAAAGTCTCAACTTTTCAGAATTTACACATGCAAGCAGAAAATGAATTTAAGAGAACCCTTTTTAAGTAAAAAAAAATCGATAGAACAATAGAAAATTAGTAGCAATATTTAAGCAAAATGTATTATTTTTTCTCGATTCAGATTAAGAACATTATATTTCGTTTGATTATAGATACATGTGAATATATATATGAAAAAGGCATTGATCAAAAAGCTTAGAGGAAACTGAAAAATGTCTTCATTTTTGAAATGACTTGTGACTACGTTCGAAATGCTAGGCGCAAAATTACTACAAGTGCAAGCATGAATTATTTTATGTTTTATTATTGTATTCTTTTTTATACAGAATGAAAAAGCTTTTTCTGTGACATCTCATTTCTTATTGTTGCAATAAAAACTGAGATTTGAGAAAACGCTTTCTATTTTGAATGGATTTCTTCAAAATCATCTGAATAAATTTTTTTTATAGCATGTTTGATTAAAACTTCATACCTCAGCAGTTTTTTTAAAAGCCTAAAAATACGTATTGACTTTGGAGTTTAAAATTGTCTTTGATGTTTGTATTTTTGTGTGTTTTCATACTTGGATTTTGTAAGAATTTACGACAAGTTGAGAAGGCTTTTTCGTAATCATAAATTCATTTTTAGATTTCTTTATAATCGTCAAGGAATTTCAATTATGTTTAAAAGTTGACAACGCATTTATAGTTTTGTCCTTTCTTCCCTCTCAAAATTATTTGGGCTGAATATTGTATATATTGGTATAAAATATTTTCGAATGATAATGATAACTTTAAACCACCCGAAAGCCGTAAAGCGACACTGCTCAGGTAATAAAATAAGAAAGTCGGTCCCATTTGGGATTAACCAATTTCAGACCTGCCATCATAGAGAATAATGTCCTGCTACGATTTCAAGAAAGCTTAGCAGTCAAAAAAAGCATTTTTGGAAGCCATTCCTTATATAAGCGACAATTGTAACAACGGATATAACTAAAAATATCTTCAAATAACTTTTTATGACATATTGTTGCCGTAAGAAGCCAGCCTCAAGTTATTTGTACGTGAAATGTTGCAGATTGTTGCATCCGTTTCTTAGTAGTGATTGAGTTTTAGAGAACCAATTTGAAGATGTGTCAAAGTAGGGGCTTCACCATACATCCGGTCGGATTGTCCAGATTTAGGAAATTTTTATGCAGGATACCTTGAGATTAAAGGATTGTTAATTTCTTAAGCCATTTCAATTAATTTTTCAAATGAATTGGTCAATCCCCAGAAATGTGTTTGGTAACACCGCCTTAAAACTGAGAGGACATTTTTTGAACATCTTTCGAATTTTTAAAACAACTCCTTAGCTTGTCTTAAGTTTAAAATTTTTATTTTGGGATTTTTTGTGGGGGAAGATGGAACATAGTTTATTTATGCGCAAGTAGAAAATGATGTCAGCTCACAGGACATCGTTAAAATATATCAAGCAATTAAAGCATCATTGAATGAAGTCATAGGCATTTCAGAAACTGCAATGGCGTTTGCTAGAAATTTGCATCTTGAATAGAGAGCTAATTTGCTTGTGAAAATTTTTCAAAATCAATTTTGTAGCTTAGAAGAAGTCAAAGTTTGTTTTGCTAATGCACTTAATTGTATTGAGCCGTTTATTTTTTATTTCAAAAAGACCAAGCTTAGTTTAATTGTTTATCATCTTTTTCGCAAAGGCAAGTCTTATACGATAGCATAATTAAAAAACAAAAACAAAAACAAATAAAATTAAATTAAGAGAAAAATAAACAGAAATAAAATAAGGGTTAAATAGAAATAAAAATATATAGAAAAAATAAGAAAAAAGTATTAAGGTTTGAAAATTGTTTTTAGCGAACCTGTCCCCACTACTACCACCAGGCTCGGGATATGCTTCGACAGCATCCGCTTCCGATGACGACCCTCTCGATAGAGTGCCACGTACCTCACCTGGCAGAACTTCTTCACTGCGATGCACCGTAAAAGAGTTCTTACCCTTTTTTCCAAAGCCCATACGTCTTTTACGACCTTTGTATCAAATATTTAATGTAGTGGTTTTTTGAATGGGTTTTTAAATTCGAAATGACAAAAAAACCAACAACCAAAACGAGAAACGAACAAAATTCAGAAATGCATAAAATTGTCGTTTCGTTTTTTTTTTCTTTCTATTGTATAAAATATGGAAGAAATGAAAATTGGGCTTGGGCAAAAGAAAATCGTGAATATTAAATAAAAGGCGCATTATCTGATCAATGACTGAATGCTGGCCAATGGAAACAATCGAATACAAATGAGAGATTTGATGAAAATAAAAATTTCTATTCCCACTTTGTCAAAACACCCAGACTAAGCGGTTAGTTGAGATTGACAAATGGCTCCAAAAAAAAAAAAAGGAAACAGTAAACGTCATCGTTTTATGAACATGAAATATGTTACTCTTTACGTCGCAACAAATTCAACAAGAACGTTAGTAGATAAATTTAGAGTACTTACCTGTTGCCGATAATTGTGAGGTCGAATTCGACTTTTTACCCATACCACTGCCCCCTTTTGGCGAACGTTCTTGGTCCACGGTTCCTTTTTTACGATCGGTTGTTGTATCTGATAGACTGCCATCTGTAGGAAAAAAACATTTACAAAGAATTTAGTTTCTAATTCTGGTGTTTGAGAAGATAAGTTTTGATACCTATAATCTAACTTTCGATGAAATCTTCCCCTTTTTTGAGCTCTATATGTTGTCTAAGGACACTACACTGTTTTGGATTTTCATTTAACTAGAACAGTAGTCTTGCTGGCTTTTAGTAAAGCTATGTATGACAAATAACTCAATGATCAGCGTTGTTCCGCTCTAGCTTTAAAACATTTAAAGGGTGTCTTTCTTGTAAGTAAGCCTAGAATAATATCATGGAAAACGTGATTTTTTTACGGGAACGAGGTGGGGAAAAAACATAGTTTTTCCCCAAAATATAGGTTTTCTATACGTATAAACTTTAGCTGATCAAACTGCGACCTATTCAGGCTTTATTTCATAACACAGGGTGAAATCATAAAACCTTAACTTTACTCAAATCGCTATTTGCTACTTTATTCTATTCAGGAAAGCTGTTCACGTTGACAACCATACCACAATCATTGTCCCCGCTGCAGTTACAGCTCCGTTTCATTCTGGTATCTTTATGTTCACGGTGTAGAGCAATGTCTAGTTCTACATAATTGATGCGTCCTTAATGTGTCAATTCCATAGGACCAACTTTTTAATAGTTGTTATTTTTGATTTCGGTAGATATATGGTGGTAAAAGGGTTAAAGTGGTCTTGGCTTCCCACAGTTCAGTTTTAGCCTACCTGTTCTAAATCACAATAACAAAAGTAAGAAAAAGCTGGGGAAATCAGAAACTGAATTAGAGGGATGCAAAAAAGTGAATGTACCAGACCCGGGGGAGGCCCACAAAATCCGGAAGGATTTAAGTCAAAGGAGGAACGTAAGCTTTTTTACATCTTCAAAATCAGCTCGAGCTGTTAAGCATCTCTATGGCTTTGTGTAATAGTGTTACAGTTTCCTTACATTCCAAGGGTCCCACAGGAAAAAGTTTCTCTAGAATTCCGATCTCCTCCTCATTGGTTTGCTCGTAATGCTCAACACCGAAAATTCTTTTGTAAACTATAGAGGTCAAATATTGATTCATCTGCTAGGGTTTGACTTTTTTGGATAACGTTCGCTGGAGGAATAATTGTGCCTTGGCCTTTACACTTACTCTTACTGTGAAATTACTTTTAAATATTTTATTAAAAATTACTTACCAACTTTCTCATCCACACTTTGACTAAAGTTAACATCGTCCTTTTTATCTTCACCACTCTGCTTCGTGTCTTTATCGTATTCACTAAAGTCATCGTCCAACATAGCATCGATTGCATCCCAATCAATAACATCGAGTGGCACATCAGCGTCATCATCGCCAGTCGTTGCCGGATCAGTTGTTTTCGTTGTAGTTCCATTTGTCGTTGTTGTTGTTGTCGTTGTCGTTGTGGCCGATGCCGTTGCATTTGACGATGATGTGGTCGTGGTTGTGGTTGAATTGGTGGTGGTTTTGGTGATGTTTGATGAAGTTGTTTGTATGTTCGTTGTATTCGTTGTTTCGTCAATGTTAACGTTTGCGTCGTTGTTAAGAGTATTGGTATGTTTCAATGATGTGACGCGTTTGGGTGAAGTGGAGTTAGCGACACCATGATGGGAGTTTGTAAAAGAGGAAGAAGAAGCATTATTAGCATTATTACTACCGGCGACGGTATTACCAGTAGCAGCAGTGGCAGAGATAAAACCACTGCCACCGCTACTGCCAGTCTTCGTCAATTGCTGTTGTAGTTGTTGCTGTTGTTGTTCCGCGCTAAAAGAAACTTCTTCCCTTTTTTGCCTAACACTACTGCTAAGAACACTACTGCTACTGACAACATTACTACCGCTACCAGTGTTTGCGTGGTTCTGAATCTGGTTCTGGTTATTGTTATGTGTTATGTATGCACGATCGCCGTAATCATCGTACTCGAAATATTCGGGCTGATCATTTATGCTGACGAGATTACTGCGATCGCTTCCTGATTCTTGTTGTAATTGTTCTACGCGTGTACGATGACTACTAGATGCCATTGATGATTTTGTACGTTTTGTGGCCGCCGATGCCGATTGTCGTGGTGATGCTCCTCGACTGGGATCAAAATGATTTTCGCCGATTGGTCCTGGTCGATCGGATGCACCATCTCTGCCCCCCGCGAGACCGTTCACAAATTCCGTACCACTATGGGACATTGCAGAAGACGAATGTGTGGCTACCGAGTTCATAAGCCTCGGATCGTTTGTATCGTAGCCTTGTTCTTCTGGAGAAAAGCTATGAGCGTTTTGTGCACTAGGCGGATGTGGTAAATTTCGACGCCGTTTCATATAGGGCAGTGTAGGTCCATAAAGTTTTTGTTGACTTGTGCGTTGTAGGTCAAGTGACATGTGATTGCGTTCGCGACTGTCAAAACGTTGCCGAGAACCACGAAAAATTGACGGGGCAACACCACGTCGCGTCCAACCAACGTCTGAGTCATAGGTTATTGTTACAATTTTATCATCGGTTACAAGAAAGTGTGAATGACTAAGCGGATTGGACGCATCAACATTGGCGCCCATATAGGACTGACGGATGTTAGTCTCGGAACCATAACGACGTGATAGCTCTTCCTCTGTTGGAAGAGTCGGGTAAACCTCATCTTCGTAGCGAATGCGACGTCGTCCCCAGCTTTTGGTATGCAAATCATCATAGTCCAAAGATCTGGACTGTCCCTCATGGAATAATTTTCTACGATCAGTCGATCCTCGAATAGGCATACCTACTTTTGGTTTTTTTAAAATCGATGTTGGCTGTGATGGTTGGAATCTTGCTTCGGCTATCGGAATAGCATTTACCAATGCGTCTTCGCTCAGTTGGCGAGACAATCTCAAAACCGACTGGGTGGAAAGCTGCGGTGGCGGAGCAAGTGATGCTTTTGCTTTCTTATGAGCTGTCGGCGTTGGGGTATGAACATGATAGGTCGGTACTGCTCCCAAATCAATTTGAGGTGCAGTCAGACCACTAACAAAATGTTGATCCACACATTCGCCACACATTGCCGAATCCATAGTGGGGAGGGATGGTTCCGATAATGGTTGAAACATCGACAACGATGGACGCCGTAGCAACTGCTCAGCCGTATATGGATATGCGACCGGATGATGCTGAGGATGCGGATGCGCATCTGCAATACAGTACGGATTCTCGCAAGCACCGATGGCCACACCAGCAGAGGTCAGAGCAGCATTTGTCGATAATACGACAGGCTGACTACCGTTTTGGCAATGGCTGCATGTATTATCGTAATGATCGCGTACGTAGCCAACGTATGACGATGGTGAAGAGGACACAGTATGAGAATGTAGATGGGAATCGGCAGCGATAGCATTTGAATTATGATTGAGATTCGTAGGAACGGAATGCTGATGAAATAAATTAACAATAGGCGGCGAGTTCACTTGACGTTTCAATTGATTGAACATAATATTATTAGGTGAATGTTCAAGATACGGGTCAGTATTAGTAGCATCCAAAATGCTATCGCTGCCGCCATGCCGTGAATGTAGGAAATGTGGCGCATGCGAAAAATATTCGGAAAGCTGTTGAGGATGATGTGTATGATGATAAGCTTGTGGCGGAGGTAATGGATTTGCGAATGCCGTTGGATCCACTGGCGTGTCCATAAGAATCGGAATGGCTGGATCAAGTGTACCCATTGTCGGGTCAATATAATACTGTTCAATGACATCACCGATATTGTCGGTTACCATGACTGTTGGCGCTGGTGACAGTGGTAGTTGTGATGTTAGCTGTTGTGGTTGTTGTGGCATTTGGAGTGTTGTCGAGCCTGTGGCTACTAAGTGGGCCGTATTCGGTGGCGATTCTGATGCAGCTAATTCAGCCAAATGCTGCAATTGTTCGAGCTGCTCGAGCAGCAATAGCTGTTGCGATCTAGTCGAGCCTTGACCGAAGGGTGCATATCGAACGTTCTCCGACGCCAGGCCTGTACTATTCGATAAATAATCACAATCGTCAACTTCGATCGTATTGGCGCGAAAACGTTCAAAAAAACCAGCACCTTCGTGAGCAACAGTCGGACGTGCTCGGCCGCTACCAGCATTTCCGAATGGAGTCGGCCAGTTACGTGGCAGGCTGTTTTTGTTTTTCGATTGATTGTGGACATTCGGTGTTAAGGTATTCGGTGTTTTTATGATTTGTTTGTGGTGTATCATTGTTGTTGGTCAGGTTAAAATTGTAGCAGTTGGGTCCGCGCATTCGCATTTTAAAATATAAATGGGTTTCGGAATTTGTTTTACAGTTTTGTTTTGTTTTATATTTATGAATAAGGGTTTTGATATATTTTAAACGGTTGAAGCGTTTGAAAAAGAAATGATTTTCGGCATTTTCGTCAAATATGTTTGATGTGACGTATTAATGAATTGAAGGCAAGATGTTAAATTTGTTGCACAGTAAATTTGTTGTCCATGTCAGCAGCGCAGTGTCGTGAAAAGCGAAAACAAAAGTTAGCGTATTGTACCGCAGGAGAGTGAGTTCGATTCGATTTGTTTCGATTTTTCGAAGGTGAGAGTTCAAAGTTCAAAAGAATTCAAACACAAAAAACAGAATAACAAAGAAAAGAAATTTCGACTGATCCGATTCTTTTGAAATGTTGGCTATTACAAAAATATTATATGGTGAAAGTACACCCACGATGCAGGGCGTGCAAATGCGGATTGTACATATACACATATATATATATATATATATATATAGAGGTATATAATCTCAGTTTAGCTGTATTCGAATTTGAATTTCGGTTTCTTTGTGTGCTTCAATTTGGCTCAAAAGATGAAAATTTTCATATTCATATCAAGGGAGAGAGCAACCCAAAAAGAATTTTAAAGCGCTTCACATTTTATGTGGTGTGTTTTGAGTGTTCTTATTTCTTATTTCTTATGTGTGTATGTGGAGTAGCCTGATGTTAGGTAGGCAATGTGATAAATTTTTCGTGTATTTTTCAAAATTTGACTTACCTAAGACCACGCGATCCACGCGGTGGTCGTTCGGATTGTGTTGAAAATGCGCTCGATGTCACGCTAACAACAGACTCCATATCGGAGTCACCGAATTCGCCCATGAAATCCTTGTCTGGCGATAGTGAATGTCTTGGGCGCATGCGTGTCTCCATTGAATGAAGATCGCTATCTGAAAGGCCGGTATAATGACGCTCCCAGCCTCCCATGCCGGTGCTGCGATATGTAGCCTGATGATGCGGTTGACGTGTACGATGACGTCCGAAACGGCTGCTATTACTACCCATGGCGGCACCGCTAGAAAGGCGGTCGTCAAAATCCTGCCCGAAACGATCGCGTAGCATTGCGCTTCGTGATGTTTGAGGAATCTTCAGAGAGTTGAGAAGGAAATAAAACTCAGGATTAGGTAACAAATTCTAGTTCCTCTGAGAGAGAAATCTCTTTTGGTCAGATACCTTTCGGAAAATATGTAACCAAAACAGGTTAGCTCAAGAACAGTGTCTGTTCGGTGGAGCTTTTTGGGAAAATACTTCACAATGCATTACTTATATATAAATGACCCTTGTTTTTAACATTGGCTACAATCGGACTTGGCTCACCTGTGGCAGTTGGCGTTTCTTGGGAGAACCCGTTGGTGTGGCAGTTGCTGATCTAGACTGAAATCGCGTCGCTTGTGCACCAACGTTACCAGCAGCACTACTGCCGCTCCCTTGTGCGCCGCCGTATCCCAAACTACTTGATGTGTGTTGTTGTTGTTGCGGAAGACCTTGATAGTCTATATAACGATCATCTGGTGGAGATAGCGAACCACGGCGTGGACTATTGCTTCTATAAAAGCTATGACTACTGGCGTGGTACTGCGTCTCACCCGGAGCAGCTGAATGGCTCCGTTGACTAAGGCTTATTGCACCCGGGCCAGAGGAACCACCGTTTCGTCGTATATAGGCTGATTGGGAACCAACCTAAATTTTGAGAAAAAAAAGTAATCGTGGATTGCGTTAGACAAATTCTTTTGGTTTTCTTCGAATTTTCTGACATGAAAAAATACACATTTCGATTCAAGTTCTAGAAAATGTTTCAATCTGATGTCTTCAAGACTTGAAGCATACTAAAGAAAATTTTTTTTTCTGAAGTTTAGTTTTAAAGAAAATTTTTTACTAAGTTTTAAATTCCCGATTGCGATTTGATTTTATTTTGGGATACAATTTGAGGATGAACATTGCTGAATCGCTTTCCCTAAAAACACATTTACCGGGTGACAAAAATTGTATGGATTTGGAACAGGTCATTCGGTTATATAAAATGTACATTAACACTGGACAAAGTTTTAAAAAAGAATTAAATTTACAAAATTTTAAGCGGTACTTTTCATGTTTCTTTCTAACATGAAATATAAAATGCGATAAAGTTTAACAGATAGCAAGCGTTATATAGAAGTTTTCAATGAGGTAAAGTTGCAGCGACCAAAAGAAAAGAATGTGAAGGTTATATCCGATCGGTGTAGAGGATGCTAAGATTTTCCCTAAAAATCATTTTCGAAGGTCACATGTGGGAGGCAATTGAGGGCTTTGAAACATCGGATCAAATAAAATCAATAATGGAAAAAAATTTTTAAGAGTTAAATGCAAAGAGGATTCCGCAGTCTTTGATATTTTTCTAGATCCAATATGGCTCTCTATTTGAGAAGAAGAAAAAAAAAGATTAGATGGGAATTAAGATTTTAAAAGACTGAATGTTTGTAGGTATTAGAATAAATTCTTGACAAGTTATTAGCCGTACAGTTCACCTTCAAAGCTTTGTAGGTCAAATTGACAGGTTTCCCGTAAATGAAGACTTCAGTTGGATTTTGTTATTGAATTCTTTAAAATTCGGACATCGAAATATGGGCTACAACGATTTGGTTCTGCGTCTTGGCCTTGGATGGACAACCATGACCTATTATTTTAACAGATTCATTAAGTTTTGCGAGAAGTTTTACCCCATTAGATACTCCTTTGAGAAGAAAACCAAGCACATTTTTGTCTTTTTTTGAGATTTGTATCAAGAGGTCTTTTAAAACCAGAAATAAGGTCCGGCCAAGAGAGATTTTCTTCTCGGATAGCTATGATAAATTAGAGTCTTCCAATTATTCAGCAACTTTTGACGAATACTAGTTGAGGGAACTTTATCATCAACTTTGATTGAATCAATTAAATTCTTGATTGAAATAAAAATTGCTTCCCCTACCCATAAGAGTTCTTAACTTTCAAGTAATTTGAAATTCTAGTGCAATGAAATTAAATTTATTCTATTTATAAGGAAAAATTGAAATGCCAACCTGATTGTGGTAACTTTGTCCGATGCCCGAGACTGTACGGTAATCTCGTGCTACCATACCGGAAAACCGTTTGCGACCTTGCGGTGAAATGTCACGTCTCGATCGACGTTCATGTATGTCAAGCTAAGCGTGGTTTTTTAGTAAAATGTTGTTGTTGGTTTTTGTTAGATAGTAAACAATCGTCAATTGGCGGACAGTTTTTTGTGGTCATGATGATGCGTTAAGTTTGAAGATGAGTTGATTTTTTTTTTTTTTTTTGGTTTTTTGTCGCACATAAGTTTTTTAAACGGTTCACAGCATAAAAGCGGAAAATCAAGCATACGTATTAAAAAATTTGGAAGAGAATGAGAGAAATATGAGTGAAGGTAAGCATTTAAAAAAATCGATTAAATTATTTCAAAAATGTTTTCTTTTAAAGTTTTCCGCTAATTCAATGTCTTATTGAGATAAGGTTCGGTTGGGACTGTATTATGTAAATGTAATTAATTTTAAATGGATTTAAGTGTATTTGAAATGAATTTGCAACTATACGCACAGTCAAAACTAATTAAATACATTTAGAGTGGTTTTTTTTTTTTGTTAAGTATAAAAGCATGCATTTAAAAATTACTCAAAAAATAAAATATTTCAAAATACATTTGAGTAGATAGAAATAAAAAAAGGCAATTAAGCTCTACTGACAGTTAATTAAACTATTGAAAAGTGCTTAATTATGTTTTAAAAAATATTGTCTGTGTTCTCATTATTTTTTTGTTTTAAAGTTTTTTGCTTTTTGTTATAAATTCATTCATATTTTTGGTTAGTAAAATAATTGCGATTAAAAAAAAAATTAATTCCCCACAATTCGCACGCTCTCCCGCATACATTGAACATCATACACAAATATACGTATATAAATATAAGTCAATGTTAATTATTTCACTGTCAACATTCAGTGTTTAACGTTCTTTTTTTTTTGTTTTTTTTTTTTTGTTTTTACCACATATCAATGGTTCATTTTCAATCGGCAAGCCACATTTTTTAACATTTTTTAAAATACATTCAGAAAATTATATACACACAAAGCGTTTTTATTTTTACGAAAGAATAGAGACAATCATTCATGAAAAAGAAGAGCGACATGGCTTTGAAGAGAAAAACTTTCATACAACACCAATTAGAAAGTAAATAGAATTCGAATAGAATAATTCATAAATAAGAAAACATGAACGAAAAAGAATTTTGAACAATTTGTAGGGTTTTTAAATGAGTTTTTGGTCGGGCTGTCGGTGAAGTGGTATGTGTAAAATGTGTGAGATTTGAAATTTTCGAATAATTTTACTACCCTGCAGGAAAATGTCAATAATGAATCTATTATCTTTCTCTACTGACTGCGTCAACAGTACTACTGACCAGTTATACCCGTCGCAATGCTTTGCGTTATTGACATTTAACATTGAGTTATCATTGAATGTCAACAGTAGACCGAAAAACTATTGACGAGCTATTGACGAACTATTGACGTCGGTACTATTATGAAGACAAAAGGAGTACTCTTTAGTTTTTATAAGGAGACACGTTGTTGACATGGTCAATAAAGATGAACTATACCTCTTGACAGTACAGTTTCTCTAATGACACCGCCTATAAATACTGTTGACGTTGGAACTAATTCTCTTGTCTATATTGACGTCAATATAGACATGGGGCCATATGGCGACAGGCTTCCTGCAGGGTATCTATTGAAACCTTACAGATGTGTTCCAAATATTAGAAACTTCACTCAAACTAATCTGATTAACTTAGAAAGAGCGGATATACTTAGGTAAAGGACTCTGATTCAGGCACGTAAAATGAAATTTCGAACGTTATGGGATTTTGTTATGGGTCTCTTTGGTCTATTCTATTGCTTCGCACGGAACTGCTTGAGAAAGCCCGGAGACCTTTGAAGAAGTCCAATATCGAAAGAAATAACCGTCTTTCATCCCTCTACCCTCGCTAACTTGACTCGACTTGACAATTAATTAGACGTCATTGAAAGGGAAAAGTTTGTGATTTTAAAGAAATTACCTATAAGATGTCAGTTATATGATTTTTTACTACACATCGTATAACTAAGCTAAGGAGGAAACCCCTCTGCTAGAACCAATTGAAACTCGATAAATCAATGTCGGCTTTTTCTCAGCCAAAGCCGACTGTATACTAGATAACGAAGACCCTATTTTGGTCCTCTTGTATTATTATTAATAATACATTGCATAACTTAAATTGGGTAAGAGAATTCCGGTAAGGTTGAGAGCAAGAATCGTGAATCGGTAACCCTAGAAAGCCCTCTTCTTAGAGTCTTATCGATTTTTTGAGGTAATAGAAAAAGTGATAGCTAGAACAACAAGGTAAAAGGAAAGACTGTTCACTGTTTCCATTTGTACAAAGGAGAAGGACTGTGTCTGTTAACAGTTTCAATCAACATTATCTCGTTTTCTATCCTGCAGATTTTCAAGATAGAGTAACTTCCTCTAATATTTTTTTTTCTTTCTTGCTACCTTAAGGAATTCTAATATTAGTGTTGCGTGTTAAATTATGAGCCTAGAATTGTAATAGCCTCAAGTGTCCGTGATATCTCTTTCATTTTTTCTTATGGATTGTTTTTGTTATGGTTGCTGTTGTTGTTGTTGTTGTTGTTGTTCTTAACGATGTTTTTTTTTACAATAAGCGTTTTAGTTGTCTTTCCTTTCTTAAGCATCTGATTTTGTCCGAATTTTATTCAATTTTCTTTTTTCTCATTTACTTATAACGTCTTTGTTTTGTTACCTCGGCTGGCGTTGGGCTGGACGAGCTGCCCCGTGATGACATACTTGCGCCATCACGGCCAGGCGTTAATCCTTCGATGTCACATTCAGATGTTGTATCTGAGTCGCTTAGTCGTGATGTTGTGGTACTCGGCGGTGATAAATGATCTGAAGGTGTTAAAAGCATGTTGTCTGCCGTTTCAACGGTTTCATTGCGCTGGGACTACGTTTGCCAAATTGCGATAGTTTTTTCATATATTTTGGGGAAGTTTTTTTTTTTGTTGTTGTTGTTGGTTGGGGGGAATGAAGGAAAGGTTGAGAAAAGAGAAATTGCGAGAATTTAATCAAATGTGCAACAATTTTTGCTGAAATAATAAAAAACGAATTTCGACATTGGACGTACATAAATGGGGAGCATAATATCGATATACATACATACATCAAATGAAATTAAAAATGCAATTAATTTAAAGTAATCGATTTTTTATATCGGGGGTAAGTGAAAATTTAAAATTTTTTTCTTCATATTTTTGTATTTTTCTCGTCAAAACCAAAAGCTCTGAGCGCCGCTTGAAATGGCTCCACAAAATTTCCTGTACGAGATATGTAAATTCTTTCTTAATTTGATGAAAATATGAAAAATATGTTTTTAGCAAAATTTTTTTTTTGGCAATCCATGTCAAATAGTAGTACCAGTGAGAACTCCAATAATCGTACAGTAATGATTAAAACTTCACATGTCGCTTCATATATGAGAGCTATCTATATCTCAGAGGTGAATTTCAGAGTTGAATTTCAGAGGTGAAGTTGTCCTTAAAGTTCAGTTTGCACTGTGTATGTATGTTATGTAAAAAAATGTCGACTCAAGGTACTTAACATTACTTTACTTAACAACTTTTTCATTCTATATAGTTTTGAGTCAAAAAGATTCCATACAGATTTTTCGAATTAGTTAAGTTAAGTTAAGTTAAGTTAAATTAAGTTAAGTTAGGTTAGGTTAAGTTAGGTTAGGTTAGGTTAGGTTAGGTTAGGTTAGGTTAGGTTAGGTTAGTTAGTTAAGTTGTTAAGTTAAGTAAGTTAATTAGTTAAGTTAAGTTTTAGTTAGTTAAGTTAAGTTAAGTTAAGTTAAGTTAAGTTAAGTTAAGTTAAGTTAAGTTAAGTTAAGTTAAGTTAGTTAGTTAAGTTAAGTTAAGTTAAGTTAAGTTAAGTTAAGTTAAGTTAAGTTAAGTTAAGTTAAGTTAAGTTAAGTTAAGTTAAGTTAAGTTAAGTTAAGTTAAGTTAAGTTAAGTTAAGTTAAGTTAAGTTAAGTTAAGTTAAGTCAAGTTTTTTCAAATTAAATTTTCAATAAGTGTTTCCACATAATTTAGACGGAATAGAAAAATAAGTTGATGTACTAAGTTAAGAAAACGTAAAGTGAAGAAAATATCAACTCTCAGAAACACTACTTCAAGTCGCTTTCATGGATTGCCAATCAAAGTTTCTCTTGTTGGTAGCACTTTATCCCTAACATCATATTCGATAGGATAGGAAAGAGTAGTAGTAGTAGTAGTTTTTTATAAAAATCAAAACATTTGCATCCATCACCATTCAAGCTTAATCATATAACATTAAAATATATATCATTATAGTCAAGTTTTTGCGTGTGTTTTTTGTTTTGTTTAACATACTAGATACGAGGTATCCTGATGAGGTTGCATTTGATACCATTCAGCTTCATCGTCCAGTGCATGATGAGCCAAATCGATGACAACTTCTCCGAGAAAGTCATTTGCACCATAACGAACGTAGTCCCAGACTGTTACCTAACAATTTTGAAAATTTTTTCCGCACTTTAGTCATCAGTAGTTCCCCGACGAAGCTCTTCATTTTTTATACGACAAACAAACAAACAAACAAAAACACAATCGCATCTTACCTCCAGTAGACGTCCGTTTAAATCACAGCGTCGTAAGCCTGCATACACAAATGTTTGACCCCAGCGCGGCTCGCAGGTGCACGGAAGCGCTGAAGTTCGTCTTTTAGATTTTGTACCACGATCGGGTAAAAGGAACACCTATACATACATATATATATACCATAGTTGATAGTTTCAAGGAGACGAGGTTAATGGATTGGTTTGTGTAATGAAAAAACCGCAAAAAATAAAATTTCAAAGGAATAAGGAAAAATTAGCAGTTTTTTGTTGTTTTAGTGAAAAAAAAAAAAAAAAAAACAATCCTGAGGTGTTTTGTCGTTTTGGACCCCGAAAAACTCACTTTTGCATAGGGGTTACGTGCAGCACCGTTCTGACGTAACGTCAGTCCTGTCGCACATACGATTGTTACGATCAGTTGCAATGTATTTTGATCGTAACCCAGTTTCAGCTGCAGTCGTCCTTCGACGACAAGCGGCAGTGTGTGCAACATTCCACTATTGTGCGCGGCCATAATACCCGCTGCTCCATGATGTGATGGTATCTGTTGATGGGGGTGTGTGTGCGCGTGTGTATGCGGTGGTGGTGGCGGCTGGTGGCAATGATGATGATGGCCCGCCGTCGTTGTGTTTTGCAGATTTGTTGCTGTTGCTGTTGCCGGCGTCGTTGATTGTTGCGTTGCTGTTGTTGTCTGTGCGATCTTTGTCGATGGTCCCAGATGAGATTGCTCGTGTTTTTGCTGTTGCTGTTGTTGTTTTTGGTGTTGTTGTGGTTTTCCTTGTTGGTTTTGTTGTTGTTGTTGTTTCGATACTGATGTTGACCCTCCGCTGGCACTACTGTACGATCTTTGCTGACCTTGAACATTCGTTTGACGTAACGATAGCGATGTTCCACAATCAGAAGCGTTCAGATCCGGTGAACCCGGTGAGGTTATAAGAACGCTAGGTTTATCGCGTACGATAGGACCACCAGTATCAGTCAAGGGAGCTGAAGGAAGAAAAAACAATATGATGGAGAAGATTAGGTACTGATTGAAAGTAGATCAATTTATTCAAATTTTTTCCATTATGTATAAAAAGTGTGACTTTAAATGTTGACAGGATTTTTTCTTCTTCGTTTAAATGTTAGCATACAGTGCCAAAATGCAAAGTTGTGCAATAAAGCCTTGGTTTTATTTATACCGATTTATTACGATAATGTTTAAAAAAAATCCACTAATTTTTGTAAACCTTTTTCTGAAAAATTTTGACTCCAATTCTTTAGCAATAAAGTCTGGAAACCCATTTTCCACACATTTATATATACAAATATTTGAAATTATAATGAATTTTGTAGCTGCTAATCATAAAAAGAAGTTCTTAGATGTGTGGGCACTAAAGCACTATAGAGAAGTTTTAACCCATTATCAGCCAGTATCTATATTTAGGCCACTACATTTTACCATTTTTTTTCTGCACAATTTTGGAAATTTTCATGGTTTATAGACCAAAAATACTTAAAGTGGAGGAAATATATTTTACCGTATTCATTGCGATTTTAAAGTGAGTTTATATTTTGAGCAGCGACGTGAACCGGATGGAAAATTTTCCCGGTTCGGTTCGGCGGTTCGAACCTTGTTTGAACTCTTGGATTGGTTCGTGAAACCGGTTTTTCTACTTCTTTGAATCGGGGTTGTGGTTCGGTTCATCGGTTCGGGAATTTCTGGGACAGCAAAAAATTTGTTAACACGTGTTCCCACTTCGAACGCCATTTTTATCAATAAGTATTAAAATGTGCACAATAAAAAGTTAGTGGTGGTTACCTTACTCATATTAGAGATGGTATCAATACTAATTTCACTTCGATTTTTTTATTTTTGGCCTATCGGAGCGACCACTGTGCATGGTTGCAGCCAAAAATGGAACCCTGAAACCTTACAAAAAAGGTTCGGTTTTCGGTTAATGGTTCGGTGAATCAGCAGATAAAAGTGGTTACCGGTTCAAAACCGGTTCGGTTCATAACCGATTCGGTTCAAAACCGGTTCACGTCCCTGATTTTGAGATTTTGAAAAGGCAAAAGCTAAAGACGAATTTATTTAATATATATGTATGTTCTGTTTTGTTTGAAGCAGAATAAGTTTATGGCATAACACAATTTCAAAAAGTCCGTTTATTTTGAATAGTGCATAAGTCATTTAAAAACGATTCAAAATGATTTTTAATCGCAGTTAATGCAACACTAAATACAAAGTTGAAGATTTTTTTAACATTATTATTATAAAAATTTGCACTCAAAAATGTTTCAATGTATTTTAGATAACAATATTACAAAGTTAATTTCTACGTATAAGTTACATCCTAATTTTATAACGTTTAATAACGCAACTAAATATTCACAATAAAAAAGTACTCATACCATAGATTTCAAAAATTAAATCGATTATATTGGTTTATCAAAATAGATTTCAGACCATTTTTAAATTTTTTATAATTTTTTCATAATATTTATATTCCATCCTATTAAACAATTTTTCTCAATGTTTCAAATCTCGGAGATAAGATTTCATTTAAACAAATTATTAAATCTTATCAAATGGGTTAATCACACTCAGATTTACAAACAACTTCTTAGACAATAACATTGCAATTGATATTTTTTTTTTTTTAATTTTTCAATTAAATCAATTTAATTTAAATTAACTTTTTTTCTCAGATTGTTTAAAATCTTTGGGAAGTGAAAAGCCTTTCCTTAAGCCAAATAATAAATTTCGCCAAACTACGTTCAATTCAAATTCAAATGTCTACCAAAAGCAATTCAAACGAATAAAGCTAAGTTGAAATTGAATGATGTTTGTTCTTTTGATCTTAAAGTTGTGTTCAATAAAATAGCAGCAATGTTCGAAATCATTAAATTATACTGAGTTTATTTGTGTTTTTTGACCAAATTTCCTAAGCTCTGTGGTTTTTAGTCGAAAAATTTGAGGCAATATAAAAAATTCGAATTCCTTTCGATTAGCTTTGTAGTCTTCCTCAATGGAGTCTATTTTCAATGGAATCCTTGTCATTCGAAGCATTTCGATTTCATTGAACACAACTTTACATATGCATATGTATTTGAATGTGTGCCTCTACCTTTTCTTTGCGAATAAGTGCCTCCGCTGCTAACCACAGCACTGCTGGCAATGCCACTTGCAATATTACAACTTGGTGTATTGCCAGATACGGCTATTTTATAACTGCTCGGGACACTGCTATGCGAGGACGATGACGAAGGTGACGCCAGAACTCGCGAGACTATTAATTCGACCTGAGCATCGAGGCGACTATCGTCGATGATATCGTAAACTTCATCGGCGGTTTTATTGTGCAGCGAATGTCCGTTCCATTCGATAATTTCATCGCCTGAGATGATTCGCCGTGCGGATTTATTTATTTTATTTTAGTTTTTTATTTTATTTTATTTTTTTTATTTTGATGATTTTTGTGTTGTATTTTGTTGATTTTTTTTTTGGAATTTATTAATTTTTTTTTTCGTCATTTGAAGATGATGCGAACGATGTGCGAGAGAAGAAAAAGAAATGGATAAGAAAAGAAATTAGATAGAAGAGTGATTATGGATTTTGCTGTGTTCTTAGGTTTAGAGTATTATTGTACCTGGTCTTAAACGTCCTTCCAGATCGGCGACCGAGCCGCGTTTAACTTTCTCGATTATAGCACCGTAACCACTGCTGCCACCACCACTATTCGCCAGCGGTTGACCTCCAATGATTTTCAGGCCGAGCACATCCTCGCCGTCGTAATATTTTCGTAATATCATATGACCAATCATGCGGCAATTATCCGCCGAAATTTGCCAATTCACAGGATGCTATGTTGTTGTTTATTTATTTTTATTTTTTTTAATTTTTGTGTGTCAATTTTGTTGTTGTTGTTTGTGTGAAATGTTTTTTATTTTTTATTTAATTGATTTTTTTTTTTGAGAAAAATGAAATGGAACGTAATGTTTCGGGTGTTTTGATGGTTTGATTGTTTGTGGATTGTGGGATAACGTGAGGTTGGACAAAGAGGTTTTTATTGAAAACAAAAAAAATTGGTTTTTATTATTATTGTTATTTCTTAATTTTAAATTACATTCATTTTATCATTTGTTTTTTCAAATGATAAAATTAAATTGAAATATAGAAATGATACTTTTCAGAGTCCCAGAAAGCAGATATCGATCGAGTTTCGATACATACGCATATAAGTACGTAGATACATTTATACGTACAAAGGTACATACATCACATCACAGCAATAATAATTCATTCATCCCACAACTTAAAATTATGTACAACACACCCTGGATCTAAAATATCCTTTTGTAGATTATTAGAATTTTGTTTTATAAATTTTTTCCCCTTTTGAGAACACACACAACATTATTTAATATTTGAAATTTTTGAGAGTAGAGCATGCGGTACTTTCGAAATAAAAATACAAAAAAAAAAAAAAAAAACTATAAATATTTAAAGCACATGAAATTATCTATAACTACTGAACATCCATTTCTGCATAAAAAGAAAAATTGAAGCGATACAAACTTACTTCATAATCACTATAAATACTATTAATTATAGTTTTGAAATTGAAAAATTAAAGGCTGTTTGTTTTGTGGCCGTATTGTGACAAAAGGAGCTTGTATCCTGTATTATTAAGTGTAAACTGTAATTAACCTTCGACATATGTAATTGAACGTTAGTCAAAGGGATAGCAGAAGAAGTATTATTATGCGAGACACAACTGAGAGTGGGCAAAAAGTGATGGTCAAATGGACGGATGGACGAATGAATTTAATAATGTAACGAGTACTCGAAGACTGCATATGGGCTCATCCTTAGTCTTTTCCGCAATGACCTCGAGGTAGCGAATAGTTTGAGTGACCCGATATTCGAATTGATTGCCGAAGCTTTTCAAATCACCCACCATCTGGTGTCACGAATCTGTTGTCCAGTTCTATTTTTTCTGCACTTAAATCAAGTATTTTGAATAAAATTTTTACATGGTTGGCAGCTATAGGCCAGAAAGGGTAGAAAAAGTTATCAAGGTTTTCTAGTTTTGTTAGTTGTAGCAACAAGGTAGAGTTTTTGCGGGTCAGTTATCACCACAGTTCTTTTCTCCATATGGGTATTTCCGCCCCAGTACTTTTTTCGTATGTTCGGGACCACATTTTCCAACACTTTCCCTCTAGTTTTTGTTTTTGTTTTGTTATTTGATAGTATTAGGGTAGCTTTATATGTGGTGCAGAAAATGGGTTTCTTTGAGTTTAAGTTCCCATAAGGATAGTACCAAAAATGCCCATATCTAAGGCCACACTTTCCGAGATCGATTTAAAATGGATCTGTAGGTAATACCTTTTAACTAAATACGGGAACTTCCCACAGGTCCGTCGAGTGGTTTTTCGAAAATTGAACGGTGGAAGTGAAAATACCCTGGAAATCTTCGTCGAAAATACCTTCTATTCACAGTTAGTGCCGACGGTTCCTAGGTTGGTCTTAGGTTGATATAAAGTTGAATTAGATCCCAACGTGGAAGTTTCACCAGGGGAACTGTTTATGGGTTAGGGGCTTAGAAAACCTGTGGACCCTAGCTTACGGTCTTACAGGACTGAAGATTGGGTATTGAATAGCACTGGTAGTGGCTTTACGGTCACGAAAGGTTGTCCAAATGGCCTTGTAGACTTATTAAAACGGGGATCCGGAGCCCTACATAGCACTTGCGCCTGATCTTTGATAGGGTTCCTAGTGGGAGTCTCCCTGGGGCTGTGGTTGTTGATAAGAGGATGTCCATTATATACGTGAGGGAGATTTTGAAATAACCAAATGGAATAATTCTCTTATAGAAATAACGTAATGCGAATAATCCTTGTATAGATTGTATATGAACATAATGAAGATTGCACCGAATCTCCACCAAGGATTTTGATTATGGTTATACCCCTGTATGAGATAAAAATGGCACAGTATACATATGAGCAGTGGAACACTCAAAACAAGTGACTCTTCCGAAGGCCATTTTGACGATAAACATCAAATGTGATTGTCTTCATAGACTTTGTTGATAAAGTCTTTACACTGAACATAGTTGTTATCCTGCAGTAATTTCAACTACTATCTAATAACTACCTGTCTGGTAACGAAAATGACAAAACTACTACCATATAATTTGCAAAGCAATGCTTTAAACTGCCTGTTTTGGGATTGAGACCACATGGCGTCAATTAGAAGTGAATTGTCCCATATGAAGCAGTTGGACCTACGGTGGTCAATTAGAGGTAAATTGTCGTACATGTACAAGTTAGTCTACGGTCTGAGCCGTTAAAGTAGGGATATTTCAGGCATATTTTATTGTTACTCGTACTATCTATATTCAATGTGCGATCCACTTTTTTGATATTAAGGTTTGAGCATGTCCAATGACGTTGCCGACTTAACCGATGATACAAATTCAGTGTAATCTAAAAATTTGCCAGTCACTTAAACTTAAGTCTGTGATTTTGATTGTTCTTTCTTAAATAAAATAAAATGTGTTTTGATCACGGAACCAGGCAAGAAGCTCAGCTATTCATGCAAAAAAGCACTTGCTAAGCGAACGAATTATATGTGTATATAACAAACGACATAAAAACATTCAGCAAACAAAAATGTTTCATTTTGTTCATGTGGAACAAAAACTAAACTCTTTAAATAAAAAAAAAAATTTAATTAAAATATAACAAATTAATGATTAATTTCTATATTTAGAACACATTTCATATACATTTTTGATTAAGGAAGATTCACAGTACACTTTAGGTTAGATCGAAAGAAGGAAAGCAAGTGTGTGAGGGTGTGCTACTGATAGAACCCTTTGAAAGATTCCTTTTCAAATTTAAAATGTACAGAGACCACTCGAAGAATAACGCTATATATCCTTAACTTTCGTATTTGGACATAAAGTACAATAACAAGGACAGACAAGTTTAAAAAATAAAAATAAAAAATATATACGCGAGACCGTACGAGGGGCAGAAGCTGGTATCGAATGTCTTCGGCTATGATCAAAACTTTTTGCACATTTCGGACATTACAAGAAACTACCTTGGGACCATCGCCACGATTCGAGTCTTCGCTGCTTGTAAAATTGCTGCTCGTATCGATGCCGGAATCCTTTGTAGCCGAGTCCTGGCTTCCCTGACGTTCGTTATCCCAGCGAGACCAATCGTCAATGGCGTCCGGATACAGTCCAGATGCATTGGCAGTGTTTAAATTGCAATTAACATTACTTTTGGCGCCCACTAATTTGGCGCTGGTCAAAATTGTTGCAGTGCCCACATCGACAGCTGTCGATGGCAGAATTGTCGTCACTGGCGGTAGGCTGTGTGACGTGTGACCTGTCACGCCCGCAAGTGGATCATCGTGAGCATCGAAGCGTACGGTTTTCTTTATTCTACGTTCGGTAAAACGTCGCGAATCTTGTGCACTCATCGAGACGTTCGATGTAGCCGTACTATTAATAACACCACTGCGGATAGCCTTATTGACCTCCGACGACGACGAGGATCTATTGTTGTATGGGTCACCACTACCGACAGTCAGACTTTGTTCACGTATTCGATTACCGGTTGTGTCGTTGCGTTGTGACGCATTGGCAATCAATTTTGAATTTGCACTATTTGAACCTACCGAAAGGCCGTAACGATCATAGGCGGCCGCCGAAGAACCGGCAGTACGATACGTAGTTATATCGTCTATCACAATTCGTGGATTTAAATACGACGTTTGTGGTGAATGATAATTGTTGTTGCCACTAAGACCACCACCGGATACTGCTGTTGCGGCAGCTAATGATGGTGGACGCCTCGAAGGAATACCGTCAGCGGCTGTGGGAGCACCACCACCAACTCCGCTACCAACACTATATTCATAACTATCTCTCTGTCGATCGTGATTGGTGCGATTGAAGATATTCCTTTGCTGAACATCGAGGCGGGCCGTACGTGAGAGTGGGTATCTTTCGAGACGCTCTCGATGCTGATCGTAACGATCACGATCGGCCGATGAATATAGACGACTGGAGCTTAGTCGATTGTTACCGGTTTCATATGAGTTGCTTACGCTAAGTAAATCACGTTCGTTGAGACTACGCTGCTGACGCCATGGCGCTCCACGAAGTCCTGTTGGTTAGAATTTATGGGGAATTTTTATGGCGTTATTTTTTTTTTTGTATTTTTTCTGAGGGGATCACTTTCTACATGGGGATATTCACTACACGGTCGTCCCTAACTCTCTCTTTGTGTTCTCTTGGCTTTATTGGGGTTTTTTAAAATTGTTTTTTGAGGAAATACAGGGATGAAAAAGAAAGGTTACAAAAAACAAATTCTTTGGTAAAAACAATCAGAAGAACCCTGAAGAAAAAATAAATAGGAATATTATAAAATAATGACCGGTTTAGCTGGAAGTGAACTCACCATAGCCATTGACTGTAATATCACACACAGTATTGGCAGCAGACTCATCATAAGGAAATTATATTAAGTAAATAAAGGACATTATATTATGTTCAAAGAATTAAGATTACCAGAACTTCTCTCTCTCTCTCCTCTCTCTTGCTCTCTTGCAAACTGGTTGCATTCCCAGCCGGAACTGTGTACGGGAGGTGCTCGAACACATGCATAGCACAAAGTGTGCACAGCACGCTGCTAATATACGGGACCTGTCGTCCACTTTTCCTAATACATGTCCTAGGATGTGCCGTGGTGTGAAAGCTGGGTTCACTGTGTATAGCATTGGTATATTGAAATAATAAAAAATACCGGCTTCGCTCGCTTCATTCCATACACAAGCTATATACCGGGTGTATGGCATAGTACACAGCTTGTGAATTAATTTGAAAACAGTTTTTGTTTCTTATGTTGACCTATCTACTTCTGTAGAATATGTCCTTGAGCGCGTCAGAGAGAGACTTGAGAATTTCTCGTAATCTTTGTATAAAAAATAACAAATATTTCTAAAAATATATTAATAAAAATAAAAAATTAGTAAAAAAAATTGTACTGTCTAAAATAATAATTAAGTAATTTAAAAAACCCATCTATTATTCAAAAGAGTTTTTTTTAATAGAAAAAAAAATGTATATGAAAGCTTGGGTAAGATATTGTGATTATGTTTAGAATAAAAAGAATTTTTTTCTATAGAATAATATATGCATATGCTTAGAAAGGAGCTTTATTTTCGTGTTCGGTTATTAATTAAATTAATTTATCGAAGAGTAGAAAACAGCGTTACAATATCCATGCAAATTTTCCACATTTTCATATCATTTTAAATTACACATTTAAAAAAAAAAAAAAAATTTAGAGGATAAGGATAAAATTACTGGGAGAAAACCAAAATTGAAGGAAGAAAAATGTACATCTATCAATTTGCGCAGCCGCGCAGTGCGTGAGAAAGAAACGACAGGGACGCATATCGCCAAAGGTGTGAGGGTTAAATATTTTTTTTTTCTGATTAATTTGCTTGAGAATGCTTGAGCATGTACGAGTAATATTGAAAATTAAAAAATATTAGAAGAAAAAGAAAAGTAAATTGTGCAGATTTTTTTACAGCCAAAATGAAAGGAAAAAGTGTGGAAATTAAAAAAAAAAAAATTAAATTTTAAAACGACAAAATCTAACAATAACAATTCAAGGAAAATTGATTGAAAAACATTTTTTTTTTATCGGCAAAAAAATAAACCAATTTTTTCTTGTTTTTCTATGCTTACATTTGAATGAACCTGTATATCGCCTGGTGAGAGCACGGAAGTTGATACACCAATGTTACCAGTAAGACCACCTCCAACAACTAAATTTCCTGCTTTTTTCGACGCGAATCGAAACAGAGCAAAAAAAAAACATATATATAAAAAAAATTGTAGACGAATGTAAAATATCATATTTTATAAAATCAAAAAAAAAAAAAAAAAAAAAAAAAAATCGGATAGAAAGGAGAACTATATTTTCCCCTTTTCATCATCCTTTGTGTACATATTCGATTATATGCGAAGTGAAAATTGTGTTTTGTGCTGCTCGTGTTGTTGTTCTGTTTGTGCTTTCGATTTTTCATTCAAATGTATTGATATTTAGCTGTATTTGTTTAAGACTTAAGCTTCTCTCTTTGGGTGATAATCAAGCTTGAAAGACAAAAAAAAAAAAAAAAAAAAATTCGTAAAAATACAAAAAATAGTAAAAAGAAGCATACAACTTTGGAAAATTCGATTGAAATTGTGGAGAATTTGTTGGATTGAATATAATGCACAAACCTTCAAAATATTGTTTATGTGTTCTTTATTATTATAGTTATTGATTGAACAGTGAAAGCTCTCATAAGAGGACAAAAAGTGTCATTCATTTCCCTCAATAACATGAGAACCTTCACTGCAAAAACTTCTCAAAACTCTCTTCGACTTTTTTTCACTCTTGCATTTATGCTTAGAACTCACGAAGAGAGCTGTTTCATGAGGTAAAATCAGTCGAATAGAGTCTTTAAACCTTGAAATGTTTTCTATTTTTATGAAATAAATTATTTTAAATAATGCATTTCAATAAAAACAATGAATCTATTCAAGTAAATAAAAATATTTTACATTAATACTTCTTAAATTTAAGTTATTTTTTCTATTTTTTTTAAATTTTTATTGTAACCAAAGCAACGCAATGTCTTGGAAAAACTCTAGTTTATCATTGAATATAATTATGTAAAATGTAATTCGAAATAATGCTGAATTCATACAACCTGATTTTGAAAGTGGAATAAAGGATATAATCGGGCATGTGACAGAAATCGAAAGCGACAGAAAACGTTCGATTTCGGTTAAATTTTCATACAAATGTATGCACTTAACACGGAGTCTTTGATAGCCATGTATTTTGCCATAAGCTTACAGATCCATTTGGTCTTGACTTAACTCAATATGATATAATTTAATTTTAGAATTTATTGCCTGCATTCTAAAGAAGAGTAATATTGTTTATTATTCCTTCCATACACGCAGAGAAAAAATATCACATACCCAATAATATTTTGCAGGCATTACATATGTAATTGAGTATGATGTAATTATATTTTCATAATTAAGTCCAATTATATTTTTCATTACCTCCAATTATATATGTAATTGTATCAAATTATAAAAAAAATAAATTCAATTACATATATTATATAATTCCGTCCAATTAAATATCTAATCGGCTGCAATGATAAATGTAATTGTATCAAATGATATACATACAAACAAATGAAATTACATATACATAATTGCGTCTAATTAAATTTGTGATCCCCTGAAATTTAAAATATATTCTATTAGCAATATAGAAAGGAGCATTCTCCACGATTAGACGGAATATATTTCACCACGTCATACTCGTGGTCCTCCTCCCCCTTGGAGTGCCTAAGGATTTTGAAAATTCAATCACGTTATATACGAACGAAATTATAAACCATTCGAGAAATATAACAACAATTTGTAAAATAAATACAATCACAAATATAATTGCACTAATGCTTTAAATTGTAAAAGTAATCAGATGTAATTACATATGTGTTCAGAACGCAATTATATATATGATAAATTTAAATGTAATTATATTATATAAGTAATTGAGCACAATTAGTATTTTTAATTTTCTAATTATATTGTAATTGTCTCCAATTAATAATGCAATCGGGGCAAGGCTCCAATCACATATGTAATTCGTTCCAATTATATTTCGGGCACTCTTTTCTCTCCGTGTAAAAATTGAATGGAACAGATCGAAACCCGTTGATTCAATAATCCAAGTGCACAAAAATTACCACCTGAACTATATTTTCCCTTGAATATATAATCAGAATAAGTTTCATAGCGATATTTTGAGATTTTGTTTGGGACGTGTTGTACCAGTGGGCGCGAAAGGGTTAAGGAATTTTCCCTCTCACCTTAACTTTATTTTAGGATTGAAACGGAAAGTGTCATCGAACTGAAGCAATCTGCCCGTACGATTTTGCTATACAATTTTTGATTTTTTTTTCCATCCATATAAATCGACCCGTCCTAATATATATATTAGACTGGTCCTTATTTTTTTTAAAACTGGGTTTCTTAAAATTGCCAGGCAAATTATATAAGCTTATGGTCCCAAACTACCAAATATGAAGTTTGGTTTCGATCCGATAATGTTTGATGGGCGCGGAAGTCACTCAAAGTTTAAAATTACATTTGTATGAGAAAAAACCTGGGTTGTGTTAGTTTTATCAAAATTTAACACATAAAATATAATTTCTCTAACCAAATGTGAATGGTATTTCATTGACAATAGATTGGTCTTTCTTTGAATCTATAACAACATAAAATCGGATGGTATTTGGCACAGCCAGGACTACAGAAAGTCAATTTTTTAGGAAATTCAAAAGATGCTTCGACTTGGAGGTCTTGGATAGCCACAAGAATTAGCAGAAATGTTTTTAATATTCATATTTGGAAAATATACAAAATAGCCCTTCGAATGAGCCTTATATGAAGAAAATCGGATTACTCTTTACTTTAGCTTGGACATACTAAACAATTGCTATAGATTTTTAGGACAAAATTTTAGGCTCTTAACTTTAGCGGGGTGAGAATTGGTCATGGTCTCAAATAATTTCAGGCTTCGCGTTAGATTCTAAACTTGCAATTCATTTCGCAACATTTGATACCAAAATCATGAAAGTTGTTTGGCGGTTTCTGCTTATATGGATATGATTAAAATTTCAATATTTTTTTGGTTGTAAAAACAGCTGAATTTCACTGCTTTAAATGCATCAGACAGGTAAATGGTACAACATTTTTGGGAATTTAGCTTCAAAAGAAGTGGTTTATTGCAGAAAAATATATGATATGGTTTTTTTACTATGATCTTCCCTTTTCCAAAATTTCATGAAAAATGCGCATTTTAGGGAATTTTGGGGAATTTTGGCAGATTTTTTTTCCTTTTTAGAAATTTTGAAAATTTTCAAACTTTTAATTTTTAATTTACAGCCGTTGTAAAGTTAAAATTTGACCACCATTCGCGAAATTCGCGAAAGTTTGATTTTGACTATTTTGAATTGAGTTTTCGCAGCTAAACAAAATGTCCCTAACGGTTAAAATTTGATCAAGACCACCATCCGCGAAATTCGCGAAAATTTGATATTCCTATTTTGAATTGAGTATTTCGCCCCTTGCTACTAATCGGCACAATTCGAAATTTCGCATTTCTTGAAAATCATGCAATCTCTCTTGAAACTAAGGAGAAATAAAGTTTTTTCTAAGCTTATATTACTCTCAATCGATTGCTGCATCAGTCAATATAAGTCTTGATTCTCAAGATCTTGGGTTTCATACAGAAAAATACAATCGAACATAAAAAAATTTATTTAAAAAATTTTGAGTTGTGCCGATTTATTAGCAAGAGTGCGATATATATATGTCTTTATCAACGGACCTTAATTCTAGCTGTTACAAGACTCGTACAAAACGAATATACCCTACTTACGCTGGGTATAAAAAATAGATGCGATCACTTTGTGGGGTAAAAATTTTCTCCATTACTTGATATGTTTAGTTCATTTTATATGGGATCAGTCACTGAAAACTTAATTTGACTTAAGATAAGAATCTGTCGAAAACAGATTTCTCTAAGTTAAGTTAAGTTACGTTCAATCAAGAGTAACTGAGCCTTAAGACTTAAATAGCAGCGAATAATTGTGAATAAGAAACAGTTCGATTCTTCCCTTTTCCTTTAAATTTGAAAAGAAATCGAAACGTCGGCAATAACCGTAACGATAACACATATTGAATGAGATTTAATGCAACGAACCGGAATTCTATTGATGCAGTGACTTCGAGAGCCGCAAATCAATATATTTTTAAAATAAGTGAATAAAAATATCGAAAATAGAAAAGAAATAAAAAAGGAAAAAAGAAAAAACATCATGTAAAACACGTCAGCGGGAAGACTCATAAATAAATACTGAGAACTTCATAAAAACAGAATTGGTTTCCCTAGAAATGAAACCTTGAAAGCGCTTATAGAACGCCGAGAAAGAAAAAAACAGAAAAAAAGAACAAAAACATTAAAACATCGAATGAACTAACATTATTCAAACTCTGCAAAAATGTTAAAAATACATTTCCATGTCCTTGTGACGGGTACTTTTCTCTTTTGCTAATGTGTCAACATGTCGTATTTTAAACCTTTTCGTGCTGAAAATTTCGTTGCTCATACGCAGCGCTGTACCCGCCGCCTGCGCTCTTGTAGCGCGTTGGCTGGGCTAGGCAGGTTTACTCGCTTACAACAAATATGCGTTTGACTTTAAAGTTGTTGTAATTGCTGTTGTTGTATCTGTTGTTGTTGTTGTTGTTTTTTGCAGCATTATTGCTAAAAGATGAGAGTTGGTGTAGCGTTGGTTGGGTCGGCTGTGGTTTAAGGTCTCGTTGATTGAGAGCACTTATAATTAATTTTGTCCGGCTTGTTTATTGCGTCAATGATATACATAGTGAAGTGTAGGCGTAAGTTTATTTGACGATTAAAAAACAAAAAAAAAAAGCAACTGTTTCTATATTTATGTGTTCGTCCTAGTTGCAATTGAATTTATGTGCAACTAAAAAGGGCTTTTATGAAGTTAATTGCTCTACAAAGAGTGATTTTCGTAGAAATTTGTGTGTGGGATTTTAATATTTCCCGAAGCTATTACTGTTTAGTGCACTGAATGACGTCAAAGCTTAAAAGCTGATGAAAAAAACAAACACTATAAATTGAATTGAAGTATTTTTGAATCGATAATAATTCCTTAAATAAGAATTGATAGTCAGAGTCGAGTTCTAATTGAAAATAATTGATAAATTAAGTTTTGAAAGAAAGATGAGCTCGGTTTTTCCCAAATCAATAGAAGAAAAATAAATGAATAAAATAGGAATAGAAAAAAATACCGATTTAAAAACACAAAATTTCCCATTTTCCAGAATTTCGAAGCCCATATATCCGAAACTAAATCTCTATTTTCTCGAAAAAAAATGTCATTTGATAGATAGTGGATATTTGATACGATATCAACCATAGTAAGATACAAAAGGGGATATATATATTTTTTCGTAAAAGCAAGACAACTGAAGATTTTACACAAAAATGATGGTAGTTCCAAAACTACGCCTCAAAAAAAAAAAAAAATTCATTAAAATGTGCGCTCCTAGAGTTTATGTGGCCGTTCGATTTTTTCTGATGTTAGCAATACCTACCTAATCTTAAAGTCTAAAAAAAATCGCGGTACCAAAACCCCTGTTCACCTGCCTAATAAATCGACATGTAACGATAAAAAAAAGCTTCCAACACAATATCGATATTTCGATTGTGAGTACTCACTATTTTTCTTCCCTAGAACACTAGGTTTCGGTCATCTATCGATGCTCTGTCAAGATTCGAATCGATTTGATCAAAAACTCTCTTTATGGATTCATTGTTTTTTTTTTTTTCATAAGGCTACTCAGAAACTAAAGATGGCTGTTTCAAAAGAGTCAAAAACGATTCTCATTACTCGTATCGAGTCAAATAAAATCGATATTTTTTCTAAAGGAATCGGGTACACACTTTTTTGAATCGATTCTATGTTGGTATAAAGAATTAAGCACACCAATTTATTGTACAGTCGTGCATTCTAAGTGTTTTGAGGGATGAGATGAATAGAATAGCCAACCGAGGCTTTCATGGATGACGTCTCGTTTGCAAGGTCAGCTGAGAACATGCGGGGTCAGTTCTTTTAAAATTCTGTATCGTTTTTAACACGCACATTCGGTGCGTGTGTTCATTTTAGCGTAATGGAAAGGACCGTCAACATGTGGAGGTGGTTTTTCTAAATAAAGCTGAACAAAAATAAAAACATTTTTAGAATTGTTTTGCTAGCAAATGGTATTATTTTGGGTTAACATTTAGGAAGATGGCTGCCGTGGATTAAAAAAAATTTAAGCAAAACAAAAATTTACAAAAACAGTTCTAAGAATATGGAAACTAAAAATACATTTCCAAGGCTTCAAAGGGGATATTTTTGAGCTTGATTGGTTTGGCTTATAATTGGCTGGATTTTAAATTATTTTTTTTTGTCTTACTATCTACCTTTTTTATACGTAATTATTTCAAAACTTACTTTGAATCATCTGAAGACTGATTTTCTCACAATTTAATGACTAGGACTAGGATTTTGTTGAATTTTATAAATTTAAAGCATACTTTATGGGGCAAAAATTGTTTCTTACCAACATTTTGCGAATTATTTAGTTTAGCTAAGTTGAATTTCAAACCGCTTTTCTAACTTCAAAAAAATTCATATTGAAGTTAAAAATCGATTTGAATCTTAATTTCATGCGAGTTGAACAAAATTTGTACTCCATAAAGTATGCTTTTAATATCTAAAAGTCAATAAAATCCAAGCCCTGTTCATGACTAAAACAAGTCTAAGAGATTTGAAGACTACAGGCTTTTCATAGTCTCCAATAGTCCATATATGGACTCGAAGGTCTTACGAGGCTGTTAGCATTTTTTTCCATTAATTCATCGTATTCATTCATGTCATAAACGGGAAGAATACTAACACTGTGCCAGTCGGAAATCTTAACAACGGGCCGTCCTAGTGGGTAAATCAAAATCGAGTAAATAATATTATATTTGCCTGTCGCCGTATGCTTAACCCACATTACTTATACTTTGGTGAAGATCCGAAATCAATATTCCGAAATAATCCATTTAACGAGATGCGGCTTTGTCAAAAAGTCAAAAAAGTGGTCAAAATTATTTCTGGGATCTACGGCGGATCTATGACCTCTTACTTCGGAAAACGACTAGCCTCATTGAAATCCGAGTAGTCGAAATTAGGTTTACCCCATAAGATCGCCCGTTGTTGAAACAAAAAGTTCCCGAATCGAGCACAGTGTAATTTTTGTTTCTTACACGAATGGGTTAAATGTATCTATGCTAGTTATGCTCTTATTTCATACATGATTCGATGGTGTTCTTTGCAGTTGGCTTGACTGTATGTAACATTTAATTTGTTCACCTTTCGCCTTTGTCATCAGAGAACAAAAAAAAAAAAAAAAAATGCGAATCAAGACCAACCTACCTTATTTCTTTTTTACATTAATCAATTAAATCAGCTTTTCTGTTGCGGTTGAAATACTTTTTCAATATGGTTTTCAGTGAATAATTAAATTTTGTCTCAGTTTGATTACTCCTTTTTAATTTTCTACGATTTTGTTTGTTGTACATTCTATTTTTTAAAGCTTTTATTGCGTGAGATTTTATTTTTTTTTTTACAATTTTTTATTATTTTTTTATCAGGTTCTTAAGTTTTTTATAGCATGCGAGTCTTTTTGTTTAAATTCTAACATTTTTGATAATAGAAAAATTTTTATATTCAATCGTTTGTTGCACTTTAAATTAAATTTATATTAAATTTATTTTATTTATTTTTTCCACTCACTCTCTCTTCCTCTACTCATTTTGAAGTTGTCCGATGTCCGATATTAAACTAAAAGTGCGTGCTTCTTACTGCAATAAACACGTAGTAATGAAAAATTTCTAATAATTTTTCAGATGATAAGCAAATAAATTGAGATGAAACGGAATGAGTTCCGGAGAAGCGTAAATAAAAAATCCTTTTCCAATCGTCACAAAGACAAATGCCCGAGGTGCAAGTTTGCACATCATGTTAAATTCTTGGAAAACTTTTAATCCCACATGCAACAATGATCAAACAAAAGTTATGTTTGTCTAGAATCGTTCGGAGAATGTCATACAATTCATTGAAAAAGAAAAACCTCAATTCATGAAATAAATGACAAATAAAAATTTCATTTCCATGGAAAGGCTAATTAAAAAGTTTCACAAAGTTTCTGCTTGAAATGTGCTAACATTCAATCCGGAATAAAAAGCTCGTATGAAAAAACTAACTTTTATGTGGGATGTTTATATGCAGTAAGTCAGCCATTTTAACCATAATCACAAGGACAACAAGTTATAAGTCGAATTCAGCACCTAAAAGAATGCAGAGAAATTGTTTCGATACTGAAAACCTGTTTATTTATGAACATATGTTCACTTAAAGACATCCTCGGGAAGGCATTTTTGAGTTAACAAAGCCCTGTTGATAAAATGGTATTTTAAATATTGTCTTATGGATATTTATATGCATACTTTTAGATGCTCTTTTTAAGATGGTTCAATTTAATGGGTTACATCTTCAAGAATATCTGCACTGATTCAAAATACTATATCGAAATGGTACTTAGATTTAAATTTATTTAAAAGAATCAGGAGAAAACCAATACCCTATAAACTTTTTATATGTCAATGCATATTTTTAGGTGATAAAAAATATATTCTTTTTTATTCTCTTAACAATCGCCATTATATGTTGGCACTAAAAATAGCCTCAGAAACACCGCTCTTTGCCAACGTATCTAAAACGATGGCGGATTTCAATTCAGGAATAAAAAACTGAAGCATACTATTCTGCGTATTGTTTCTTCTAGGAATATTAAAACCCTTTGAGAGCTTAACTGTTTGAAACTGATTTCTGTTTAAACTTTTCTAAAGAAAACTGCAATTATTTTAGCAGAATAGCTTAGTATTAACCCATTCATTGCCTGGGAATATCGAAAAAAAGTTTTGCAAAAAGGGTAACTTCAAAAATATCTGCACAGCTTCACAATACTATATCGAAGAGGTGCTTAAATTTATATTAATTTAAAAGAATGAGGAGACTCCAACACTCTTTACATAAATTTTTTATATTTCAGTGCATATTTTTAGGTGATGAAAAATATAAATTTTTTATATTCTTTACAATCACCATTAAATTTCGGCACTGAAAGCCGCCTAAGGAACACCGCTTTTTGCCAATGTATGTAAAACGATGGCGATTTCAATTGAAATGAATGAATCAAAAACTGAAGCCTACTTTGCTGCGTATTGTTTCTTATAAGAATATTTAAGCCCTTTGAGAGCTTAATTGTTCGAAACTGATTTCTTTTTAAACTTTTCTAAAGAAAACTGCGATTATTTTAGCAGAATTGCTTAGTATTAACCCATTAATTGCCAGGCTATATCGAAAAAAAAAAATTTAAAAAAAGAGTAACCCGCTATTATTTGAGGAATTAGGAAGTTTATTCTTTTATTGTAGGAAATATTGATATAGGTATATTATCATAATTTATGTGTACCTTTGGGGGTACAACAGCAGTAAATGGGTTCAAAGAAGAACTTGTTTGAGAGAAAACAAGCAAGAAAACAAGAATATTAGCAATGAAAAAACTAGCAAAATGTTACTTTTTTCCAACATTCCATAAAATTGGGAAAATTGAAAAAGCGGAAAAGTGTAAAATTTTCATACAAAATTTCATTCAAAATTTTTTTAGCCTTGATTTACAAGTTTTCGAGGTTTTCGAGAAAATACACGTTTAAGGGAAAACTCCAAGATATTCTCAATTCTCGTTTGCATACTTTTAGGTACTGAATTCAATTAATTTCTATTGCCCTGATTTTAGGTAGGGCAATAGAAAATATTTAGATTCGATACCTTAAGGTATGCATTCGATAGCCCTTATAGACGGAGCCAAACTTAGGCTTTAAAGGATATCCTCGCAACTTTCCTCAGCATGTGATTAAAACGGAAAAGCTTCAAGAATGAACAGATTTGTCACTATCGGAAATATTCTTTATATTTAAGTGCATACTTTTAGGTACTGAATTCAATTAATTTCTGTTGCCGTGATTATTAGAAATTATAATTTTCAAGAGGCGTCAAGAGAGCGTCCAAATAATTTTATTCACACTTCGGTACTCGCGCACTCATCGGTCGGAGGATTTCAACTTTTCTTTCAGCTTTCAATCGAGCAATTTTTCTTTTGTGACTCTTTAAAATGGCGATTGAAATTTTTGAAATTGGCTTTTGCTTTTTGGCTTATTTATAAACAGAAAAGCCATTCAAATTTCGAACAGGACAATCATTGATTTTTATGAATAAAGTACTATTTATAGACTCTTTCTTTATACACTTCCATTCGTCGTTTCCCTTTTTTGCTGTAACACAAACATGTATGTATGTATGCAAGCATTGTAACCTTATTGCATAGTAAATTACCCACAATATGGAGAATTCGTAATTTGCTTGGCTCTGTTATTTTTTTCTTTCTTTCAATTTAATTTAATTTTAATTTAATTATTATTTATTTTTATATTTTGTTTTTTGGCATTTAAAAATTGAAGAATTGGAAAAAAGATTTTGAATTGAAATATTTTTGAATGCATTTGGATTTGAAATCAATTTCAACACAAAACTTTCTGCTCTCCTTTCATACATACATATATACGTATTTATGCATATTTACATAGGTACATGTGCAGGTATATGTGTGTTTCATTACTCCTTCCAGCGCACTAAGCGTGGGTAATTTCCCATATAAAGTAACAAATTTCTCAAATTATCACATTAAAATAATTTCACCAAAAAAAAAAAAGAAAAAAAAAATCATTCACTTTCTTTCAATTTCAATTTCATTTCTTTTTTTATTTTTCTTTTCTTCTGGGCTTTTCCTTGTCTTGTTGAGCAAAACGTTTGTATCAAAAAAATAAGGAACAACAAAAAAGAAAAAATAAATCAATCAGCAGAAAATTCGCAAACACATCAAATCGCGCGTAAAATGTTTATTCGCTTTTGAAGTTCATCGAAAACTAATTTTGCTTCGATTTCGCACAAAAAAGTTCTTACAAAACTGGAAGCCACCAAAACGTTGATGGACTTCCAGTTTCATGCTCTGTTGTTGTTGTTGTTGCTGTTGGTGTTGTTATTGTTGTTTCTTTTGCTTTACTATGTATGCCTTCCAGTAGCTGCTTTTCCAATATGCAACTAAAAATAAAGCCATGGCGCCGTAACATTACGTTACGTTACACTATGTGCATATGTGTTGCTAGTCTTTGGTTGTTGTTGTTGTTGTTGTTTTTGTATTCCTTTTTGCGTTCGTATTCTGCCCAGTCGAAGACCACCCGAAAACCCCAACCTAAGGCAAACCAAACCAAACCAAGCAAGCCAAGCCAAGCCGAGCCGAGTTGAGCCAAACTAAACGAAGTCAGCGGAAAAACAAAAGAACCATGGGCATTCGTCACAACGAAGAGTAATGCAAAGAAATGCAAAGTGTGGCATGTAGGGGGCAGCTTAAGTGAGTGTTTAATGGGTATGATTGTTGATGAAGGCAAATCCGACCCGATGTTAACCAATTTCCAGTTGCGTGATAGCGTATGGCGCATGGAAATGTATCAATATTATCTGTGGTTTTATTTATTTATTTATTTTTTTTTTTTTTTGGTTTTTTTTTTTATTCTGTCGCGAACATTGTTCGTACCTACTTTGAGCAGGCTTTTTATTGCTCTTGATTGTGATTTCTTGAAGAACCAAAAATTATACGCTATCTTTGCGTGATTGTAGCATTGTTGAAAGTACATTAGATGTGAGCGTGATGGATAGTATCTGTGTCAGTGGTTTTTTTTTTTTGGTTTCATTTAACCCTTTCGCAGCAGATTTCAAAGGGATCCACTGATTGAATGTGTTAATTAGACAATCAGATTCAATTTTTGGAAAATTTCATAGATATTTTGTTCAGTTGTTGACAATTTTTTGACTTAATTTGTTGCGAAAGGGTTAAGGAATAATTTTTTTTTTCGATAAATCGTAATTATTAGAATACGAACTAACTTGGGGATCTTTTAAATGAAAATTATGTACACTAAAATTGATTGGGAAAGGGTTAATGTGACAGTTTTTCTTTTCCAAAAATGGTGTTGCAACTAAGTTAACTAGCTGCGATACCTTTAACATGAAATTACTGTACACTAAGCTTATAGGCGTAGGTATGGGGGTAATTTTTTTTACTAAATCGATCGCGAAAGGGTTAATATGAAATTTTTTTTTCAAAAAATAGTATTTCTAAGTAATTTATCGAACTTGGGGATCCTTAAAACGCAATTTATGTACACCAAGGTCATGGGCTTGGGTACAGGGGTAAATTTTATTTTACAAAATCGATTGTGAATGGGTTAATATGATAGTTTTTTGAAAAACGGTAACTGCAACTAAGTTAACTAGCTGCGATACCGTTCACATGAATTTTATGTGCATCAAAGTCTTAGGCGTAGTTATGGGGTTAAATTTTTTTTTACTAAATCGATCGCGAAAGGGTTAATATAAATTTTTTTTTCAAAAAATGGTATTTACAAGTAATTTAACTAACTTGGGGATCCTTAAAATACAATTTATGTACACCAAGGTCATGGGCTTAGGGTACAGGGGTAAATATTTTTTTACAAAATCGATTGTGAAAGGGTTAATTTGATAGCTTTTTCCGAAAAACTGTAACAGTAGCTAAGATAACAAGCTGCGATACCGTTACATGAATTTTATGTGCATCAAAGTCTTAGGCGTAGGTATGGGGGTAAAGAAGGGGAATCTGCCCCTCTAGAATATTTCAGTTGCCTTTCGCAACTTAAAAAACATTGAAATTTTTGACAAAATACTCTATAATTGGTTGCTTCCCGCCCCCTACATTATTGAATTCTACCTGCACCCGTGATTTCCATCACTCATCAACGAAAAATATCTTATACCTAATATAATTCACCCAAATTTCTTGTATCTCTTTAAGTAGTCTCTCACAAAATGGCACCTTTACTCTCAAACACACGTTAAATATTGTTTTTTTTTTTTACCTATTTTTATAGCATTTTTCGAAATTGTATTGCATTATTTCAAACAATTACTTGAGAGAGGGACAAAAAAATTGCAATTTACCTAATTTCAAAAAAATCTTTTTCTGAATTGTTCAGCCGCACGCGATTTTTCCCTACGTTAGCAAACACATGTTCAATTGTTTGAGAACAAAGACTACAAAAAAAAAAAAAAAATAAGTAAATACAAATCAGACAAAAAACATTAAAAAAAGAAATAAAATAAATAAACTGAAAAAGTAAAAGGCAAAGCTAAAAGAAAAAAAAACAACAAAAAGAAGAGAGAAAGAAAAACAACAACAACGTAACACATTTCCAGTGACAATGAAATTTCTTCATTGAGGACGCCAAGTTCCATCGCACCACCATGGGTCGAACTTTTGTACGAAATGAACACACGGCCTGCGTTGGAATTTTTCACATCGAACGAACGGAAGCTTACAACCTACGAATGTGCATGGGAATGCACGTGTGCGTCTGTCCGTGTGTATGTGTGCGTGTGCGATGCATCATTGTATTTGTCTCTGGAAATATTCGCATACATGCGCATTTGTTTATGTATAAAATCTGTTAAGTTTCTGTTATATTTTACAGCATTTGTTTACGAGTTCTCAACATATTCAACATGGGAAATTGTTGAGCATGCGTATGGGAGCGATTCCTTTAAAGAAATTGACACATAACTGTCATTTATAATAATATTAATCCATTAAATATTAATAATAACATTGCATAATATTTTATACAATGAAAAGTCTTCTTTTGGTGGTCAATATTTTGGTTTGTTCATCTAAAGGAGCTATGATATACTTCAGGGAACTTTCACCATGATCGAACGATAGATGAAGAAGAAGAATAAAAATTAATACAATGGGAACCTATCAAAAGAACACTTTTTTAATCAGAACTAAGATTATGTATGTTTTTGTTGTAACTTTTAATTTGTTGCCTAAAAGTTATTGATCATCAGTCATTAGGATTGCCAAATAATCGTAAGATCATTATCTTATTTACTATAAGTAATTAATAATTTTAAAAATTCTGCCACACCTCTCAAGATCGATTTAAAGTTGGCCGATATCCAACCAAATATAGGCATCCCCTACCTTTGCTAAGTACATCAAAAAATTGTGGTCAAAATTTTGCCTACATTGATCTCAAAAATTTGTCACATTGCAATCGGCGCTATTTCAGATTAATGAGAAAAATATAGATTGTTTAAAAAAGTACCAAAAAAGCCCGTACATTGTTTTTCATAATTTTGATTTAAATCAAAAATAATTGAAAATAATCAAAATTTCTTTTCCTGGTTTTTTTTTATTTATATGAATGAATCCTCTCCAGTGGCGTAGGTAAGGGGGCAGATAAAGGGGATATATCCCCCCTTTGCCTCATAGAATTTGAAGGAATGAATGTGTTTTAAATTCGGTATATATGCACGAAGTGAAAACCACGATTGTTGAGTGTAAGTTGTTTGGAATCAAATATGTTTGCGTCCCCATGTGCCCATGTGTACCTTGCATAAGGGTGCCCTTTTAGATCTATGCTTGCGAATAATCGATGACGAATTCGAGCATTACATTTAAGCGAACACAGCGCTGCCATGAGTTTTTTTTTAAATCGGGAAATATCAAAAACGAAAAAGCTAAAATAGCAAAAAAAAAAAAAACGTATGACTCTTATCAAATATTTTTACATTTATGTATTTTAAAATCATAAAAAAGTTTTTCTTACTAAATTACCCCTTAGTACGCTTCTCAAGAAACTACATATGAAACGTGCAATATAATGAACTGATTCAAAAATGATTAAGAACTAATTTATCCACATTGGCAATGGAAATCCTGCCGTAGGTTTATGTTAACCTGAGTGGAATACATTCATTTTCAATGCTTCAGTTCGTTTTCAATTAAACTTGAATTATTTTACAGTGAAATTTTGTTCGAGATATGATGATGATAAACATTATTTGAAGATATATTTTTGATATCGTGGTTATGTTGCAAAATGTTCAGGAAAACCCACGATTTTTAATATTAAAATTTTTCGATGCATACTTTTGGGGGACTCAATTTGAAGAGACTTCATACCAAACTTCGAAGGCAATTCGGCACGGGTTATCGTGATCCAATTTCAATAATATGTGATATTTTTGCTAATAGGACCATTTAAGAGAAAAAAAAATGGAGGGTATGCGTTTAAGAAAAGTTAATTTTATTGTTTTGGGACACCCTACTGACCTGTTATACCTGTCGCAATGCTTTGCGTTATTGACATTTAACATTGAGTTGTCATTGGTTGTCAACAGTAGACCGAAAAACTATTGCCGACTATTTGTATGGGTCAAAAGTATCGTTTTCTATGGAATGCTCCTATACCTCTTGACAGTCCAGTTTCTCCAATGACACCGCCTATAAATACTGTTGACGATGGAACTAGTTCTCTTGTCTATATTGACGTCAATATAGACATGGGGCCATATGGCGACAGGCTTCCTGCAGGGATGTTATATTTGGAAAAAAATTTGAAAAGTATGTGTTAAAGGACCTTTTTCATACCAAAACGGCTCCCAAAGTCGAAAAATGTAAAGAAAATTTCAAAATTTTGACTTCGATGACAAAAAAAAAATTTTTTTAACTGCAAAAAAGTATAAGAAAATTGTATACGCACAGAAAGGCCAGGCAATTCTCTTTCGAACTGCGTTAAAATTTTTTTCCTGAAATGTAAGGCTTAGAAGATAAAAAAATTTTTCTAAAACAACTGCAAATTTCTTTCTTTCCCTTATAACTCATGAATGCCTATTGAGAAATCTAGCATAGACCGTATTCTTGAGTTGTCAAAACCTAGCCAGAAAACAGATTTTTACTAAACTTACTCAAATGAAGCTGTTATCTAGTTCTCCAGAGTTTCAGGACACATCTGAGTCCTTGCTAGTAAACTAAAGATAAGATTTGCTCGGTTATTTTAAAGCAAATAGACGTTTGCAAAAAAGGTGCACTAAACTCGGCCTTGGTCTCTTACTACACTTGGCAACTGATTTTGAAGTTCTAGTATTTCTTTGACGAATCCAAATTAAGCCTTATATGTATATCTCGAAGAATTCTTATGAATTCCTGGAATAAAAGTATACTCAAAACATTCGACCAGGCGATAGGGCATTTTAAATAGGACCCCATCTATTGCACTAAAAAGAGGCGATTCGGTGCAGGTAAAAAAAAAACAATCTCTAATGCTCAAAAAGGGGCCCTGCAGGGTCACTTTGCTACAAGATGCAATGACATTCGTTCATACCTATTTGTCAATACATCAACTCCTAGGAAACTTCTTTATCTAAGGAATGTTTTCTTTCGAGTTTGTTTAGCCAGTTTTTCCCAACGGCCCAGCCTCATCAACAAGCGCCTTCCAATAATATCGTCAACCATAGAAAATGTTACAAAGTTCCGGAAATTTCGGAATATAATGCGCTTATCAAATGTTTGCAGCCTACTTCTTCGAAGCATAAATTTACCCCATCCTCCTCAAAAGAAACTTTTCCCTCTAATGCATTTGTGAAGCAGTTGAAATCGATAAGAGTTATTATATGCATTTAATGATTCCGATAACTGAGTGCAACGGCTGCATGGAATGTTCCTTCAACTTAAAATTCAGAGCAAAATACAGATTAAGTCAATATGGTGCCCAGCGTTACGAAGCGTTATTTTACAAAAAAAAAAAAAAGAATTTATAACAAAAAAAAAAAAAATCAAAAGAGTAAGAGGAAAAGAATTCATTGCATATTTTTGGCCAGAGCAAATGATACGTTTAATAAACGAGCACGAGAGTCCTGTGTCCGTCCACCCACAAACGCCCGCCGTTTCTTCGCGAATGCACAAACCTACATTTATGTATGTACAAACGTCCTAATTAGGGTCATATATTTTTCGCAAGTATCGTGTGTACACGAACTCTTTCGAAAGAGTCAAAGAAGTGGAAGAAACAGAAGATATAAATGCGAAGGCGAAGGCGAAGGAGCAAAACTAGCATCTGTGGCTGGCAGGAAGTAAGGAAAGGACAATAAAGGGTGGCTGGCCAGCAAGATAAATGCTGTTGCGATATTGCAATTGCAAAGTTGCATATTTTTTCGGCTTCTTTTTTATTTTTTGTCTTTATGCCCTTTCGTTTTTAGGCTTTCCTCTTTGCTTCTTTTTGGTTTTTTTTTTTTTTTGTTGCTTTTCTTTTCGTTTGACTTCTTTGCCAAAATTGTGTTTCTAGGTCAAATACGTTTCTTTTCGCGATATGACGGCTGTTACTTCTTGTTGCTATTTTTGAGTGGCCATGTTGCCTGACAATACCATAAAGGATATTATTTATTCAGTTTGGAATATCTCGGGAATTTAGTTCTTAAAAGCAATGACAAAGTGTATGCAGCTATGGGTACAAAAAAAAAAGAAAAACCCAAAAATTTGCAA
Organism: Chlorops oryzae; assembly: GCA_020466095.1. Taxonomy (NCBI): domain Eukaryota; kingdom Metazoa; phylum Arthropoda; class Insecta; order Diptera; family Chloropidae; genus Chlorops; species Chlorops oryzae. Next base: position 12,009,140 of record CM035809.1, on the reverse strand, counting down.
AAATGTCACGAGAGCTGGCTGTTCGAAAATATGCATAGCCTAACGGGAAGTAAGCTATTGAGAGAAACGTTTTTTAAAATAAGTTGTGATAAGATTTGAACACAAATCTTTGTCATGACTTTGTCACAATTTTGTTTGAAAAAGTTTAATGGGGGAACAATCTTTTTATGGATAAATAAAGCGAATGGATTAGGTATGATAATATTTAGAATATGAGCCACATTGCCAGATTTGAGACGGGATACTTTGATTTCGATATCGTTATATAGAATATTGAACATTATGTATGGAGGATAAGACAATAATAAGTAATATTTATTTATTTATTATTTTTTTATATTTTTTGTTTTGGTTCAAAGAGTGCTTTGGAGTTTCCAAATAATCGTAAAATAGTCTCGATTATTTCGGATGAATAAAAGTATTTAAAATGCCAAAAACAATATCAAGAAGTACAGTCAAAGCTCTCTATAACGCATTTCAAAGGGACTGGAAAAAAATTCGTTACAGAGAAAATTCGTTATGAGGAGGAAAAAAGACACTAAAAATGTAGCGAACGGGCATTCAGAAGATTCGATAAAGAGAAAAATTTGTTATAGAGCAGTTATTTATAGAGAGTTTAGGCTGTAGTCTCGCTATATTCTTAGTAAAATTTGAACTATTTTTACATTATTTTATTATTAAATAAGAAATAGTCCCAATTATTAATATTGATTAGAATTTGATACGACTGTTTTCGACACCTTTAGAAGTTTTTTCTATAAAATTCAAAGATAAGCTTTGTTAGATCTTTTATCCTAATATTGGTTGTTATTATCTTTGGCGATCTCCTGTTTCATTCCAAAAAAAAAGCATTAAATATTTATATGGGGATAAAAGGTCAAGCTATAGGCGATGATCGGTGGGTTTCTTTGTTTTGTCTTTTACTTTTGAAGCCATATTTGGCTCAAGAATCACTTATTAACGTGATTTAACCAGTTTCAGACCGCTGTACGATTTTTCGACCAGTTAATTAAAAAAAAAAATAATTTTCATCTCTGTTCAAGCTATCACGTTGTGCTATATGTGAAATTAAAACCTGATTTATTGGCTTTTAAAATAAGACATAATTTTTTATATTCAATCATTCATCTGCGGTTCACGTAGTTTGGTCTATTTTAAACTAAATAAATAATATCACAATTAAAATAATCGAAAACGCAATTATGAAAATTTAGTGCGAAACTTTAATTTTTAAAATAAGCAATCACCTGACGATTGACTGTATACCTAAATTATTTATTTTCCACATAGCCGCAAAAGTGACTTGTCGAATACTCGACCCCCTAACTTCCCAGCTACCCAAAGAACCTGTTCTTTTCTTTTGAAGCCCATAGTGTCTTTAAAATATGTCATTGGGAATTTTAAGTTTAAGAAGAACTTGATTGGTACAAAAGAGGTTAAAGTCGTGTTTAATCAAAAGCATTTCATCAGAGCAATTCCATAAAGCACTTGGGAAAAATATTTAAATGAAGAGAGAAGCCTAACTTAATTTATGTTACAATCACCTTTACGTTATATTCGTTAGACTACGATCGAGAAATCAAACAAAATATCAATAGTATTTCTCTAGCATTATTGAAAGCATTAATTTTCCATTACATTTACCTCTTCATCAATGGGGCTACCGCGGTTAAATTATACAATAAATGCAGAAAAAACCTTTTTTTTTAAAGAACTAAAGATTTTCAACATAAATTTTTTAGGGGAAGAATTCTTTAGTTTTTTATACTATGAAGTTTTTAATTTTTTTTTTTTTTAGAGCTAGAGAGCCTTTTAACAAAACCCTTCAATTTTAAAATTATTCTCTCTACATCATTCCTTTGACGTTCATAGACACATGAAATAAAAAAGATTCTTTGACTTTCAAAGCCTGACGTATACGTAATGTTGAGGCCTACTAATTTTGTTTCAAATGACATTGCTCATACGTCGGGTGCAAACACTAAAAATTTCTCCTCTCAGCTACCTTTATCACTTAGGCGAGATTTACGCTGTAAGACTTTTCTATGATAAAATATAGTTTTTTGACAAGGGATCACCGAGAAGTTATATGGGGGCGTTTTTCTCTCTTCTCTGTCTGTCCCTATCCAAAAAAAAAAAAAAAAAAAAAGAACTAAAAATGTTTCATTATCGAAATTTCATGCTGCTTAAATCCCGTGTTAAGGTTATACAATGCACTCCCCTTGCGGACACTCCTCTTGAACGGACACTCTTTGGTAATACTCTTTTGATCCTGCCTCTCAAATAGTTTCCTCTTAAGCGGACATATTTTTCGGTCCCGTAGGTTGCCGCTTAAGCGAGAGTACACTGTCAATAGATTACGGCCGATTCTCAGACTTACCGAATATACATCAAAAATCGGTCAAGCTGTTTGGCAGGAATTATTTTATAGATAATGGGGTGTTGGACAATAAATTTTTATTCAATTTCAAATTGATACCTTTTCCGAAATATGTATATTAGGTGGATCGATTTGTATGAACCGCAAAATCACACACATGCGTGCAGTAAAATTGTAAACTTAATGAAATTCTAAGAAAAATTTGCCTAGAAACCGTGGGTCTTTATAAAAATATGTTTTTTTTTTTTAATTTCCACAATGAACAAAAACAAAATATCGGAAAAACGAACTGTTTCATCCTCACAATATGATGGCCTCCCCAAAATTTATAAAAATTAGGTGGCCATTCCAATATGTTTTGAGGTCTTTTACGATCGGCAAGTTTAAAAATTATTTTCTCAGTACAGTCATTCCTGGAAAGAAGCGCATCAAAAATGCAGCAAAATGGGGATTCATAACAGGATATCATTTTTATCGAACTACTTAATAGAAGAATAAAGAATCACAAACACTCAATTTTCGGAGCTTATATCCAGCGAATACTGTACTATACTGGGTATTGCTTTTTAACCCTATGGTCCGTGTAAGCCCAGCTGAGCTTGTCAAAGAGCTGTTTTCATCGGAGCCCAAAACTGATTTCTTAAGTTTTTTTTTTTTCTAAATAAAGCATAGGGCAAAGTCTCAGTTAGAATTGACTGAAGGTAACTCAATTTCAATAATTTGTTAATTCTTGTGTTAAGTCTTAGTTAAGTTAAGTTTGTTGATTCTTGTGTTAAGCCGAATTCAAAACAATTGCTTGAATATTGTGGATAATAATATGAATTACCTGACTTATGGGCAATTCCATGTAAAATAGCCCACGGGTCATAACAGTCACAGCGTTTCTATGGCGGTTGGAAAAGAAATCATGAGCTCTTAATGCCTTACTATTAATCGATTTTTAAATCTCATCATCCAAGAGAATCGCATCCTTTATTCAATTATTAATAAAATATTTCTGAAGTAAATCAAAATAATTGATTGTGACGGGTGGATTTTTGCTAATTCTTCTAAGCTACGTTGAATTGAGTCAAGACCAACTGATCCGCAATACTTAAAACTAACTTAAAATCCTTCTTGAGACGTGTGTTCAGTGGCGTGTCCAGAGAAATACTGCTTTGATAGTGCTTATATTTTCCACAGTGGTATATTGAACAATTATAAGACATTAACCCAAAAATTGTTGGGGGGGCTAGAGGAAGTTTAGAGAGTTATGGACCAAAAACCAAAAAAATCCGAAAAATTTATGGCGTCCGATTTGGATGAAAATTTATATATAAAATAAGTGAAAAATTCTAAGAATTTTAGCACTAAAATTTTTTCAAAAAACTGGTCCTTTCTGGAACAGTTTGGAACTAGACCCTAACTAGACTAGTTGTAATCGGTTTCTTGAACAAATTTCGACGCCAAAATTCTTAGAATTTTTCGCTTATTCTATATATAAATTTTCATCCAAATCGGACGCCATAAATTTTTCGGATTTTTTTGGTTTTTGGTCCATAACTCTCTAAACTTCCTCTAGCCCCCCCCCCCAACAATTTTTGGGTTAATGTCTTATAATTGTTCAATATACCACTGTGGAAAATATAAGCACTATCAAAGCAGTATTTCTCTAGACACGCCACTGCGTGTGTTCAACCCTTAATTTATGTATTACTTTTAAGGTGCTTAAAAATAAAAAATTATTATTAGGTATATATTTTTTTTTTTATAAGAATAGATGTTTATCTAACAATATGAAAACGCGGGAAAAAAATTCAAAAATTCAAAAGATAAATTATTTAAAAATTTAAATGAAGTTAAAAATATAAAAAAAAAATTAAAAAAAATTGAATAGCTTAAGTGATAAAATTTGATAAGGCAGGATTATCAGTGTTAAGGAAATTACTTAAAAGGGAATTTTTATTTTTGCAAAAAACACCAAGAGAGAGATAGATAGATAAGTAGTTAGACACGATATGCTCGAAAACAGTGTGTAATTTAAAAAATTCAAAAAAAAAAAAATCCAAAAAAAAAACATTTGAGGAAAATTGGATTTCAAATTGAAAAACGAAAGGACTCACCGCTGCTGCTTCCGCTACTATCGTAATCGTATTGGGCCGATTGCGGTTGGAGGAGATGACTTTGCATTTCTTCCTCTGAACTGCTGAACGAATGTTGCTGTTGCGATGCGTACTGAGCGCCTGCTAATGTCCTTCGTTGATTGTAGGATGGGTCCATCGCGTGACCTCCGCTAATAGTTAAGTTCCGTGCGATTGGCGGTGGCTTTTGGTAGGACGAACTTACTGTGCCTCCGCTATTTGGGTTTGGTGGTGTTGGTAATTGAGTGTGATGCGGCGATGGCACGTTTTGCGGGCTGTACGAGTGTTGGTGTGGAAGCCGTTGTTGTTGTTGTTGCTGCTGCTGCTGCTGTTGCGTTTGGTAAGGCGGTATTGCAGATGTGTGATGTTTTTCTTGCTGCTGTGACGCAAACGAAATCGTTGACGGCGGCTGTTGCTGATGGGCTGGATGCGTTGGATGCATTCGAGCGGCTTGAAGCAGCTGATTCACTTGTGAATATTGTTGCTGCTGCTGCTCCCGCTCACGTTCACGTTCCCGTTCGCGTTCCCGTTGCTGCTGCTGTTGTAGCTTTTGCTGTTGCGTTTGTGGTTGCTGAAGTTGTCTCTGTTGTTGCTGCTGCTGCTGTTGCTGTTGCTGCTGCTGTTGCTGGACTTGACTTGGGTGCGCTAAGTGTGGATGTTGACGCATAAGGCCGTCTAACTCACCCTGTAAAGAAAAAAAGGATTGTTGGAATTATTTGAAAAAAAGAAGGGGAACTTTATTTAAAAGGTGAATCCCCAGAAGAATAAGTATTGTGTTTTGTTCTATACCTGTCGCACCTTGTAAAACCGGGGATCTTCTTCCGGATACGTGTTGCCGCTAGCCCGTTGTTGTTGCTGTTGTTGTTGTTGCTGTTGTTGTTGATGATACTGTTGTGGATGCTGTTGAATATGATGGCCATAGTGTGTTTGTTGCTGTCCATATTGTTGCTGCTGTTGAATTTGTTGCGGATTCATTGGTTGCATACGTTGACGCTGTTGTCCTTGGCCAGGACTCATTACGTCAGCTAGATTATCTGCACCTGAAAGCCGTCGGCTCGTCGATTGTTCTTGTTGCGAATATTGTCTTCTCAGCATGCTGCCCGTACGTTGCATTGGGAGATTCTCCTTTTCAGCAGCGCTACGTGTACGCTCTAATTTTGGACGCTTATCGGTTGCATCATGCGGATCGACTATCGCTTGCTGTGATATATCCTAAACGAAATCGAAGGATAAGGGATTATGTGCCGGTAATATCAATGAGATGCCGTAATCAATCGATTTTTATCAGCTTTAATAACTTTTTAAAGATAATTTTACTTTCAAGGAAGTTAAAGTTATATAAATTGAGCCTAAAAGTATGCAATAATGGGTATATAAGGGAATTTTTTGGGAGAAATTCATTTAAGATTTTCCAAAAATACGCAAAAGTTGATATAAATTGGGCTATTTTCAAGGCTCGCTCATTTTAAAACACTTGGACATCGAAGTCGAAAATGTTGAACATTTTTGATGCATACTTTTAGGTCGTAAGTTTTCAAGAAATATTCATGGGTAGTGTAACCAAGTTACTGGCTCTATTATAAAAAGAAGAGAACACCGCTCCTGGTTCATAATAGGCCGCTGTTGCCATGTTTTTAGGGGATATATCCATTTAAGGTTGCAATACTAGCATTTAACTGCCTAAAATTTGATCTCGAAATCTTCTTGAAACCCAAATTTGGTCCCATAAAAATTGTTTAAAGATTTTTTCCCCTAAGTTTCCACTAAGAATCCGAAATTTCGTCAATATAGAGGAGACTCTCCTGAACTTTGCAATATGGACCACTCTAAAATAACTCTTAGCTTAGTCTCATTTGTCGCCTTCCCTGATTTCTCTCATCTCCTTTGCTTTCTCTTTTCCTCTTCGCTTTTCCCCCTTCCACTTCTCTCGGGACGGAAAAATGGGCAAAATTGCCTGATTGCCAGGGGACTAGTGTACCCACCCACCCCATATATCATCATCTCATCATCTCTGTTTCCTTCCTGAATATTTTAAAGATTATCTTTTTTTTTGTCGCCCAAATTGAGATGTTTTAGAAAATTTATATACAAAAGCGATACTCACACTACTTCCATCCGGCTCGATTCTCCTTAGCAGGCTATCCTGTTGCATCGTAGATTTGTTGATCCATTGTCCAGTCTTCGATAGTAACTCTTGTTTCTTTCGACATAGTATACACACCCAAATAACCTATTTTAATTTGTATAACATTAAATAATTGTGATTCATCAAATGACCTTTCATCAAAATTTCCTAAGTATAAACATATTTGGAATCTGTGCCAATAATTGAAATGAATATTAACTCAATAAAGCTCTCCAGATGGGAGCATTTTGTCATAAATGTTCTCAGAAAAAATTGCAATAAATTTTGTGATTAAGCTGCCTATGACTGTATGCGAATAAGTGGGCGCATACCAAGGCAGCCATCGTAGCGCCAAAGAACAATTTAAATATTTGCGTAAGATATAAAAGAAACTATTTAATGTCATATGATGAAAAAAGGGAAAAAGAGAAGAATTCATGCGTCCAGATTGAAGGGTAAGACAAGAAAAAAGTCAATAGACGTCATTTTCGCAATGCCTCACTACATACGAGTATCTTTCTAGAAATTGTGGCGACTAAAAAATCACACCATCTCATTCGGTAACTGATTTGCTTAAGCTTAAGGAGACCAGATGTGTCGACCCAAGCGGACTGTACCGAAGCTTTTAAAAAGGCTCTCATGTTTTTCAGTAAGACATAAAATATTTTGTTTTTGAGGGAGATTTTTGTTACCGGATTTGAGCATTACTTAATTTCTTTCAATTTTTTTCTCTAGGAATTATTCAATACCAAATCAGCTAAAATTGTGGTAAAATAATTGAAACACCTAAAAAATTTTTCGGAGTTAATAGATTTAGGATGACGAAATGAACCCGAAATTTATACAAAATGTCCGGCACAAAATGTGATTCCAAAATGAAATATGTAGCTATCCGAAATATTTAGCAAAATATGTTGCTCAGAAATACAAACAGATGAGTCCGAAATGAATCCGAAATTTTAAAAAATATGTGGCCAAAAATATTAGTCCAAAATTATCCGAAATTTAAAAAAAATATGTGGCCAAGTCCTAAATATTTATCAAATACTTACTCCGAAATATATCGAAAATATCTTCCTCAGATAAACATACAGATGAGTCCGAAATGAATCCGAAATTTTTACAAAAAATATGGCAGTCTGAAATATGAGTCCGAAATGACTCCGAAATATGTAGAGAATATCTTCCTCAGATAGACATACAGATGAGTCCGAAATGAAACCGAAGTTTTTACAAAAAATAAGAAGATCAGAATTATGGGTCCGAAATAACTCCGAAATATGTAGAAAATATCTTCCTCAGAAAACATACAGATGAGTCCGAAATGAATCCGAAAAGTTTACAAAATTATGGCGATCAGAAATATGAGTCCGAAATGACTCCGAAATATGTCGGAAATATCTTTCTCAGATAAACATACAGATGAGTTCGTAATGAAACCGAAGTTTTTACAAAACATAAGACGATCAGAAATATGAGTCCGAAATAACTCCGAAATATGTAGAAATATCTTTCTCAGATAAACATACAGATGAGTCCGAAATGAATCCGAATTTTTTACAAAAAATATGGCAGTCTGAAATATGAGTCCGAAATGACTCCGAAATATGTAGAGAATATCTTTCCTCAGATAAACATACAGATGAGTCCGAAATAAATCCGAAAAGTTTACAAAAATATGGCGGTCAGAAATATGAGTCCGAAATGACTCCGAAATATGTCGAAAATATCTTTCTCAGATAAACATACAGATGAGTCCGAAATGAAACCGAAGTTTTTACAAAAAATAAGACGATCAGAATTATGAGTCCGAAATAACTCCGAAATATGTAGAAAATATTTTACTCTAAAATTTTAGTTCAAAAATGACTACGAAATACATACATGTGTAGAAAATATGCTGCTTAGCAATGTATATGAGCCCAAAATGACTCCGAATGACATAGCAACATATGTATGTGAAAAATATGAGGTTCAAAAATATGGGTGCTAAATGAGTACTTTATTTTTACACTCAGAAATATGATTGCGAAATGAGCCCGATGTTTTTACACAGAGGTCGAGAAAAATGAGTCCCAAATAAGACCGATATATGTATGTAGGTACATATACATATATATCTATTTGTAAAAAAATATGAGTCCAAGAAAAATAAGTCCGAATTATGAAGAGAACAAAATTTTCAGTTGTATAATTTTCTGAAATGAGTCCGAAAAATGTAGAAAATATGAGCCTCAGGAAAATAATGTTCAGATATGATAGCGGAGGGAATGACCCTTATACAAGCTTATTCGATATACTCGTATGACATCTGACTCGTATAGGTCGATCTTTGAAAGAAGAGAAACACATTCGACTTGGACTCTTAAATAAGCTCACTATAAGTCATCCGCATGAGGGCTCATAAATGACTTCGTTGTTGAAAACGGAACGTTATTAATTTTAATCAGTAAATCAAATATTCTTATTTTAGGCGAAAACTTTTTTCTCCCTTTTATTCTAGATATGAAGGTAGCCGTGATTAACTCAAGCATTTCTGCCTGATGTTGCTGAGTTGCTAACAGTTCAACAGATGAAAAATCAAAAAGTTATTTTTTCACGTCTTATTTCTTGATACCTCATTGTATACCACAAACTTTGCCCTTCACTCAAACGTTTTAACTTTGAATATAAGCATTCCTCTTAACATTTTTGAAAATATTAATTAGACTCACTTTGTTATTTCGTAACGTTACTTTTCCACCGCATCTTGCGCAACAACGTATATTACAATAATGACATATATGGCCGACTCCATCGGCGAATTTCGTTTTCAGGCATATGTGACATGTCGCATCAAGCTCAATGCCGGCTTTTTTATGCTGCTCAGAACGTTGACGTATTTGGTTTTCCAAACTGACAACCTCATCCTGTTGAAGTCTGAAAAACAAAAGTAAAAAGAGAAACATTTTGAAATTAGTAGAACTTTTTGCTAATTAAATGGACTCTTTGGCATTTAGTTTCGTGCTTTGAATGTTCAGTTTGACAGGTCTATTTAGTTTCTGAATGGAGTAGAAAGGTTTTTTTTTACCCTAACGCTTTCGCACTAAACTGGTTTTTCTATTTTAGACACATCATTGGCGATCTTAAAGAAATAGCGATTCCGAGCGAGAGAGAAAGAGAGAGGTGAGAGAGAGAAGAGTGGGAGAAAGGGGGAGTGAGAAAGAGAATGAGAGAGATAGAAAGTGAGAGAGAGAGCGAGAGAGAAAGAGCGGGAGAGAGAGAGCGGGAGAGAGAGCGGAGAGAGAGACGAGGAGAGAGAGAGCGAGAGAGAGAGAGGCGGAGAGAGAAGAGAGCGGGAAGAGAGCGAGAGAGGAGAGCGGAGAAGAGAGGTGAGGAGGGAGAGAGAGAGCGAGAGAGAGAGAGAGCGAGAGAGAGAGGAGAGCGAGAGAGAGAGAGAGCGAGAGAGAGGGAGAGCAGAGAGAGAGCGAGCGAGAGAGCGAGAGAGAGAGAGAGAGAAGAGAGAGAGAGAGAGAAAGAGGGATAGAGAGAGGAGAGAGCAATGAAAGAAAAATGGGGTCAAAAGCTACAGTCAATAATCAGGAAGATTCTAATTCTAGAATTTATGGATGTGACCTATAAATTTATTTATTGGCTTGGGCTTTCAAAAGCGTCAACTTTTTCACGAAAGTCTGGAAAAATTTTCTTGCAGATTGGGGTATAAGTCAGGGAGAAACAGTTTAGAGTTCCCAAAAAGCGTAACTAACATGGTATAACGTCACAAATTCCTCCATTTTCTCTTATCAGTACCAACCTCCGCGGTTAGTCCTACAGCCTCGAGGTCCCATAAGTAAATGAGCAACTTAATTCTCGGCCACACTTTTCGAGATCGATTTAAAATCGACCTGGTAGCCCATCCAGCAAAACTTAATACAGGGATTTGCTTCATCTACTTATCAAGTACTTTCAGGAACTGCAGTCAAAATGTTGTTTAAGAGACTAATACCGATTGTTAAAGGAACTGTTTACTCATTGAATTGTAGCATAACGTTAGAAATATTAATTTTAATTGTAAGGAGTGTTCTGTTTTCCCCAGGGAGATTTCTGTTAGGACTATTTTAAGTGACGATTCTTACTCTTTCTAATATTAGCATTATTTTAAATGGAAATGGATCACCCTAAGATGAGAAAATGTGTTTTCTAAATTCATGGATATATGTATGTAGGTACACATAAATTAAGTTTGTATTGCTATGGAAAATTTTCTTACCTCATAATTTCGTTCTGTTTCTCCTCCTCCTGCTTCTGACGCAGAAGTACACTCTCGATTTGCATTCTTTCGTGAGGATCTAGATGCGATAAATCCGGCATATCATCCATTTTGCACAAAGTATTTGCGTTTATAGTAGATTTTTATATATTGTTATTGCATATGCATATATATGTTTATTAATTTTTAAATTTAAATTTTATTTTATTTCTCAAAAGGACTCCTTCACTTTTGTTCTTTTGACGCGAAAATAGATATTCTCTCTCTCTGTTTTTTTTTTTTTTTTTTTTTGGATTTTGTGTTACTAGTTTTCTTCAAAAGATTTTAAAAAAAGCTTGTTTCGATAAGGCTTAAAGCTTTCATAAAAAATGTATTTATTTACTTTATAAGAATTTTTTTCATTTAGAAACGTTTCGTTGATGCGTTGAGTTATAAGTTACCTTTATAATTTATCAGAAAGACCTTTTAGATTCGACTTTATGCTGTCTTGACAATGCTCTATTTATATGTATACATATATTTATGTGTGTATATATTTATATGTATTATTTATGTATGTTTCTTAATATTTTTATTCATAAATATTTTAAAGCTTTTGCATTATTTTTTTTATATTTTTTTATTTTACGTAATGGTATTTAGGTTTATGAAATTTTTTTTCCTTTTTTATTTAAATATATATGTATATTTACATGAAATATTTAGGTTGTTCGAGTTTTACTTATTTCGAATATATATTTTATGGGTGCTTTTTTATTCTCTTTCTTAAATATTTACGCACTTTCTTCTTTCTTGTGTTCTTTAAATCATTTTTAAAGAAAATCTTTGCACATTTTGTGCGAAACTTGGCGATGCAGTACATTTTTTCGAAATCACAGTCCAATTCATTTTAGTTCAATTTATTTGAGTGGCTAGATTTGGGTTGGGTTGATTTTTTTTATTTTTTTATTTTGTCGTTTAATGTGGTTTTCTGTTTTGCTCTGCTGTTGTTCACTATAGATGCTTTCTCATGTTGTTTTTGTTGTTATTATCTAAATGACATTGTTTGTTTGTGGTTTGATTGAAACTCTTTTTCCCGATGTACAATCTCAGCATATTGTTCGGCGTTGCTTGCGGAAAATCTCCCATGAAATCATTCAGCTAGTTCTATGCTCCCGATACTGCAACGAGATAAAACAAAAAAAAAAAAGGATTTGTTCAAATAAAATGGTCTCCAAATATTCATGTACAGAAGCTAGAAATATAGGACGTCATAATGCGTATTTGTGTTATTTATTGTTTTCCGCTTTAAATTGGCCATACCAGAACACTGGGAGCTTTGTTTATGCGCTTTCATTTCATTTTGTGGCTTGTGTATCAGCGGGGAATATTTGGTTGTACTTTGGGGACATATTTATAGCTCAAACAGTTAGGATATCGCATACCTACTCGTGACGAAATAATCCAAATTTAGGTTAAATATGGTTCAATGCCCTTAATTTAAATAACAGGTTCAAGGGAACGACGTAGAAATATATTGTAGAATTCGCATATGGGCAACTTTCATAATGGTAACGTTACACGTAGATCTACTTTTTACATGTTTTACCTCAAACTTGTAAAAACACAATGAAAATATTAAGTTTTTTGAACCCTTGGGTTAGAAATAACTAGACCTACAATTCGTTCCTTAAAATAGTTTTGATTGCTCATATGCTTAAGGAGCTATAAGTGGTTAAAGATTACTGGTAAGGTTACCAAAATGGAACTTTTGTGAAATTTTGCCATATTATTACGACGACCCGGCGATCAAGTTTTGCCGGTCCCTTGAGGGTCATTATATTCGGATTCTACTTTAGCCAAAAATTTTAAAGTAGTCTCAAGCAACCGAATAGGGAGTGATTTAGCAATAGTAAAAATTCATTTGCAGAGTAAACATTTAAGAAATATAGGCTCGGTCAATGCCGACCTCGATATAACCAGCTTCCCCGCCAAAAACTATGGTCAAGATTTATTTGTAATTTGAAATTTTTGCCTCTTTGCGTACGCAAGTTACGATAGCTGTGGGAGGATCACGCCTAAGTAATATCATAGGATATATGAACATATGTATCTCCTTGTCCGTTTAGAGAAAACCTGACCATTGACTGACGGACATTTTAGTTATAAAAAGGGATCAAAAACATCTTCTAACCGAATGACATTCTATTTGATACTGAGTTGTCTTAAGGAACTACTTTCTGTCATGGTCGTTCAGTTATCATGGTCATCGGGTATTCAAAAATAAAGGCAATATCAAAGAAAAATCATCAGCACAAAAGTTTTTTTCAAAGTGAACTGCGAGATCTCTTATAAGGGCCCACAAAAAGCCTAGTCCTGCAGTTGAAAATATCTAAACTTGAGTTTTTAAGCGGTATTTTAGAGAAGTCATCAAGGACTAGAGCTGAAGAGTTGATGTTTTTAGTGGGCTTTAATCAGACACTTGAGCTTGAACCCTTTTTGCTGCAGATGAGATACACGTCAGTAAATGTTTGAAAGCTACTATTAGAATTTTTTAATGGATTATTTTTAAGCCTGAGAGAAGTTCCATTTGTCAGTGTAAACGTCTAACGGTCCCAGACTTCACGAAGGAACTCACAATAACCAAAGACTGTCGCACAAAATATTCTGATCACCTTCTTCGACGTTTCTTTGCAATTTTTTTTTTATAATAAGATTGACTTCAAATTATACGTATATTCTATCCACTTCGTTCAGAGTTTCAGAGCTCCCACTTCATATTTCTAAATATAGCTCACCACCTTTTCTTTTTTTTTTCCTCTGCCTCAAAGTCACAACTTTTCCTTTTTGTGCTGAACAACACTTTTTGAACTATTTTAATTGAATTTAGTTCGACAATTTTCACAGAAAAGTATAAAATTATTTTTTCCGAGTGAGTACTCTCAACAGAATTCAATTACGAATGAATTTCCCCGAAATTATTCGTAAAATAAACTTCAAAAATAGATACCTACTAAATAAATAAAATAATAAATTCATTAACCCCAAGAAGCTCCTTTGAGCTTTTCTAACAGTTATTAAGCGTAACAACTGCATTATGTTAATATCGCTCGTAATGAGAAAACTTTTGCTTCTCCGACTGAAAACTTTCCGGCTCTGTTATCGCGAAAACTTACGGAGCATACCAAAAAGACAAAGGAAAAAAAAAAAGAACCTGAATGCCTTCAGTCTCTCTATTTGGGTTTACGCATGTGCGAAACAAAAAAGGCAGAAAAAAGAAAGAGTGGTGAATATCCCTTGGAAGTTCTGAAGAGAGTTGAGAAGCCCAAGAATATGCATGGCCAATGGTTTACCAGCGACGACAAATTTCTATGGCCCGATGTACCAGGGCAAACAAAACAATTGCAATCAAGGAAACAATCCCTTGCAAATGCAAGCCCGTTATATGAAATATAACAAAAAAGGTTGTTTCTTGTTTTACAGCAATTAATTAACAAGGCCACTATGTATGTTACATCTGTGAATTGCTGTACGGAAATGTAGGTTACAAAAGGTGAATGGGTCTTGTTGTATGTTTTTGTTTTCGGACCATGATGTTGCACCATGAAGTTATATGCCATGTTCCGTAGAAGTTTAAGGATTGTAAAGTAATGTTTTCTGTCACTTCTTCTTGTTCTTCTTTTTACAACGAACTTTTTTTCTAGTTTTAATTGTAGTCCGCTTTGGAAGCTGTTATTTTTGCGATGGCTTTTTGCCGACTTGACTTGTGATTAAGGCAGTCATTGTAGAGCTATGAGTATTGTTAGGGGTGTAAAGGGTACGGCTTACTCCCTTTGAATCAACAAACTAGAAAGGGCCCCGTACTTTTTTTGAGTTAAAGAGGTAGGCCCATCTAGGGACTTTAAATCGTCGGAGGGCATTCCTCTGCTGGCCCCTTAAAAGCAAAAGATTGACCAATAAAAATGGTGGCCACTAGCTTACCTGGCAGCATGTCAGCTATAAGGTGACCCTTAGCCGAGATACAATGGAATCCCCGTTCCACTTTCAATAGAGCTGTATAGAATTCTCTCGATATAAGAAGTGCAATAGTAGTTTAAAGAACAACAAGGCTCCGATGGAATGAACACGTCCTGAGAGCGAATGAGGACAGTTTGGCGAAAAAGGGCTACATACTACAATTAAAAGGTTGCAGACAACGAGGACATCCGTAACATCGTTGAATGGACACAGATAAATGTTGACTGTAGGACTTATCGCAGAGTATACAACCGATTAGACAAAATGGATGAATTGGTCGCGTTTTGGGACCCCAGGATAGACCAGGACTTTCAATACGCAAGAAGAAGAAAACTACTAGTTTCAAGAATCCCCATAATATTAACACACTCTTAATAGAATTAGTCTCCCAGTTCAGTAAAGATTCCTATATCTCTAGAAGCCTTTTCATTGAAACTATTCTGGTACAATATTTTGTAACCTCAAAGTGCACCAACGATGTCGATGGCATTCAACTGTTGTTATTTTTTCTTGATAACTTTCCAAAGAAACCTTTAAAGTCCAGCAAAGCCAACAAAGGCGAGTTACAATCATGAAAATATCAAACAATCAACAAATTTAATTGAATATATAAATTCACGAGGCAACAAAACTTAATTATCATGAGAGTCAATAAAAACGAACAAATTTGCAACATTTTTTCAATTAAAAAGTTATTGACTATGCATGGCGTGTGTTGCCTGTTTCCTTTGCCAAAACACCGAAGGGAAATGGAGTAAAAGCCTGTCACGTTGCCAACAAAACTTAATATTCAACATAAAAAGTATTGCTTGCACTTAAGCCAACAGAAGAAAAAAAAGTTCAAATTTACGAACGGTGTTCGTTGAATTCACCTGAGTGCAGCGAACTTTTGGGCAAAGCAATCATTTGGGGTCTCAAATTAATTTCGCAAAAGGAAGCAGCCATTTCAGATTTAGTTTCGCTTATCCCATTGAAGGGAGGAATTACGTAAATGAGGTATAAAAGCAATCAAAATGCGCAAAACCATCCATGAAGAAAGTATTTTGGGGAGTCCCCTATTTTAAACATAGCCCCAAAACTTCTCAAAAGACTTCAAGTTAGACGTACCTACATATGTATGTATAAATTTTTACTATCCCTATTGCAATTTGCTCTCCTAGGACCTAATCACAAACATCTCAGTGCGTATCCTGCAGTAATGACGACGCCAATTTATCAAAAAGGAGTACTCTGAGGTTACGAATAATGTGACTAGTTAAATGTAGAGTTTTTTTTTGTGTAAGAGAATTGACTTGACTTTGAGTATCAACAAGTGGTCTAGAAGAGTTGTAGTAAAGGTAGTAGACCAACTGGTACAAATGGGACAATTCACCTATAATTGACCAGAGTAGGTCTACTCGTGGAGTAGTTAAATGTGGGAGTGGTTATTTTCCAATGACAAGCCAATGTTAAATAAGACAGTTTTAAGCATCGGTTGGGATATGAAAAGGGAGTGGTCCTGGTATTTTTGGGACTAGTCGGGGAGTAGTTGGAGAGTAGTCGCAATTACTGCAGGGTACATATTCTCGAAGATAAACAAAGACAGCGTTGTTGAGTACCCAGCGGTTGCCTTTGGAGTTGAGTCATGAAGATTGTGATGTAAAGGGAAGCCGAAAATATTTTAATTTAACACCTAATTGTATGCTTTAAATAATTTATTACTA